>JBBCBC010000022.1:4333565-4734179 GCA_037126765.1 Stenogyne calaminthoides | reverse complement strand
GTTTGTTTTAGACCATACAAAGTTTTCTTTAACTTGTAAACATGATCAGGAAATTCTAGATTTTCAAAACCTTTAGGTTGTTCAACATAAGCTTCATCATCCAGAATACCATTTAAGAAAGCAGTTTTAACGTCCATTTGATGCAAGTTAATATTAATGAAACATGCAATAGCAAGAAGTAATCTAATAGATTAAATTCTAGCAACAGGAGCAAATGTTTCATCAAAGTCTATTCCTTCAATCTGAGTATAACCTTGAGCTACCAATCTAGCCTTATTTCTCACAATATTACCAGATTCATCAGTTTTATTCTTGAAAATCCACTTTGTTCCTATGACATTAATATCAAAATTAGGTCTAGGTACAAGTGTCCTGTTGTGTACTAAAATATTTGGATTAGGGGTTTAGATGTGGCTTATCGATCTTAGTAACACAAACAATAAATGAGATGAGTGGATTGTACTTATGTTTTATGACTGAGTTTTTAGATGAATAAGTGTTGAGAAATAAATTTGCAAGAGGTTTGGTAGGCTCATAAATTCTCTCCTTTTCTTGGTCATAAATGACCTCTATTTATAGTTTTTGGGAGAGTGGTGCTCACTCTCCCAGATTACAAGTCTATAGGGCTTAAAGTAGCCCTGGTTAACATTAAATGTTACAAGATTGATGTGATCTGTACTAGAGGTCGGGGGAGGTCGCTCGATGCAAAAAGGACCTCGCTACCCTGATTCATACTTCGATCGAGGTTATTTCCGGGTTTGTCGGGGATTAGCTACTTTTGTATTCTGATGCACCATTTTGCCCCGTCCTTTGCTGGATTCTGTCAGACGTAAATCCCATTTAGGAATGATCGTCTATATCTTCTCCCTGACACACATCTTGTCGTAGTTAATGCATTGTCCTTTGATAGCCACGAGGTTGATCACCTCGCGACAGGGCTACCCCGATTCTCACTCGCTGTATTTCGGGTTAGGGAGAGGATAATCTGTATCTCTACGGGCGAGCTCCCTGGAGGTGCAATGTGGGCCTGGGCCCACCTCATGCGACGTGCCCACAACAATAGCCCCTAGGTCGTCCTTCTCCTACTCCTTGGATGAGGGCGAGCTACTCTGATCACTTATCTTCTGACGAGGTGTGCGAGGTGCCCAAACTTCTTGAGTACGCATGATTGATGTCTCGGAACTTGCGGTGGGTGATGATCGCTCGCCTCGACTGTCGTGCCTATATGCCTAGATCATGATGGCGCTTGACGCCATCGCGTCTGATGTGAAGGGTCACGACCTGGGGTCCCGTGCCCTAGAGTCGGTCTTATAAAAATCGGCTTCCCCCTCATTTCCTTCTTCTTTCCTTTTCAAACATTCTCAGACTTCAAACCTTGATAATTTTCGTCGAATCCATTCCAACTTATACTAGATTCTCCGGCGGCCATGGATTGCTTTCCAGGTAAAACTTTCTTCCTTCCTTCAATTCTTCTTCTTGGTCACCTATGGCGTCCGACGGGAATAGTGTGGCGGAGAGTTCCGCACCGTTGGGGGTTTCTCACCGTCGTCTGGGTAAAGATCCTGTCGAGATTGAGGACAACGTTGTCAACATTTCGTCGGAGACCACAAAATCTATCCCGGTTCAATCGGTAGGGGCGGTAACATCCCGTACGGCGTCGACGTTTGTGGCGTGCTGCGGAACTGGTCCACGAGCCCTCTAAGGTGGTATCAGAGAAAGAGCTAGAGGATGAGGTGGTGGATGGAGATGAGGAGTCACTCGCTCGATCAATTGATTCTTCCAATTTTGATTTTCTATCGGAGGAAGTGATACCTGAAGTTCCGAGCGATAATGACTCTGTTGGCGAGGTCGACCGATCCTTATGGCATCATGAATACCTCGCCCAAAACCATCACGAGGTCGTTAGGAAACCTATTCGGGTGAGAAAAGAAAGTGTCTATGCTGCTCGGTTGGTCGACAACACAGTGTCTGAGGCTGATTTGTTTAGATGGCGGGATACTTTCCATGTTCCTAGCGATGTCCACTTCTGGGTACCTGATTATCAGAAAGATCATGCTGACCAACCTCCAGAGGGTTGTATTGCGATCAACTATGATACTATGGTTGCTGGGCTTCGCTTCCCGCTCCACCCCGTCATCAGCGACCTCTTAAACTTTTGGGGGTTAGCTCCAACTCAGATTCATCCGAACGGTTGGAGCATTATTATTGGGCTTCTTACCCTCTTCGTCCGTGTCCAACCTTGAGCTTTTCCATCGGCCAAGGAATTAAACTTCGTGATCTCGCTGGCGAGGTGGGAGGGGTCGGAAAAGGAAGGTGGACTGGGTTACTACTATGTTAAATCACGACCTCGGATGAAAGTTATCGAGGATCTCTCAAACAAGGTTACTGGGTGGAGGGAGAAATTCTGGTTTGTAGGTGGCGCATGGCAGAGTCCGGTGTGGGCGGAGCCCGGTCTTCTTGGCTTTTGATCGATACCTCGAGATTATAGCGAATTCAAGTGTAAGATGCTTCATTTCTTTACTACTCCTAAAGTACTGATTTAACTCGTTTCTGTCTTTTCAGGTCCTCCCGCCACCAAGCTTTCCAAAGTGTCGCTTCCTTTTCTCACTCAACTGGTTTAGGTTTGCTTAATCGATCTCAACGAACGATCACTTTCTGTGCTCTCAAGGGAAAAGTGTCAGGAAAATGCCGGTTTAAGTGTTCCTCCTCGCGGATCTTTATCATCCAAGCTCCCTGGTACGCGAGCTTCATGAATCATTTTCCTTATTGACATCCTCATTATTTTTGTCTAAACGATTTTTCTTTTGACTCAGTCTCTTTCATCGAAGAAATCCGATTTTCCTCCCGAAAAATGATACGAGCAATGGAGAACATGACAGCTGAAGAGATGGCCGAGAAAATGGCTCAAGCCATGGAATTATCTCAGAAGAATTGGGGAGCAAAAGAAAGGTAAGGAGCCGTCGGGCAAGGGCAAATCGACCATGGTCTTGAAGACGAAGACCAAAGCCCCAACTCGACCTCGGGGGTCGAAGAGGTTGGCTGGGGAAGCATCGGCCCCCGACCAGAATGCTCAGAAACAACAGGGCCTGGTGGACAAGGATGAGCTGCGGAACTCCCCCAGCGGAAGAGTGGTGGTTTCGGGCCAATTTGGCATGCCTGACACTGTTGTCGAGATCACCGCTCGTCGAGAGATCGTGACGCTGGTGATGAGACTTTCTTGGGATGGAGTCCCGAACTTCGTCAGAGGTAGATCATCCTATTGAACTCTTCTATTTGCGTCTTTTGCTCTCGGTTGTGATTACTTACTTATGTCCGTTCTATTTTCAGGCATCAGCTTGATGACGGTGTTTTTCATGGGGAAAGCACCCGATCATACTTGTGGTCGCGGCATCCTGCTGACAATGATGCCCAACCGTCTTACTTGAAAAAAGCTTCTAAGGATTTGTCGAGGTCGTGGACCTTGCCCCTGGATGAGGAAGCCCGCACTCAACAATTTCATGAGAACCTGACTTCGGGCATTATCCATTCTTGTCATTCTCTGGCCTTCTATGAGCGGTGCCGGGAGTAATACGATGCGGTGAGGAATCAGGTGATTCGGGCCGAGGAGAGGTGCATCGACATGAAGAAGGAGGTGGAAAAGGCGCGTAAGGAGTTGGACCTCGCGAAGACGGCCAGGAAAGCGTCTGATGACAAGATCCAAGAGTTGACTTGGTCCTGGGAAGATTTGGAAAAGAAGTACCAACTTGTTGAGAAGGATTTCTTGATCAATAAAGAGTATGCCGCTGACCTCCTCCAGCAGAATCAAAAACTTGGAGAAGAGGTTCAGGGTCAGACCGAGGTGATTCGGGGTATTCCTGATAAGGTGAAAATGCAGAGGAACGATGCCTCCAACATGGATTACGTTCATGCCTTTGCAAATGCTATTCCTGCGGTTCACCGACCCGACCTCGACCTCGCGAGTGCCCAAGCCAAAATGAGAGAGATGCTGGCGACGTATATGCGAACCCATCCTCTAGGCCCTGATGCTCTTCTCCCTATCGCAGATTTGAGGGAGCTCGGGTGTGATTTCTCATTTCTCCCCCCTGAAGCCAAACTTTTTGATCCTAAGGAAATGCTTCAGGGTATGGTGGTTGAGGATGTGGTCGCCGACGAGATTGGTGGCTAGGAGGAAGATGGTGATGGTGAAGATGGTGGTGAAGCAGATGAAGGATCTGCTCATGAGGAGCCCGTTGTCGATGAGGGTGGTGTGGGGGATCGTGCTGATGTTGAGATCCACGAGGTTGAACAAACTGCATCTATGAACCCTAATGTGGGGACCTCGGATGCTCCACCAAGCTGATTTCTTCGGAAATCTTTATGCGGCAGTACGCCATTGCCTTTGAGCATTTTTTCTTCCAAACTTGTAATGTTGCCCTTTGGGGTGTGTGAACGTCTGCCCGCTGGGCTTAGTACTTTGGTGCCTTTGGGCGATGTATCTTTTATTGCGTTCGGGCATTTTTTAATGAATCGTTTTGCTTTATTTCTTGCTCTTTCTCGTGTACTTTGTCTTCTTGATGACCTATGTAACAATTATGATAAGAAATCTATTAATTGATAATAATTACGACTTGATTGTTCTTGCGGTATCTTGGCTTTGTCGACTTAGACTAGGTATGCGACCTAGTAGTCGACTTAGATATGGCATGCGACCGAGGTCATCTTATAGATGGTACGCGACCTTTTTGCCTTTGAAGTTTTTTGGCTTTGTCGACTTAGACTGGGTATGCGACCTAGTAGTTGATTTAGATAGGGCATGCGACCGAGGTCGTCTTATAGATGGTACGCGACCTTTTTGCCTTTGAAGTTTTTTGGCTTTGTCGACTTAGACTGGGTATGCGACCTAGTAGTCGACTTAGATTGGGCATGCGACCGAGGTCGTCTTATAGATGGTATGCGACCTTTCTGCCTTTGAATTTTTTTGGCTTTGTCGACTTAGACTGGGTATGTGACCTAGTAGTCGACCTAGATAGGGCATGCGACCGAGGTCGTCTTATAGATGGTATGCGACCTAGATCGACTTAGATTTTATTTTGCTTCTTTCCATTTGCAAATCTTTTCTTTGATCGAGCTCGCGAGAGGTCGAGGACCAGTCCCCCAAGTTCGTAAATGTGAAAGATTAAATCAAAAAGAAAAAGGTTATGCAAATTTTGAGATGATTAGTTTTTGGTTTAAAATTCATTTTATGTGCTTTTTCATTCGCGTATCTACTTATGACCGAACTCGTGAGAGGTCGGGGACCAGTCCCCCAAGTCTGGGAATGTATAAAGGTTGTATAATATAATGGCAAATTTCCAAACTCAGAAATGCTTAGATAAATACGAATTCATTCATGAACTTGGTAAAATTAAATGAAAATATGATGCATGAAGATAGATGGTTACTGGTAGAATTTTTTCAAGTAGGTCGCGTTTAATGGGTACATCGCGGGCGTGCCATCCATTTCTTCGAGTTGATAAGCCACGTTTGGCAGACATTTTGAGATTTTCAGTGGGCCTTCCCAAGTTGGGCCAAAAACTCCTTTCTGGACTCCGAGAATTTTCTTTAGAACAAGTTCGCCAACATTGAATCTTCGGATTTTCAATTTCTAATCGTAGTACTTTTCCGACTTCTGCTTGTAACTTGCGTTTTTCAAGTTGGCTTCCATTCTTCTTTCTTCGAGGAGGTCGAGGCTGAGGGATATGGCGCGATTGTTGTCTTCTGTGATATCTTGCGACGTCCGATGGCTTTTGACGACAACCTCGGCTGGTATGATTGCTTCTGTTTCGAAGGCTAAAGCGAAAGGTGTTTTGCCTGTTGAGTTTTTTGGAATGTGGTTCTGTATAACCATAAGATGCTCGGAAGTTTGAAAGCCCATAGTCCTATTGACTCGATCAATTGGGTTTTCAAAGTGTGCTTGATTATCTTGTTCACTGCTTCAACTTGTCCATTAGATTGAGGGTGGTATGGTGTAGAGAATAACTTTGCGATTTTCCATTTTGCAAAAAATTGCGTCGATCTCGAAACCGTCGAACTGCTTTCCGTTGTCCGTAACAATAGCTTGTGGGAGGCCGAAATGACATATGATGTTTTTCCAGATGAATCGGATAATCTTCTCCTGTGTGATTGTTGCCAAGAGTTTTGCCTCATCCCATTTGGTAAAATAGTCGACTACGACCACCGCGAACTTCGAGCTTCCTGGGGCCTTTGAGAAAGGGCCAATCAAGTCGATTCCCCACTTTGCGAATGGCCATGGACTGTATATTGAGGTGAGCTCTTCGGGAGCTCGCCTGATTGTTGGAGCGAAGAACTGTGGTGTATGCGATTGCATCTTCCCTTAAAGTTAACCAGTAGTAGCCTTGTCTGATCGTCTTGTAAACAAGAGATTGGCCTGTTGTGTGGTTTCCGCAATCTCCTTCGTGTATTTCCTTCAAGACTACTTGGCCTTCTTCAGGTGTGATGCACTTCAACAGTGGTAATGAGAAACTCCGTTTGTAAAGTTGCTTGTCAACCATGGTGTATCTTGCTGCTCTCAGCTGTAAACGGCGAGCTGCAGCCTTGTCTTCTGGTAGTGTCCCTTTTTCGATGTAGTCTCTGATCTCGGTCATCCAATTTGCTTCGGGGGACGCGATCTGAAAAACTTCCATTTGAGGATTTCCTTTATGTCGATGGTAACGCGACCTGGGGAGGGAGTGTTGAGCCTTGCAACGGCGATATTATCCATGTCGGCAGTTCCCTCCGAGGTAGCGAGGCGAGCTAAAGCGTCCGCCTTCGTGTTGTCTGCCCGCGGTATGAGCTCTATCTGTACTTCTTCAAACTTCTCTGTGAGGCTCCTTGTTTTCTGATGGTACTTCATCATCTGTTCACCTCGTGTTTCATATTCTCCCAACATCTGGCAAACGACCAGTTGAGAGTCACTGTAAACCTTCAATTTTCGTACTCCAATGGCCATGGCCATTTCCAGACCGTTTATTAATGCTTTGTATTCTGCCTCATTGTTGGTGGCGTGGAAATTGAAACTTATAGCTGTCGTGAATGATTGTTACTCGGGACTGATTAGGACTACCCCAGCCCCAGCTCGGGTGCTCGTCGAGGAACCGTTGACGTGCAGTGTCCAGGGGACGTCGATGGCCTCCGATGTCTTCTCCAGAAAAGTAAGCTCGGTAAGGAAATCGGCGAGTACCTGAGCTTTGATTGCAATTCATGGTGCGAATGTGATCCCGAACTGTTTTAATTCGATGGACCATTTCAACAATCGTCTTGCTGTGTCGGGTCGATGCAAAACTTGTCTCAAAGGCATGGTGGTTAAGACTTCAACTTGATGGTCGAAAAAATATTGTCTCAGCTTTCGGACACTCATGATCAGGGCATATGCGAGCTTCTCGAGGGGTGGATACTTGAGCTCGGCATCATTGAGGTTTTGGCTGACAAAATAAATGGGCAAGTGATGTTGGCCATCTGCTTGGACTAGGACTGCACTGAGAGCGGACTCTGAGGCTGCTAGATACAAAAACAATTTTTCGTCGGGGATGGGCTTTGCCAAGATTTGGGGATTGGATAGGTATACTTTGAGCTTCAAAAAGGCGGCTTGGCATTGTGGGGTCCGTGAGAATCTTCCTTTTTTCATGGCTTCAAAAAAGGGTTTGCATTTGTCTCCCATTCTGGACACGAATCTGTTTAGGGCCGCAAGACAACCAGTTAACCTTTGGACTTCTTTGATATTGCGAGGTGGTTTCATATCCATGATGGCTTTGATCTTCGAAGGATTCGCCTCAATACCTCGCTGACTGATGATATGGCCTAAGAATTTCCCCGATCCCACTCCGAAGCTGCATTTCTTGGGGTTCAAACGTATGTTGTATTTCGTCAGGATGTCGAACGTTGTTGCGAGGTGCCCTAGATGATCTTATTTCTTATCGCTCTTAACCACGATGTCGTCGATATATACTTCCATGGTCTTTTCTATCTCATCGGCGAACATCCGGTTTATGAGACGTTGCTAGGTTGCCCCCGCGTTCTTCAACCCAAAAGGCATCCTTTTCCAACAATAGACGTTCTTCTCTGTTAGGAAAGATGTGTGTTGTTGGTTGTCTTTGTCCATGGCGATCTAATGATATCCTGCGAAGGCATCCATGAAAGTCATCATCTCGTGCCCGGCCGTGCTGTCGATGAGGTGATTGATGTGTGGCATCGGAAAATAGTCTTTTGGGCACGCTTCGTTAAGGTCGGTGAAATCGATACACAGCCGCCAAGAATTGTTCACTTTCATTTACTAACACCGCATTGGCTACCCACTGTGGTTGGTCGGCCTACTCGATCAACTTATTATTCAGTAGCTTCTCCGCTTCCTCGGCCAAGGCTGCGTATTTCTCGGGGCTGAACTTCCTTCTTTTCTGGGATATCGGCCTCCTTGTCTGGTCGATGTTCAGTTTGTGGCATGCGACCTTGGGGTCAATGCCGACCATGTCTTTGTGTGACCAAGCGAACACATCTAAATTTTGTTTGAGGAAGTCTATCAATTGAGCTCGCAACTCATTGGGTATTTGTGTCCCGATGGTTACACTTAGCTCTGGCCGATCGAGGTCGACCAGGATTTTTTTGAGTTCTTCGATGGGAATTGCTCGCTGGTCACTTTTTTCAATTCTTGGATCAAGACTCAATTTTTGTTGTTCGGTATCGATCTCCATTGGTTCGAAACCGAGGCGGGGTTCTAGATCAGGCAGCCCTTCCGCGGGTTTCTCCCTGATTTCGATGTCGATTTCCATAGGTGTTTCGCTCATTTCCATTACACTATCTATTTCCATTTCATCGTTTTTCTTTTTTTTTTCGAGGTGGAGTTTGGCTTGTACTACCTAGCCCTATTTCGGGTTTTCTACCATAATAGAAAACAGAATTTAAATTGACACAAGAGTAAGTCAAACACTTTCTTGCTGCGATTTGGTCACCTTTAATGGTGTCGATCTTCCCGTCAGATCCGGGAAATTTGATACAATAGTAGTAAGATGAGGCGGCAGCAGCCCCGAACTCATGTTCAAAAGGCCTGTCAAAGAAAGCATTGAAATTGGAGGGAATGTCGATGATCACGAAGTCCAGCTGCCTTGTCGCATTTATCTCGGGGTCCAGGGTTAAGGTGATCTCCACTGATAAATGAATCATTCCGTAAACCCGACGGTGACTCCTAACCCTCGACTCGACCTCGCATGGCTCGACGTAGGAGCGGAAATTGCCGAGCTGATCCAGAGTCTTTTTGAAGAGGATGTTGCAGAATGCCCCGTTGTCGATCATGACGCAATGGACCAGAGCCCCCATTATCCGGGCTGAGATTACGAGCGGGTCCCAGTTCGAGAAAACCACTCCGTCCTTGTCTTCTTCAGTGAAGGTGATTTGTGTTTGGCTTAGGGCGATAGTGTTGACCGGGAGACAGCATAAAATGGAATTGTCAAGGGCTCGCATTTCGGCCTTTCGGTTCAGGTTGTGGCGCAGGTCGCCAGCAGGGACCTCCATCTCGGCCTGTCTCTTTCGTAACTCAGCAATGGCCTCGTCTATATCTTTCGGGATGCGAATCTGCTCGAGATTTTGAGCAACTCTGATGGTGGGTCCTCTAGCTTTGTGGTTGCTAATGGCTGGGCCACTAGCCCCTGCTCCGCCGGAGCGACATGAAACTGATGCTTTCCATTTGGAGATGAAGGTTACTTGAGACATGGTTTGAGTTTTTTGAGTGATTTGTGTGGTCGTGGTGGGTTTGTGTGGAAAGTTCGTGAGGAATACTCCAATGAGAAACTGCTAAGAACTTAGCTTTTATATTTCTTAAAGGGTACCCTCCTTTTAGCGCCAATTGTTGTGTACTAAAATATTCGGATTAGGGATTAAGATGTGGCTTATCGATCTTAGTAACACAAACAATAAATGAGATGAGTGGATTGTACTTATATTTTATGACTGAGTTTTTAGGTGAATAAGTGTTGAGAAATAAATTTGCAAGAGGTTTGGTAGGCTCATAAATTCTCTCATTTTCTTGGTCATAAATGACCTCTATTTATAGTGTTTGGGAGAGTGGTGCTCACTCTCCCAGATTACAAGTCTATAGGGCCGAAAGTAGCCCTGGTTAGCATTAAATGTTACAAGATTGATGTGATCTGTACTAGAGATCGGGGGAGGTCGCTCGATGCAAAAAGGACCTCGCTACCCGGATTCATACTTCGATCGAGGTTATTTCCGAGTTTGTCGGGGATTAGCTACTTTTGTATTCTGATGCGCCGTTTTGCCCCGTCCTTTGCTGGATTCTGTCAGACGTAAATCTCATTTAGGAATGATCGTCTATATCTTCTCCCTGACACACATCTTGTCGTAGTTAATGCATTCTCCTTTGATAGCCGCGAGGTCGATCACCTCGCGACAGGGCTACCCCGATTCTCACTCGCTGTATTTCGGGTTAGGGAGAGGATAATCTGTATCTCTACGGGCGAGCTCCCTGGAGGTGCAATGTGGGCCTGGGCCCACCTCGCGCGACTTGCCCACAACATGTCCAAACATCATTTCTTTAAAATTGATTAAGCTCTTCATGCATAGCATTTATCCAGTTTTCATCATCAATAGTTTCTTTCACATTTTTAGGCTCAATTTCAGAATGATAACACTCAAAAGTTACCTGATTGCATATGGATGACATGCAAACTGATCTTACAAGGTTATTAATGTGAATACTCATTCTTCTTCTAGTTTGTACACCAGTGGTAGCTTCTCCAATGATCTGATCTGATGGATGACTTTACATTATCTTTGTTGAGGGAACCAAATATTTTGGATATTGTGAATCTTGTGATAGATTCTCAGTATTTGAACTTTTGGGTAATGTTGCATCAGATGTTGAGGAACATTCTGATTATGATCAACATTTTTACTATCTTTAGTGTCATCAGTATTTCTGGATACTTCTATCAAATCCGATACATTATCTTCAGCACTTTTACCTGCAAGACTTGCAAGTTCATCAAATACCACATTTACATATTCTTGCATTGTATCAGTTCTCAAGTTATAGATTCTATATGACTTGCTATTCTTAGAATATCCTAAGAAAAATCCTTTATCACTCTTAGAATCAAACTTGTGCAACTGATCTCTATCATTCAAAATGTAACAAACACAACCAAACACATGAAAGTATTTCATATTTGGTTTCTTGTTATTCAGAATCTCACAGGGAGTACAATTACTACCAGAACGAATATAGACTCTATTCAAAATGTGACAAACAGTATTTAAAGCTTCTGCCCAAAATTTCTTAGAAAGACTTTTTAAGGTTAGCATAACTCTTGCCATTTCTTGCAAAGTTCTATTCTTCCTTTCAGCAATTCCATTTTGTTGAGGAGTTTTAGGTGAAGAAAACTCTTGTAAAATACATTTCTTTTCACAAAAATTAGTAAACAAACTGTTTTCAAATTCTCTTCCATGATTAGACCTTATCCTACTGATCTTTAAACATAAAACAGTTTTAAACCTTTTGTAAAGAATTTTGAACTCAGAAAAGGTATCAGATTTTTCTTTCAGAAAAATAACCCAAGTATATCTAGAAAAATCATCTACAACAACATATGAATACCTCTTTCCACCTAAACTTTCAGTTTCCATAGGACCCATTAGATCCATATGAATCAACTCACAACACCTGTTTGTTGTACATGCTGACAACGTTTGATGTGTTGTCCTCACTTGCTTATCTTTCTGGCATGGTCCACAGATTTTTCCTTTTTTAAAGTTAAGATCAGGTAAACCAACAGCAACACCTAGTCTATGCAATTTCTGAATACTTCTGTAATTACCATGACCAAGTTTTTGATGCCACAAAATAATATCATCGGCTTTAGCACTTTTACAAGAATGATTTGAACCAATCAAATAGCAATTATCAACAGATCTTTTGCCAGTCATTAAGCAATCATCATTTTTGTCAAACACATAGCATGAATTCATGTCAAATTTCACATGTAAATCATCACATAACTGACTGATACTCATCAGATTAGCAAGTAAACCTTTTACATGTAAAACATTTGTCAACTTTGGAAAACCAGGAACATTCAAGATTCTTTTTCCAACAACTTTACCACCGTATGTAACATGACCACCATCACAAGATGTATAATTAGATAGATAGTCAATTTGACCAGTCATGTGTCTTGAACAACCACTATCAAAGTACCAAGATCCAGGAACACATGCTTTCAAAGATGTATACACAACATTACATGACATGTTCTTATGAATCAACTTCTTAGTATTGTTAATTTGTTTTATAGGGTGTTCAACTCTATCAGGTAAAACAATTCCAGCTTTTAATTCTCTTCTTAACTTAGAACAGTATGGACGAATATGACCTACTCCGGCACAATAAAAACAGACATACTCTTTAAACAAACCATCAGATTTCTTTTGTTTTCCTTTCAAAGGTTTAGGCAAAGAAGTTCCAGCTTTTACAAAGGAAATAGTTCACAGGATATAGAAATATTCTAAAAAGTGTTCACAAAACCAAGTCCAGCATTATCAGATCTAGCTTCCAATCATTAATGTCTCATTCAATTCAGTAGTGCTTGCAGAAAACTTTTTGAAACTTAGAGTAGTGCACTTGAATTCATCATTCAAAGAAGAAATTTCCACATCTTTTCTAGGTAAAAGAACTTCAAGCTTCAAAAGATTCTCTTTCAAATCTGAATTTTCTAAAGATAAGGAACTCAACACCTGTTTTTGAGTTTCTAAATCAGTTTTAAACTTCAGATATTCAGAGTTACATTCAACAGAACTTGATGTTTCAGTATTCAGAATAGTTCCAGTAAAACAGTTAATCCCAGGGTTATATTGACTGAATGTTGTTTCAGATGTTGTATGAACATCTGAATCTGCTTCACACCAATAATCATCGAGATCATCATCAAATGTATCATAATAAACTATTCTAGTAGATATAGCACTTAGTTCACATTTACCAGTTTTCAAACTTTCATCTTTCATCTTCAAGTTTTCAAACTTGGTTCCCAACATTCTGAGTCTAATTTTTCGAACACTTTCTGATCCTTCACAATGTTCCTGCAATATTTCTCATGCATCCTTAGAAGAAACACAGTTAGACATCAATTTAAACATAGAAACATCAGTAGCAGTAAAAATCACATTAAGGGCTTTAGAATTGAAATTGGCCGATGTGCATTCATCATTGGACCATTCAATCTCCTTTTTGACTTGCGATTCTCCATCTTTATTGTTGGGAAATATGTAACTTAGTTTTGATGGAAGTTCCAAAACAGGTTGTAATAGGACCCGAACGGACTGTTAGGTAGATCGATGACTTATAATCAGATTAAGATGATCAGCTGAAATGTATAGATAGCTGAAGTAAAAGATATGTCACATATTGAGGGGGAACTCAATATGTATAGGTCAGGTCGATGTATCAGATGACCCAGATAAGGTCAGATGATCAGAAGACTAAGTGCAAATCAGAAGACAAGAAGTCAGAAGATCAGGTGAAGACAAGAAGACACTGAAGACTCAGATGAACTTGAAGACTCAGATGAACCTGAAGACTCAGATAAGCCTGAAGACTCAACAACAAACCTGAAGACTCAGTACGACCGAATACACTGAGGCTCAGAGACACCTGAAGATCAAAAGACCTGAAGACCTACATTCAAAGAAGTCTGCATATTGAAGATAAGACAATGTGCATCGAAGACTCAATCAAGGTAGATCGATCCGTTATCCGATCAAAGACACCGGTGACAATCAAAATGATACACCGACAAGCAAATCTTCTACAAAAGGAATATCAATCGCCTAACGGACAAATTCCTTAAGACACCATGGGAAGCCAAGAAGAAAGCGACACGTACAAAAAGACCGACATTAAGGGATACGACGTTGGGACAAAAATTGCACTAATGATGCCTATGGCCGCGCCGATAATCGAGCACGTCACAATCATATCCTACAACCTACCTAATATAGCCCGAAATTCAAATTACTCTCCAACTCTCTATGATTTCGAGGTCTATAAAATGGGATCGATCTTCATTTTGAAGAATAGGACCAACAAAGGATTAACAAGCACCAACGAGAAAAAACAAGCAAGAACAAACACGGAGACACCGCAAAAAAAGCTAAAAATTACAAAAAAAATCGTTCAAAGAACACTACATTTAAAGATTATTCTTAGAGTGTTCATCCCATTAGTTCTTAGCAAGAAATCCTATCCACTAGTATTTTGGCTACCTAAAGCATCGAGATAGATTTCGAACCCTCAATCATTCTTTACCCAAACGCAGTTAGGTTAAGTCTCAGAGTCTAACTCATTAAACATCTCGCTATCCTTTTTAAGGATATAAGTCCCGCCGTTACGTTTGTAGAGTGGGAACTCGATAAACATCTCGGTCCATCCCGAAAAGGATATAAGTCCCGTAAAGAGTTAAGCTCGGTAAATATCTCCGCCATCCCGAAAAGGATATAAGTCCATTAAGTTTGTAAGAGTGAGAACTTCGGAAACATCTCGCCATCCCGAAAAGGATATAAGTCCCGACAAAAGTAGGTTAAGGTTCCCCGTGTTAAGGGAAGAGGGGACGTGGGGATTATAAAAAGTCTTGTGTGCATTTACTTGTTTTTTCTTATTCTTTACACAAGTCACAATAACCGAAGTTTTAAACAAAGATACATATTCTAAGTTAAGCTCGGTCACGCACAACAAAAATCGTCAGATTGACACCTTAGTCAATCAAGTTGAAAATCGACTTAATCAGATTGATAAAACGGTTTTTTACACCGGTAAAACAAGCTTCCGCACCATTGCTTAAACTGGCGGATATCAAGTTGATTCGCCTTTCAGCACTCAAGAAGATTGAACATCGCCTAAATCGATACATCGCAGACTTCGACGGGTCTCTGCTCACACCTAATCATAAAAGTTTTTTTGAAAGTCTATTCACCCTCCCCCAGATTTTGAGCATAGCAATGGTTCTACGCACCAATCGGGTGTTGGTCCCCGTAAAACGAGTCTTACACGTGTTACACGTGGTTCAAATTTTAAAACTTTTTTCATCGAGGTCACCAAATCGATAATCCTCAAGATTAGGTTCTCGAGAAGCAGAAACGCTTCCGAGTCAAAGTCTATCGAGATGCTGATCCCGAGCCGCTTCGAGATTTTGATAATCCCAACCCGAATCCCGAGTGTCAGAGATCCCGAACTTGGATCGATAACTAATCAATCCTCGTAAGAGAGTTCAACCGATAACTATCTGCTCTAACTCAATCATCGCGAATGGTTGGCCTTAGATTATACTCGCTTTTAAGCTTTGCTTAAAAACCTTCCCTTTATGAAATAAATGATTAGGTAGCGATTCACTTATGCAACTTCAAAGGGATTGATTCCAAATCAATATCGCGAAAAGTATGCTTTCAAAATCAAAATGAAATCACTAAGGATAGCACTTATAGTGGTTTAAAGACTCAAGCTCCTACATCCACTCTCTCCAAGAGAAATTCACTATCAACTTCTCGAGAATACCTCGTAGTTTACTTACTCAACTTCGCCTTTTTCTTCGACTACTCCACGTAGTTTACTTACTCAACCCACCTTGAGTTTTCATTACCTTAGTTTACCTCAAACACACAAGCTTTCGACTACCTCTGAGATAACTTCTCCTCTGAGTTTTCCGACTACTCCGCGTGGTTTACTAACTCTTTACAACTCTACTCACCAACAAACACACTCCAACTACCTTTCTCAAGGGTTTGGGGTTTCTCGGTTGGTTTCAACTAGATTTAGATATCCTTTACAATGAAGCATAATGCAAAGGGTTAGGATATCTCGACTAAACTTTTGGATAAATCTTATCAAGCTAGGCTTAGTAAAGTGAGCTCTCTTCAATATAGAAGCACTTGGGAAATTCAAGGTATTTCGAGTGCTTTAACTTTTGCAAGAATAAGTTTGAGCTCTTGAGTTGCGTATAAATTTCCCATAACCTTACAAAGTAGAGGGTCACCAAATTTTTATAGGCATACACCAAGGTCACTTTTTGAAAACTTTCATTGGAGAGATAACTGTGAGTTCCTCTTATGGTGTGTGAGAAACGGTTATATTTAGGGTTTGAAACTCCCTAACATGTTTTAGGCAATAGCCTTTCATGTAGCCGGCCTTCACTTTTTGCACTGAACTTTCGTACATCCGACATCTTTTTTTTCAAATGACTTTCACCGCCGATGATCGGTATGGGTGCAAAGTCGCCTTCCTCTTTTTGACTTTTGTCTTGATTAAAAGGTAGACACCTTCAACTCTCTTTTGGTTACAAACTCGAAGTTTGATATAACCTTAACAACACTTATGACTTAACATCTCGCATTTGAATGTCTTGAATATCTAACTTTCTAAGATCGCGTTTCTCTCGATGTGCATCCTTGAATAGATATATTGTTAAACATTGTTCATCTTGAGCATTCAAAGATATTAAGTCTTGGTTACTATGCTTTTTCTTGATTTCTCGATCTTGATCTTGCGTCTTGAGTCTTCTGCGTCTTGAAAAGTCTTGAGGTCTTCGAGTCTTGATTTATCTTGGTGATATCTTGAGTCTTCATCTTTGAGTCTTAGGTTCTCGATTTCATCTTGAGTCTTGATCTCGATTTCTCGAGTCTTTAGATTCTGATTTCATAATCTTTGAGTCTTGAACTTGGTTTCATCAAACTTCGGTTTCTTGAGAACATCTTGAGTTCTTCGAGTCTTCTAACCTATCCCAACTATATCTGGCGACTATACATTTTGCGATAACATCCCTAATACTCTAAAACTGAAATCTCGACTCAATTATCAAGATCATTCTCAATATGTCATACTCGGGGTTTTGGGATCTTAATCAAAATCATATAATCTTTTATTAAATTCATCTCCCAACAATTTCCCCTTTTGATGATGCCAAAACCTATCTTGTTACAAATACATAACCTTCATACTTTCGAGTTTTGATTTATCCTATCACAAGATTGGTTGTCTCTCAACAATTTCTCGAATCGAGAATCTCTCAATACATTCAGAGTTTTTCCAACACTTAAGACATTCAAGAATTTCTTCAAGAATGAATCTCTTTAAGTAGTTCATTACTAAATACTTAAACAATTTTCCCATATCATCATTCGATTAGTTTCGAGACATACAATCAAAGATATCAAAATAAAAGACATGTAAATAAGATAATAAGGTATTATCTTTTGAGCATAATGATAAATCTTCATTGATGATAAGTATACCATTACAGATTACAATGAGATTTTTTATCAACAAAATCAAAAAGACAAAATTTAAAGATTACGAATCTTCTCGAGTTCTTCGCCTTCGATCTTGATTCTGGCTCTTGATTTGTTTTATTCTCGACTTCATCACCGGCACCTCCAGGTTGAACATTCCAAAAATTTTCTTCACTCATTCCTCTCCTTGATGATGTCCGGACGTTCCTCGTTAATCCCAACTCACCAAAGATGTCTTTGCAATTTCTTACAGAATGGCCTTCTCATTTACCAAGCCATTACCAAGTCTTGGAGGAGGATAGGAATATGGACCGTTATCTCAGACTCCACCTTCATCCGCAAGGTTAATCCAAATTGGAGATACTTTGGATAGAAGGTTAGAAGATATTCAATGAAAGCTTCGCTACGATCCGAGCCTTCCCTCTCCATTCCCACGAGAACATCGTGAATTGAACCGGAAGGTTCTCTTCATTCTTCCCATGTCGAGTTTAATGGGCATCCATTTATCAATGTGGGGCCCTTGAAGTTTTCGATGTTCCCTTCCTCTTGCTCTTGAAACTCACTCCTTAACTCTTATTTTGCCTATCTTCTTTTCGATCCAGACGCTCACCGAGACCCGGCCGGCGGCTTTCTTAGCTTGTTCTTTTTGGAGTGTCTTGGAGCATCTCCGGTGTTGAAGACTTTCTTCTTGAGGTTGAGATTTGCCATCTTCATCATCGAGAATTTTTCTCTGGATTGGCTTAAAGCTTCAGACGCTTTCTGAGTTGAACAACGCCCAAGGCTTTCCTTCTTCATAGCGATTCGGCATTGTTCCAACCTTATTCTAGCACTCGGTTTCTCTCTTGCAACCTCAAGCATGGTTTGCTCGATTCGATCTCCACTTGAGCCAATTTCAATTTATCGGAGCTTCAACTTCTTTTAAGGCTTTGGCTAGATTGTACATTTCACTTTCTTCTCGCCTTCTTCTCCAAAGTATGCCATGAACTTCCCGAGGTCTTCACCTTCCTTTTCCCCCTTCCGCACCGTTTTAGAAGAAGTCCGAGAGAGCTGGTCCATGTGATAAATCACACAACGGATCTCTCCTGCTAACCGATCTTGCTCATCTTCCATTCTCCGATGTGGTTCTTAGCCACGAAAAGTTCTTCGAATAAGTGGGCAAAAGCCGCCGGAACATCTTTAAGATCTCTCACATCTTGGTCATGAACATCATTTCCTCAATACAGATTTGATCAACCCTCTAGAAATTCAATGATTCCCCGGTGCTTCGTTTCATTTCAAAGATATAACTGCGTTGACTCCTCCGGCTTTTCATTCAAATTTTCTTCCATGGAGGTCATCTCGAGTGGGTTGTTTTGTATCTGCACCGGAAGAATGGCTAAGACCTTCCATTGTCTCGAAGCTTGATTGGCCAACGTTTCTTCCATCCGAGCAATTTTGATCGCCATTGGCTCAATCTTCTCAAGTTTCTCCATTACGGAGTGAGATCAATCTCGGGAACCTTCACTGCCTTCAAGATGATCATCTGACTTCATCATCCCGAGCTCCAGAAATCGATTTCGGAATTAAAGATAGTACTTTTGAAAGGCATAATTGTTAATAGTGTCAAAAAATACTGCTAACTTCGATCGAGGTTGATCTCAAAAGATCTCCCTGTTGGTCCCCATCTCCATCTTTGGATTTGTCTCCGCCGCTTTCAACCAACCCGCTTGTTTTTTCTTCTCGATTAACCCCCTACGAACCGGATCAAAATCGAATTTTTTCATCCTCGAGCTTTGTCATTCGAACCCCGAGAAGTCGGTCAAAAATTCCACAACCCGAGAATATCAAGCATCTCGGGAAGAGTTTGATTGAGGATATACCGGCAATCTTAATATCAAGAAAACATCTTGCGATAATGAATTCAAGGATGAACCGTTCCCCCTTGCTCCTCCATATCCCCTTAATCTCGGGCTCTGGTTGAT
The DNA here is from genome assembly GCA_037126765.1 of Stenogyne calaminthoides. NCBI lineage: Eukaryota > Viridiplantae > Streptophyta > Magnoliopsida > Lamiales > Lamiaceae > Stenogyne > Stenogyne calaminthoides. The sequence continues at coordinate 4,714,923 of JBBCBC010000022.1, read as the reverse complement.
GAAAGGAGCTCATCAAGAATATTTTGCCCCGAGCCTCGATGATGTCTAAACATTCAAAGATCTGAAATAACCAGGCTGAGTGGCATATCTCGATATCGTCGGGCTGAACATCTTGAGATCGACTCTGATTCTGTCAAACAAACACATCTTCTGAAGCTCCTTTAAAAATTTCTGAGAAATCTGAACCATGATGTCTCGAGCACCTCGAGAGAAGACCGAGCTCCTCCGATCGATCCTGTGTCCTAGAGATAACCTCGAGCCAACAATTGTAATGGCGAACTCGAGATGAAATCCTTCATACCTTCGCCGGTGAGAACCACCAATCTTTTGTGCTTTGGAGCAAGGTCCTTTCGCTTCATCGGTTTTGCTCCTTGCTCCATTTTTGCCTCCAAGAACCTTCCCCCGGTTTTGTTGGGTCTCTTTCTCGGCCGACCGCAATTCTACCTTCTTTTCTCTTTTCCCTGGCTTGGCTTTTCTTTTAGAATTTTGGTTTTAGGGAATGGGGTTGAATTGGCGAAGATATCCTCCTCCTCTCTCGCACATCTCCAAAATATAAGCAATTTTGGTGGCATGGTGGATCTTGCCTTTCATCGTGATTGCCCCATTGACCCTTTTTTATGACTTTGGCTTGCTCCATCACCATCCGAATTAAAATTTCAGCCAGTTGAAGTCGATGGTAGGAGATGCCTCGATCGCCGCCATCAATCCGAGCTTGGGTTACTAATTTGCTCAAAACTCCTCAAGAAGACTCATGACGCACTTGCTTCACAATATTCATCATATATTGTGGCTTTAGATGCCTTCTTATGCAATGTCGCCTCAAATTTAACAGATTCTCAAAGAATCCTATCTAGGTACTCATGCTCTCTGCCGAATATACATCGCAGATCCTCTCCCTCATCACGAGCTCAAAAACATCATTCAGATTTTTGAATTATGTACAAATCCTCTCAAAATCGACGTATTTTGGCCAATGCTCTAAATGTGATGTGGTAATCGAAGAATGTATACCATCTTTTTCATCTATTCTCAAATTACGGATGAATTTGATTACCTCTTTTATGAACTCTGGGTCCGGTCTCTGCGACTAGATGGGTGAGTTTAGCCCATGAATCATATCAGAGCCTCCTCTTCGCTTTTGAGTTGGTTGTGCTTTCAAGTGAGACAACGAACTCGCACTACCACGGCTTGTTGGTTATAGCTAATTTCTCGAAACAAGGTTGGCCATTTTAGAGATTGATTTAAGAATTTGAAGATTTAGGGTTTGGAGATTTAAGGCAAAAAGGATTTTTAATTGCAGAGGATTTGGGAAACGAAGGGTTTGATAAAATTTTGGCTTGAATGGCTTAAAGGGGTATATAGAGCTTCGAGATCGTGGAGAATCGTGTTGGTTAGGTGAAAAGAATTCAAGTTGAGATTAATCTCCATTAATCGGGTATCTGAATCGACGATCTCTAAAAAGTAAGCCGAAAAATATCCTCATTGGTCAATAATGTGGCGAGCATTAAATGATATTGACCTTCTTCTTCGAATTTAAAACGATCCCGCCTAAAAAACATTCCTCGTGTTTTTTATTTATTGCATAATGATTACCGAGTTTTACTTGGAGCAATAAATGAGTCGCATGTAGTCTTTACTTCTTCGGACTAATTTCCCTCTATCGGTCTTCTTGATCTTGTCCTTGATAAAATGTCAATATAATCTCGAAAATTGAATGGGTTCAAAGATGCTCTTTAATCTTGACCTTCAAGAAATGAGTTTCGAGACTCGGTTCAAGATTTCCATTTTATCCTGAGTTTCTCAGTAGAATTCTGAGAAAGCTTCATGCATCCGAAAATCTTCAATTTTTCAAATTTACTCTATACACCTGGTTCTAACATCCCTAATTCAACTGAAAGTTCCTGAAATCTTGATTCAGCCAAAGGTTTAGTCAAGATATCGATTTTGCCTATCAAGATGAATTTTCTCCATCCTTATGTCCTTTTTCTCGACATGATCCCCGATGAAGTGATGTCCGATATCCACATGCTTGCATCCGGTGTGCAACGGATTTTGTGAAATAGCAATGGCACTATTGTTGTCACAAAATATTGGTACTTCATCGGGCTCAACTTTATAATCCCTTAATTGTTGTGCGAGCGAAAGAATCGAAAGACAAAGACTTCCTCGCAACCATGTATTCAAAGCTATCGAGGTCCTTTCTTTTGAAAACCAAGATATCACTTGCTTCCTAGAAATTGACAAGTTCTGTTGTGGACTTCAATTCAATTCTACAACCTCCTCCGTGAGTCGACATCGAGTAACCGCTTAATTCAAGGTTATCATCACCGATACCATAATCCTCTATTCACTGTGCCCTTAAGATATCTTAGTATCTTTTTGGCGACCTCCATGTGACTAGTCTTAGGATTAACTTGGTATCTTGCACATATCCCAACAACAAATGTTATATCCGCCTACTTGTCAAGAGATAGAGCAATGATCCAATGATTCCTCTATAATCGGTATGATTCAATCGACGGTTTTCCTTAAATCGGATCCATCTTGTATAGTATTCATAGGAATCCTAAGCGCATTGCAATTTTGTACACCATATTTGGCAATCGGATCTACGGTGTATTTTTGCAGGGTTGATGAATATTCCTTCCTTTGATTGTTTCACTTGAAGACCTAGAAAGAAATTCATCTCTCCCATCATTGACATCTCAAACTTGCCTTTCATCGATTGTTGAAAACTTTTCACACAAAATGATGGTTTGGAGATCCAAAATGATGTCATCAACATATATCCTGAACTAGTAAGATCTCTTCCCATCCTCTATCCTCGAACAGAGTTCTATCAACAAATCCACTTTTGACAAAACCATGGTCAAAGAAACGAGAAAGAGTATCATACCATGCTCTGGTGCTTGCTTGAGACCATACAAAGCTTTTCCGAGCACAGAAAACTTGGTCATTCTGCTTGAAGCCGTGAGGTTGTTCCACATAAACCTCTTCTTTAAGCACACCGCTTAAAATGCACTTTTAACATCCATTTGATAGACAATATGCAAGAAACAATCGATGGCTTCTAGTCTTGCAACAGCAAAGGTTTCATCATAATCCAAGCCTTCTTCTTGGGAATAACCTTGTGCAACTAAATTTTGCCTTGTTTCTTACAATGTTGTTGTTTTCATCTCTTTATTCTTGAAAACCCACTTGGTTCCAATGACATTGTGCCTTTCAGTTCTATCTACCAACTCCCATACTTCATTCCTTGAGAATTGATTCAAATTTCATCTTGCATAGCAAGAATCCAATAAGAATCTTGTAGAGCTTCACCAATCTCATTCTTTCTCCGAAAAGGAAGCTAAGAAAAAGTGCACTCTCACCATGGAACCTTCTTATCTTAACACCTTCAGCTAGATCACCCACAATAACTGACTTGTTGTAGGATGACTATCTAACCATTTCCTTCTTGATGTTCCCCTTCAATAATATCCTCAACATTTGAGATGTTAGGTTCAATTAAATCGAGAAACTCGAGGAACAATGAAAAGAGAAAGAGAATCATCTTCCTCGGGGAATTCTATTCGAAATATTGTCGAGACATTTGTTCCCCTTTGGTTGATAGATTCAGAATTTGCCTCACCAGACCACATCTTCATTGGCATCACATACCCGAGTCCGAACCGTGTCCGCTCGGATTGGTCACCTTTGAGTGTTGGTTTTCCCGAGGCTCACCATCCTCGAGTTCCATCCTGAACTTCCTTATCTCGAAGTCCGAGTCACTCCAATCATAGAATGTGACCGACTTCTTCTTTTCGTGTTCAATTGGATGATTTATCTTTCGCTTTAGAAATCTGGTGATCCTCTTAGTCGGTTCATCTGCATCATGTTCCCTGTTTCTTCTAACACAAATAGATTCATCAAAAAACAACATGAGGTGTTTCCTCCACAATAAGAGTCCTACAGTTTGTAAACTCGAAAAGCTTTTAAACAATATCCTAAGAATATTCCTTCATCGGCTTTACTATCAAAAGTTTTCAACCGATCTTTACCATTATTGTGTATGAAACACTTGCAACCAAACACACGAAAAAGAAAGAAAAACAAGAGGCTTCCTTTCATTCCAAAGTTCATAGGGTGTTTTGCCTTGACTCTTGGTCAAGATGGATCTGCTTCGAGAGTAGCATGCATGTTGACGACTTCAACCCAAAATCTTTTAGGAATGTCAACTTCACTATCATAGTCCTTTGCGCTTCTTTCAGAGTCCTTCCTCCTTTCAAAGAACACCATTCTCATTGAGGGGTCCTTGCGGTGATGTTTCATGTGAAATTCCATTCTCTGCATAATAATCGATATGATATGATTTATGAATTCAGTTCCTTTGTCGATCTCGATTTTGACCACACTCAGATTTTTCTCAATCTTGAAACAAGAACTCTGGCAAATCTCGAAAATCTTTCTTCTCGAAGAATATGACCCAAGTATATCTCGAGTAGTCATCAACTACTACCAATGTGTATTTCTGCCATTAGTGCTTATGGTGTTATAGGACCAAAAAGATCCATATGTAGTAATTGAAGTATTCTTTCAAAGAAAACCTCAACTTTACTTTTAAATGATGCTCTTATCTGCTTTTTCTTTACACGATCATAAATATGTTCCTTCTTGAACACTTCGTTAAACCCTCTCTCATAAGAGCTAATCTTGCAAGCTTGTTCGGGGTTTTTTTTTAGAAATTTAGGTGATTCATTCTTTTATGCCATAACCAACCGGTATCATGGGAACATTTAGCAACTAAACATGTATCTTTAGGAGCGAAACTCCAATCAAAGAAGATACACATTCCCTTTTCTTGTACCAACAAGAAAACTTTTCGTGATGTATCATTTTTTACAAAACATAAGTTTTAGAGAACTCAACATTGAAACCCTTATCACGAATTGGCTAATTGAAAGAAAATTATGCTTCAATCCAGATACATATGAAACACCATGGATATGAATCGAGTCGATTTCCAAAGTTCCATATCCTTCACCGTCATCCCTTGAATTATCTCCAAAAGTGATCTCAGGGGCCTCTTTGTTCAACATAGTCATTTGTGTCTTCTTGATCCCTGTCCATATGTCTTGAACATCCACCGTCAAGATACCAAATATCGAGAGCTTTTTTTCATCTCTGCTCATCGGTGCCATGTGATCATTAGTCGGTTTAGTGCCCTTGTTTTCCTCCCCTGAAAAATAGATCAATTCTTAGGTACCCAATTTGTGTAGGGTCCTACAAGGTTAGATGTACCTTTCTAATCCAATCCCCACTCTAATCACTTTAGAGTGGCTAATTTTTCTTCCATAAACATCAACATACACATCTACTACTCTGCCTTTAGCGACTTACGTGTATGTGCTAGCTTTAAAGATGAACATGGGCTTTTGAATTCTTCTTTGGTTCAGCCTTTTGTTCGGATGCTTGGGCTTTTTGTGCGGCCCGGTCTAAATCTTTGTTGACTCGGGTCGGATAACCTTTACCTTTAAGCAAGTGAGGTTCAGGTTATGCATCTTTGAATCTGGTCTTTTCGGTATCTTGAGGACTTGGTCTCTTCATTGAGAATGTCTCTGTGAGTGTTTCTCATCTCGAGGATTCCTCGATGGTTCGATTAAGCCTTTTCAGATTTGCATTCTTAACTAGGCTTTGAAGTACTTACTGAAACTTTCCGATCGATTTCGGGTTTTCTAGCCTTCACCGAGGTTTGGGCTTTCTAACCCGATCATTCGATTTCTTCAAACCATAGTCCTTTTTTCCTTTGTCTACAACCTTGGGCATTACTTCACGAAGTGTAGGTGCCATTGGTTTTACAAAGATAGTCTTCTTGCTACATGATGCGAAAGATTCGGATGACCTTGTGAGGTTCCCCCGAGTGTATCCCAATCCAGATTTTATAGTGGCAGATTCTCTCGGTAACTCAATTTCATCTATCACTTTAGATGCTTTATTCAATAGAGTTAACTTCTTCTCATGCACTATCCTCACGATTCTGTGAGTTTTATGCTTCTCGAGGTCATTGAACTTCGATTCGATTAGTCGAATCTCTTTCATGGATTTCTCTAGCTTTTCGCTTAGGGACATGATCAACTTCTTCTTTTCTACGAGAGTTGTACTTTCGTAACATCCAGTTCATCAAGAGTTCCCATTAATTGAAAGTGATCTCGCTTTTTGCTAGAGTCTTTCCATTTTAGATTTTCAAAGATTCGCCTTTTATTCTCTTGAGTTTTATTTAGCAAATCCTTGCAAAACAAAGATAGTCCTTCATCGATTCTCAAAAGAATCCATCAGTCAAAATGATTGTTTTTCGGTGGAACTTGAAAACTCTTGTGCTAGTGTAGGAGCAACAACAGAGAGATGTAAGAGTTTACCTCCTCAATGGCTATCGACGAGATGTCATCACTTTCACTTAATCGAGAATATCTCATCCAAGAGCTAGATCCTCCTCGTAGTGTTCTTCTTCTCGCAACCATGGTCTTTTTTGCTTGAGAACTTCGGTCTCTTTTTTTTAGCTTGTCTTTCTCTTCTCTCCTTAGCACTCAACTCGACAATCATACCGAAGTGACCTTTCTTCCGCAATTATAGCATCTGTTGGCATCATCATTCTGATCATTTTCTTCTTTGGACTTGAGTCCTTATGAAGATCCTTCACTTTTCGTCCTGTCCTTCTTCTTCTCGATATGTCCTCGTGTTTCTTCCGGTACCTATGGTTCCTGTAATAGCTTTTTGTATTTTCCAAATCTACTATTAAGTCCGGCAAACCTCCTTGCCATCGATCTTTAGCTTTTCCTCAAGCTCATCCCGATGTTTTTGGCATGGGGGTTCTCGACTCTCTAGTTTTATGTGTTTTATCTTTGCTTTTCTGACCACATTCTTACTTGATGAAGAATCATCTTTCTTTGTCGACCTTTTTGGATTTCTTATCAATTACAAATTCATAGGCTTTCACCGGCTCGAAGACTTGTTGGTATGGCATTGAACTAATGTTCTTGGTGTTTTCAATCACCAATTTGCATGAATATCTCATTTCTTAGAAAGACCTCTAAGAATTTTCAATGCCACTTCTCTTTGTGGATATTTCTTTCCAAGTGCGTTTAGATCATTCATGATGCTTAGTGAATCGACTTCCAATTTGTCTATTGATTCACCATCATCCATTTTTGAAAACTCACAAACTTTCCAATTGCCAACGAAAGTTTGTTTTTTTTATATGATCTGCCTTGCACATATACAAATAGTGTATCCCATATCTCTTTAGCGAGATTATGAAGAGAGAGATCATTCCCATCACACCATCATCAATTGTATTGTATAGTGTGTCTTTTGCAATGTAGTCTAGATTGACTAACTTTCTCTTCTCGAGAGTTAGTTGGTCATCGACTTAGAAATTTCGTCTAGGATCAATTCTCTCCTCTTAATTCACCACAAGAAATTTGAATGGTCCTGAGAAACCACTCTCCACATACGCTCATGTTTGAATACGATGAGCCCGCATTCTCGATCTCCATAGATCATAGTTCTCATCGAGAACATGGGAAGTTTTTAGAAGACATTTTTCCGATCTTTTGAAAAGAAAAAATTTCAAAAAATAAGATCGATTCGAGATAGACCACAAGTATTTTTGAAAATAAAACTTTGGTCAACACAAATGGTCAAGTTGAACCACCGCTCGATACCACTTGTTGGTCCCTGTAACGAGTCTTACACGTGTATAAAGGGAATACACGTGTTCATGATTTTAAAACTTTTTTTTTCGAGGTCACTTTCGATAATCCCAAGATTAGGTTCTCGAAAGCACGATCGCTTCCGAGTCAAAGTCCCGAGATGATGATCCCGAAGATACACCGATAATCCCAAATCAATCCTCAAAATTGCTTGATTAGATAACTAGCTTCATCAATCCTCGTAAGAGAGTTCAATAACTATCTGCTCTAACTCGATTAAATGGAATGGTTGGCCCTTAGATTATACTCGTTTTAAGCTTTTGCCGAAAACCTTCCCTTTATGAAATAGTGATTAGGTTGTGATTCACTTATGCAACTTCATTGGATTGATTCCAACCAATATCGATGAAAAGTATGCTTTCAAAATCAAGTCAATGCAATTAAGCATACGATAAGGAAAGCAATAAAGAACACGAAGAAGCTTATAGTGGTTCGAGACTCAAGCTCCTACATCCACTCTCTCGACTCTTCAGAGAAATTCACTATCAACTTCGAGCTTTCGACTACCTCGTAGTTTACTTACTCAACTTCGCCTAAGTTTTCTCACTACTCCAAGTTTACTTACTCAACCCGACCTTGAGTTTTTCACTACCTCCGTAGTTTACTTACTCAATCACACACAAGCTTTCGATGACTACCCCTTAGCTTACTAACTTCTCCTCTAGAGTTTTACACTACTCCGTTTTTACTAACTCTTTACAACTCTACTCACCAACAAACACACTCCAACTACCTTCTCAAGGGTTTGGGGTTTCTCGGTTGGTTTCAACTAGGATGAGATATCCTTTAAATGAAGCACAATGCAAAGGGTTAGGATATCTCGACTAAGCTTTGATAAATCTTATCAAGCTAGGCTTAGTAAAGTGAGCTCTTTCAATATAGAAGCACTTGGGAAATTCAAGGTATTTCGATGCTTTAACTTTTGCAAGAATAAGTTTGAGCTCTTGAGTTGCATATAAATTTCCCGTAACCTTACAAAAGTAGAGGGTCACCAAAGATTTATAGGCATACACCAAGGTCACTCTTTGAAAACTATCCATTGGAGAGATAGCTTCGTGAGTTCCTCATATGGTGTGTGAGAAATGGCTATATTTAGGGTTTGAAACTCCCTAACATGTTTTAGGCAATAGCCTTTCATGTAGCCGGGTCTTCTTTTTTTGCGATCGAACTTTTGTACATCCGACATCTTTTTTTTGACTTTATCGCCACCGATTGTCGGTTGATGGTAAAAGGTCGCTCTTCTTTTTGACTTTTGTCTTCGCTAAAAGGTAGACACCTTCAACGGCTCTTTTTGGTTACAAACTCGAGTTTGATATAACCTTAACAACACTTCGACTTAGTTCCTTTTATGCGCATTTGAATGTCTTGGCAATATCTAACTTTCTAAGGCATCGCGTTTCTCTCCGAAGATTGCATCCTTTAGATAGATATATTCAATTGCCTCGAACATTCGTGTTCATATTGAGCATTCAAAGATATTAACAGTCTTGATAATTACTTTGCTTTCAATATTCTTGATCTTGATTTCTCGATCTTGATCTTGCGTCTTCAGAGTCTTCTGCGTCTTCAGGTCTTACGAGTCTTGTGGTCTTCGAGTCTTGAGGTCTTGAGTCTTCCGAGTCTTCGTGGTCTTCGAGTCTTGATTTATCTTGACCGATATCTTTGTCTTCATCTTTGAGTCTTCGCCTCGATTTCATCTTGAGTCTTCGTGAGTCTCGATTTCTCCCGAGTCTTTAGATTCTCGATTTCATCTTGAGTCTTGAAGACTTCAGTTTCATCTTTTGAAACTTCGGTTTCTTCATAAACATCTTGAGTTCTTGAGTCTTGAACCTATCCTCGAACTATATCTGGCGACTATATATTTTGCGATAACATCCTCGAATACTCTAAACCTAATCGACTCAATTATCAAGATCATTCTGAACATGTCATACTCAGGGGTTTTGGGATCTTAATCAAAATCATATAATCTTTTATTAAATTCATCTCCCAACAACTGGCTTTGAGTATCATCGATTCTTGAGGAATAATCTTTGTGGTCATTTGAACAGATCTTGAAAAACCATTTTTAAAACTCATTCGTTTTCAAAATCACTCAGCATGGATAATACCTCTGGTATGTATCATGACTTGCCTAAGTTTTCAATTGATGAGTATGCAGATTGGGCTATATATATGTGCAACCATTTAGGATCGATAAGCGGTAGAATGATGGAAGTCATCGAACGAGGACCCATCATCATATATTACGACAACCCAGCAGTTGGAGGAGATCCAGATTTTGCCACGGAAGTCTTGTGCGAAAAAGCCCAAATTTTGATGGATGCAGAGGAAAGAAAGTCAGATAATCTAGATACAATCGCCAGCATATAATCATGAAGACAATGGATAAAGTCACCAAGGAGAAGATAAAGTATCTCAAAACCGCAAAAAAGCAATGTGATACTCTTTGTTGAGATATCTTGAAGGAAATGATCGATCAAAGACAACCGCCATGTTTAACCGGTGAAGTTTGAAAAGTTAAAGATGTTGCCCAATGAGACAATCAACGAGCTCGATGGGAGGATCACCATGTCGGTCAATAAGCTACGAGAACTTGGTAGAGAGATGTCAGACAAAGATATCAACTACAAGATCTTAAGATCTCTCACCAAGAAATGGGACATGAAAGTCACGGTAATCAAGGATTGCCAAGATATTTCAAAGATGAAGCCGAGTAGCTTGTTCCTAAGCCTTAAAGCTCACGAGTTCGATTTAATCAAAAGAGGACAAGCAGATGAAGATGAGACGCCTGCTGAAGCCTCAACGTCTAAATCAGTTGAATTTAAAGCAACCAGCAGCAGATCAAAGGCCACTGAACCTGTTGGAAACTTAATAAGTCAAGCAGAACGGATCGCTCTACTTACCAGGAAACTTGAAAGAACAAATACTCAGCTTTGGTAAGTATCGGAGATTCTACAAATGACTATCAAAAAAATAGGAGGCCAACCGATGATCACAAGAAAGAACCCGTATCCGATGATCAAGAGATCACAGAGAAGAAAAGAAAAGAGATGATCTGACAGATGAGAGAAGAGATAAAAGATCCGACTGTAAGGAGCTCGACATTATCGAAAGGAAAGTCACCCCGACAGATCCTACGCACGGGTCACTCACCCGGCAGAGGAAGTTCCGTGAGATCGAGGATCATGCTTCAATCTGCGAGAAACCAGGTCACTACAAAGACCGACCGCCTGACCGACTCCCGAGAAAGAGAAGAAAACGAACAAAAGGGGAGCAAAGCCTCGAGATAGGAAAGCCCCCAGCTGACACATCCGGAATTGATGATTCCTATCCGCCTCGAGGACTACTACTCTTCCGAGAAGACTTCGTCGATAAGCAGTTGTTGACTTCCACGAGCATGAAGATCGATATTCTCTTCAGATGATGATGAAGTCTCGCCTTGGCCAAGGAGGACCAACTGAGGTAACCTCCAAACCTTCGCTTCAAATTCCACACCGCTATTATTAGCACACCTTTGGAGAGATTGACTTGCAGCTCTACTCCGAAAGCAATTACTTGATGATCTCTCTCGATGCAAGAGACACTTATACAATAGTGAAAGTTTAAAAAATGACAAGCTAAGGATCAAGAATAATCAACTTTTGTTAAAGAGAACGCCTCATTAAAGCTACCGGACTAAAAATCCATTAAAACCGCTTTTAGAAGGTAATCGAGGAACTTAACATTCGAAAAGTTAAATCTTCGATCGGGAGAAGAGATCAAAGATCACCTAGCAATCAACAAACAAAGAAGTCGATAATTTCAAAATCCTTCAAGCTAAATTTGATGAGCTATTCCGACTACATGAGAGAGTCTAAAAACTATCGAGGATAGTTTATGCAAAAAAATAGAGGTTTTCACGAAGTCATCTAAAACCGCTCAAGAAATGAACACCTATTTTCGAACGCCGACTAACAAGAAGGGAATTGGGTATGAGAACCCTTCTACATCCTCAAAAAGCCCCGCTTTGATTCACTTCGTAGGGTGTAATCAAACGAGTCTCTAACAAAGATACACTAAAAAGCTAAACTTGTATCTCGATAAGGGAAAAAGACCACGAAAGAAGTAAGACAGTGCCTAATCGAAAAGGAAACAAAAATGAACCCTAATCGATAAAGCATCACCGAGGAATCAACAAAGAACCCGGATTTTCCGAGAAACCTCAACTCGATCAAATAGATTAGGTATCGTAAGAGACAACCCAGTAAGAAGGAAATCTAATCTGAGACTCAATCAAGGTCACCGCCTAATAAGCAAGCTATAGGTAAACCGCAAAGACCACCTATGCCAAAAAGATATGAATCTTTTGATGGTAGCAATGATTTCACCCCTATAAACCGAGATCTAGGGCTTTACGACCCAGCCACAATCGATTAAAAGAAGACAAATATAAAGAAAAATCCCAAGTCTTCTAAGTTAACCAAGGCTCACACGAATAATCATATTAATCAGAAAGCATATAAAGAGATGTATGGTTATGTTGATATGTATGGGAGACAAATCGGACCTTCTAATCTATCGATTTTCATAGAAGTGCTCGCTTTGTGGATCCCTAAATCCACCACTAACCCCCAGACCCAATTCCAAAGGGGTACCTAAAGCCCGATTTGATTGCGGTTCAAGGTGGGACTAGCCAACAAAGGAGGTGCACAAGCAACTATCCGGGTACATCGATAGTGGATGCTCAAGGCACATGACTGGAAGCAAACATCTCCTTAGCTCTTACAAAGAACAAGAAGGCCCACGTGTACTCTTCGGTGATGATAACTTTGGTTTTACCAAAGGATTCGGAACCTTAGAGAATGATGATGTACAAGTAACTAGAGTCTCGTATGTGGAAGGATTGAAGCACAATCTACTATCAGGATCACAATTCTGCGATAACAGATTCAAATACAGTTCTCGGCGACAAGTGTATGATAAGGTATCGAGCCACTCAACAAATCTTGCTAAATGGTTCAAGGAAAGGCACAATCTACACAAAGATTGGAACAGCTTGCCCAAAGAATACATGCTTAATTGTTAAGAGTTCTAAAAGTAGCAGTTGGCTCTGGCATAAAAGAATGAGTCATCTGAACTTCAAGACTCTCAACAAGATCGCTAGGATGTCTTTGGTTGAGGGACTTCCGAATGAGATATTCTCCAAAGATCAGACATGTGCCGCATGTCGGAAGGAAAACAAGTTAAAGCCTCATTCAAGGAATACCAGACCAAAGATCCAAGAGAGTATTGCAATCGCTCCATATGGATCTATTCGGACCCCATACCCGGTTTGTCTCAAATGACGCAAAATATACTCTTTGTAATCGTAGATGATTATTCCAAGTTTACTTGGGTTGTATTCTTATACAAGAAGAAACGAGACAACGACTAAGATACCCGAGCTTCGCTCAAGAAGCTACAAAACGAGAAGGGTGTCGTCAAGATAGTAAAAATCGATCGATATAAAAGTACAGAGTTCACCCGACCTTTATTACTGATTTTTGCACTGAGTTTGGTATACAGCATGAAACGTCAGCTGCAAGAACACCACAACAAAATGGAGTAGCAGAACGGAGAAACAGAACTCTCAAGGAAGCTGCTCGCACTCTGTTAGCTAAACATGCTACACCAAGCCGTTTCTGGGCAGAAGCAATCAACACAGCATGCCATACTCAGAACAGATGTTCTCTGACTAAGACTCACTTCAAAACACCTTATGAACTGTGGAAGGAAAGAAAACCAAGTGTTTCATACTTCCATGTTTTTGGGTGCAAGTGTTTTATTCACAACAATGGGAAAAGTCAGTTGAAGACTTTTGAGGCCAAGTTAGATGAAGGTATATTCTTAGGATATTCCTCATCCAGCAAGGCTTTCAGGGTTTACAACAAACGAACCCTAGTTGTAGAAGAAACACCCCATGTGGTCTTTGATGAGACATCTTCTGAACAAGAGAAAGCTACCTCAGAACAAGCCGTACCAGATCAATCGATACCTGACACGCAGAAAATGGATCAGCTAAGCATCAAGGAGAAAGAAGTTGAACACATAAAAGTGTACATCCCAGAACTTGATCTTGCTGATTCAATAGGTCAATCAGACCCTAAGGTACGCACAACTATCAGTGAAGAAGTTGTTACAACAGATAAGATCAACCGAACCATCCGTTCGGGGGAACTCCCCGTTCCTACGAAACGCACATTAGCACATGATGAGTCCAACATCAGCTGAGACATGTTCTTATCAAGTGGATCATAACTCTGCACCACTCCCAATCACTAGTAATGAACTATCAGATATGGATGATGTTCTCCAAACAAACGCACATCGTAATGTAAGGACTCGGATTACCACCATCCAACCGATCCGATTATCGAGACCCATCCGATAGAGTCAAAACTAGACATCGATTGGTGAAAGTGCCATGTATCTTTGTTATCCGTCTATGAAGGAACCAACTACAAAGAGAGAAGCTCTACAAGACGCAAGTCGGATTCTAGCCATGGAGGAGGAGCCGAACAAATTTGAGAGGAATCAAGTTTGGGAATTGGTGACGCACCAACTCATCAAGACGTAATTGGCACGAAAGTGGGTATTCAAGAACAAGAGAGATGAGAAAATGTAATAACCAGAATAAGGCAAGACTTGTTGCTAAGGGGTATTCACAATCGGAAGGAATTGATTATGATGAGACCTTTGCACCGCCGCCGCTTAGAAGCCATTCGGTCAAGCTTCATATGCTTCCCACGAGGGTTCACATGTGTATCGATGGATGTAAAGAGTGCATTCTTAAATGGGGTACTAGCAGAGGAAGTTTATGTCGAACAACCTCCGTGCTTTGAAAAAGGCAACCAAGTGTACCGCTTAAGGAAAGCTTTACGGATCGAAACAAGCTCCTCGAGCTTGGTATGATACACTCTCCGATTCTTGATAGACAAATGTTCACTAAAGGAATAGTGGATGTAACCTTATTCGAATAGAAGATGGAGAAGATATTCGATGGTTCAGATCTCACGTGGATCGACATCATCTTCGGATCTCCCAACAAGAAGTGTAAGAAGTTCAAATAAGTTGATGCAAGGAAGTTCAAGATGTCCATGATGGGTCGATGAATTACTTTATGGGTTTACAAGTCAAGCAGAGTACGTATGAAGGATATTCATCCGCCAGCAAAGTATACAAGAATCTCATGGCAAAGTTTGGAGTTCAACATTGCAAGGAAGCGAATTCCCATGATGACCGGGTTCAAGATGGATCCGCATTTAAGATGGTCGAAAACTAATCGGAAGGAGTATAGAGCTCTAATTGATCACTACTATACCGACCGCCAAATTGACTAGACATTACGTTTGCGATAGGTGTATGTGCGATTTCAAGCAAATCCAATGCAAAGCCACCTAGAAGTAGCTAAATGGATTCTCAAGTATCTGAAGGAGACTATAAACCTTGGTTTATTTTACCCATCGATGACAATCTAGAGCTTAGTGGGTATTCGATTCAGATTATGGAGGTTGCGTAATCGACGAAAAGTCAACCTCGTGTTCATGTCGGTTTGGGAAATAAGTCGATCTCATGGTTTTCAAGAAGACATCGTTGCGACATCTACTACCGGGCGCAATATATGGTCGCAGAAAGTCGTTGTTCCCAATTGCTCGCTAAGTCGGAAATGAGGGATTACAACATCGTAGCTAAGAACGCACCTATATTCACGTGACATGCATAGTGCTATTGCAATCACCGTAATCCTCGTTTCTACATACAAGATGCAAGCATGTGGATGTCGACACCATTTTATCGAGATCATGTTGAAAAGAAGAATATCGGGATGGAAAAGATCCATAATCGACAAAATGTAAAAGTCGATATCTTAACCAAGCCACTAGCTGAGATCAGATTCAGAGAGTAATGCAACGAGCTAGGGCTTCCAGATATGGTTGAAGGAATGATCTCCAGAACCAATTGGTTAAAAGACTAACCAGGTTAAGTAGAATCAATTGAGTCAGGAATCTCAACCGATCGTATTTACCGTGACGAGGAGCCGATCCGGTTCGATAAGAGCGATCGAAAAGTCGATAAGCGGTTTGATCCGAAGTTCGCAAAAGGCGATCCATTCAAGACATATCGGATTGGGAACCGATCGATTGGAAGATTACTTTATAAGTCGATTAAAGCTACAGTCAACAAGCAAATCAAGATTAAAGCAACAGATCGCATAAGTCAGAAGAAACAACACAACAATGGAATAACAGAGTTTTTCATTGATAAAGACACGGAGATCAGATTTACAAGTTACAAGTGATATCACAAGCTACAAATGCTACAAATATCTTCAAGTGGTATTACAAGTGCAAGAAGACCCGAGGTCAAAGCATAAACCATCATCTAAGACAACCCCCTAGGCGGGAAGAAGAGAGAGAGATTTTAAGAGTTGATGCTCGGCTCTCCCACCCGACCGGCAGAGAAGAAGCTAGAATCTCGGAAGCTCTTTAGAATCTTGGAGTGAGAAGCGAGAGCGAGCCTTGAAGGATCTTTTGGCTAGGAGCCCTTAGACCTAAAAATCAATGGACTCTCCAAATGTTAAATGGGACACAAAGGTTACATGTTTGGTCAAAAAAAGACCATATGGCCATGAGTGTCTCATGCAAATATTGAGTTTGATACACTATTTTGTATATCAAACCCATGTTTTGTTTCAGACTAAGTCTGTTGATGTTAATTTCGTCATCTCGATAGGCGCACAAGGTGCATACGGTTAGGAGAAGTGTCTTCTCATTTGCTTTAGCAGATCTGCCTACACGGTGGTAAAGAAGCTTAACATTGATCGTATGTGGAATCTTAGATGACGACGAAAGCAGTGTGAAGGAACACACAGGGTTGATCTGAGAAGCTGAATTCATTGGAAAAGGCTAAAGGTTCCCACCGGAAGTTTCATCGGAAATAAGGAACTCATCGGAAAAGCATGAAGGATATGCTAGAGAAGATGAAATGGTTTATGATTGTGTTGTTTGCCTAACACTCCAAGCTAATTTATAGAAGGAAATTAGGGGTATAAATGCAAATTTTATCTTCTCAGAAAATCTTAAGAGAAATTTGCATCGACAACGCGTTAGGTACACGCGGCTAATGGTTGGATGAGTTAACGGTGTGATTAAATCACAGCATATCTATGCCATTATTACGTATGTCAAATCGCGCCGATTTGGGAATCGAGGCGACTTTTAGACTCCCCGAAGTAAAAGTTTTGGCGGGAGTTTACTTCAGTAAATGCGGGTTGTTTAGAAGAAGACTGAAGGATATAAAGTATCAGAAAAGAGGATCAGATAAGTGGCGAAGTGTTTGAAGCAAGAATCTGATCAGATAAGTGAGATATTGTTGGGAAATGCATAAGGCAACCATCGATAAGTCAACAAAGTACCGATCATATCATCGCGGGTAACCCGATTGATTACAATATCAATCACCGACATCGCTCTCTTATTTATCTCTTTACGAATACCTTATATCGTTATTTATTTTAATTGATTTTACATTTGTTCATGACGATGCTCGCAAAAAGCTTTTAATGCGGACTTGGGAAAATGTTTTCAAAACGTTTTATTGTGATTTTTCGAGTCCGGAAAATGAGAAGACTACTTTTCTCAACCGTGCGATCAAAATACCTTTTGGCCGATTAATCTCAGCCACCGATTTCAAAACACGGATACTTGAGTACTTTGGAAAGTTGTGCAAAAAAGTTTTCCCTCGTATTCTACAAAATCCAAATTTTTCTCAGAAAACCGCTTTCCACTACTTCGTCTTCTCAAAAGCTCTTAAAAGATCATTTTTTTCCTCAGAGAATTACTTTCGAAATTATTTGATTATACTCTTCCGATTTCAAAATCTTTCGAATCAATTACTGGTAATTTCCTATTTTAATTAATTATATGATCTCAATCTCTCTATGGTACCTAGGTTTTCAAGTTGTGATTCTGTTTTTACATGATCTAAACGCTTACTTGCTAAATTGATGCTAAAATTATGAGTTTGACTGAATTTTATGAATTATCTTACTCAAACTAAACATCAATTTCCATATCGTACAGAAATGGCACACCTTGTTTCAAGACCGGCCAAGGGAAAAGTATCTTTATGAACTTTGCATCGATGAAGAAAGACATCATTGATGAAAAGTACGTCGTCTTCAACATCACCTCAGATCCAGAATCGCTGGAAATTCTGGAGTGCCTTCGAGAGTGTGGACTGGAACTATATTGCTCTACTCATCAGAACATCGTTCACACCCATGAAGCCCTCGAATTTTTTTTACAATCTGCAGAGGGATGAAGACAATGATGCCGACCTAATTTCTTCATTGGCGGAATGGAAGTTCGAGTGACGAATGACGATCTACGAGAGGATATTCGCCTAACTCGGCGAAGCATCAATCCGCAGACCTACACGACTACCGTAGGAGAAAAGGAGTTTCTTGAAGCCGAACTGCTGAGACCAAAGAAATAAGGAGAACACGCATTTAACGCCAAAGCCTCCTATCCGAAGAGAAAGTATCGCCTTCTTCTTGAAATTGTTCGGAAAGGTGATCATGTGCTCAACTTACGTGACCTTGATGCGTCACTTACAAGATAAGTGTCATGGCCGCAATAATCAAGAAGGCTTCGACATCGATTGGTTGGGTATGGTCAAAACAAGATCGAGAAAAGACTCCGGAAGTTCGAAATGACCCGAAGCAATGAAGTGTGCTTATCTTCAAGTGCTCATTCATACATAAAAATCTCTATCATTCTCACGATAAGCCGCCACGTGCATTATGAATGGAACGAGAATGGAGCGAAGGTTTACTAAGCAAAGCATTAAGGCCATATTGGCAAGGATGAGTCCCTACCGACAAGCCGATGAGGATCCGACTTATGTGCCCAAACCCAAGGGAGAAAAGAAGGGAAAAGATAAGGCAACCGTGATCATCCAAGTGCAAGAAAAGGCCATTCCAGAGAAGAGGATGAAGAGGAAGGATCTCGCCAAGAAACCAGATGCTCACGAAACGCTGAAGAGAGTCTCATCTCCTTCCGAAATCGCTTCCAAGTTCTCGCCAAACCGCCCCATAGAATCGGAGGATCTGGCGCAAGAAGAATCGTAAGAGATAATACCGCGCTCGAGCCAACTATCGAGAAGTAAGGGAAGAACCGATGATCGCAGCTAGAAGGAGAGAATTTCGCGGAGGGATGTAAGGGAGCAATCGAGGAAGAATCACCATCCGATTCTCTCGCCTCTAACCAAGATCTTCCAGAAAGCAAGGTCGTCAATGCCCACTTCCAAATCACCATCACCCTCTTCTCAAAAATCATCACCTCCACCCTCTCCCCACAAAACCTTCTCACCCTCACCCTCACCTCTCAGAACAACATCTCCCACACCACCAATCAATGAAACCGTTCAGGAAACTGAACACCCTCAACACGCTGAAAACGAACCTGAACTACAAACATCCCAATCCCCGATCCAGTCTCAAGAACCTGAGAGATCTGACGAACGTGTGTCTATCTCTCATAATCCCTTCAACACCAAAACAGTACTTGCTTCACCTGCTCCAGAGAGCCCCATCATAAGGATAATGAAGCAACAAATCAAAGAGTATCTGCTGGATGAATGCCCTGAATTGGATCAACATCCTGGCATCCAGCAACAGATAGAGGAGATGGTGTTCTGGAGGGATATCAGACTAAAGAGCATTGAAGAACTTCTGATTCTAATGACAACTCTGGGATCAGATTTCTTTGTAGACTTGGAGTTAAAATGTCTACACAATGCTGGGATTGAAAGTGTTGTTGAATTGACATCTGACGATGATATCAAATGGTTGATTCACAAAAGGTTCGGAATTGCTGATAACAGGGAGGAAACAGTTCAACCTCCTACAGATCATGAGGGAGCTGCCGATGAACCAAGAATGGGTGTTGCAGATGAGACCCAATTTGGAAAGGCTTCAACATCTGAACAGACTGCTACGATGAGCTCTGATACCCTAGATCGTCACTCTCAGAAGATTCAGGATGGGATCAAGACTGCATTTGAAGACAAATTCGCAGTGCTCACAGCAGATCTGATGAAGCGGTTTGAAGATGAGCAAGCGAAACTAGTTGATAAGGAACGAAGTCACACAGTTGGGATGCACAATGCCATCCTTGCTGAAGTAATACAACTAGTATATCCTCTTGTTGAGAAGCTCAAGCTCCATCGACAAACTCACGGTTAAAGATAGAGATGCTCAATCGCACCGCAGTGTACTTTTGGAGAGTGTCCGGGCATCCTTGACAAGACCAACAACCACTTAGATATGGGTTGGAAATATTTTCTAACCTACGTAACGAGCAAGACAGAGATCGAAATCGCTCTCGGATGCTTCTTCACGCCGCAAGACCTTCGCCACCGCTCGTGATCACTCCTCTTGTTGTCGAGGAACTCGAGAGAGGAGATCTCACGGAATTAATGTACTCTCCGAACCAAGAAGATGTCCAACCTCTTTGATGCAACCAAAAAGGGGGGAAGGAAAAGAGAATCAAAGAAAAAGAGAATACGTAAAAAAGACTCAAGAAAAAGAGAAGGAAGAAAAATGACTCGCATACGCTTGGTAAAATTTTCATCTCTACCAAAAAACCACTATATCTAACTTGTCACCTCCATCTACCGATCTCGTTCTTTAAAATGAAAGAAATTGTGGAGCAACACAAAGAAAGAGATCGCCGAAAGGAGAAATGCTCTTCAGAGGTTACCGCCAGAGTCGACAAGATTGAAGATTTTTCCTCGCTCGTCCCGTAAAAAGAATGGAAATCAATGATCGTGCCAAGAGCCTTGAACTCACTAAGAAATTAGTCAAGAAGACGAACAAGATGAACTCCGAGCAAACTCGAGGAGGAAGAAAGGCAAAGGCAAGATGATGAAAGTAAATGCGAAGATCGAGAGACAAGGCCAAAATATTCTCCACCAAAAGCGGATGACTCTGAACAAGTTCAAGAGCGCATAAGACCGAGAATAAGAGAGGCCGCAACCAAGAAGCGTTTAGCAGAGGTAAAGGATCAACATCGCTACATCCGAAGGAAAAAGGAAGAACGGTCTGCAGCAGATGAGATTGCTTGGGAGAAGAATGCCCTTCCTCGCACCTATTAAAGGCATTCTTCATGACGACAAGATTTGCTTTCCCGAATGGGATCAAATCGAGAGGAGAATGGTTATGTGACGCCTACATCCCGGAGAAGATTCCAATTCATCAAGATCGATCGAAAATGATGATGAATTCTAACTAGTTAGAAACAAAGTATCCGCACTTCTACCGCACGGTGGATGAAAGAAGGCAAGATCATGTCACTTATACCGAAGCTCCACCCTTTGAACTACTTCTTCCACCTTTAAGGCCCGACAACAAACTAGATCCCGTTAAATTCAAGAATATCTACTATGGACTTGCCGAAAAAGGAGGAATCCATAGAAAAAGAAGAGCCGACAAGCTAATGCAAAGGATGTACAGGATGTTTGCATCCCCAAAGAATCGCAAATGTTCAAGTACACCGAAGAAGACAACTTGGAATCGATGAAAATTTTTCATGTATACTCACACCTATTCTAATGAAATTTTACATCTCATCGATTCTAAGACAACATCTCATTGTCTTCCGAGGTATGTCTTTGTTTTACATCATCTACATTTCCATTCATGGTATCTGTTTTTTCCGATTAAGTTTGTTTAAGTGTTTTGGTTCCATCAAAAAGGGAAATTGTTGGGAAATATGTAACTTAGTTTTGATGGAAGTTCCAAAACAAAGTTGTAATAGGACCAATCGGACTGTTAGGTATCGATGACTTATAATCGATTAAGATGACCAACCAAATGTATAGATAGTTGAAGTAAAGATAGGTCACATATTGAGGGGGAACTCAATATGTATAGGTCGTGTCGATGTATCGATGACCCAGATAAGGTCGATGATCAAGACTAAGCGCAAAATCGAAGACAAGAAGTCAAGATCAGTGAAGACAAGAAGACATCAAGACTCGATGAACTCAAGACTCGATAAAAGTCAAGACTCGATAAACATCAAGACTCATATGAACTCAAGACTCGGGATAAGCCCGAAGACTCAAAGAACAAACTCAAGACTCGCTGATCAATACACCGAGGCTCGAGAGACACCAAGATTAAAAGACCCGAGGACCTACATTCAGCAGAGTCTCGATATTGAAGCTAAAGACAATGTGCATCCAAGACTCAATCAAGGTAGACCGACCGCTTATCCGATCAAGTCACCACACCGTGACAATCAAAATGATACACCGCATGTTTAATCTTCTACAAAAGGAATATCAATCGCCTAACGGACAAATTCCTTAAGTACCGCCTAAGCAAGAAGAAAAAGCGACACGTACAAAAAGAGCCGACATTATGGGATACGACGGACAAAAACATCACTAATGATGCCTACGGCCACGCCCGATAATCGAGCACGCCACAATCATATCCTACAACCTACCTAATATAGCCCAAAATTCAAATTGCTCTCCAACGACTCTTTTTGATTTCGAGGTCTATAAAAATGGGATCGATCTTCATTTTGAAGAATAGGACCAAAGAATGATTAACAAGCACCAACGAAGTGAAAACAAGCAAGAACCGCATACGAGACACCGCAAAAGAAGCTAAAGCTACAAAGAAAATCTCCGCTTCAAAGAACACTACATTTGAAGATTATTCTTAGAGTGTTCATCCCATTAGTTCTTAGCAAGAAATCCTATCCACTAAAGATTTTGGCTACCTAAAGCATCGGGATAGATTTCCGGTTGGAACCCTCAATCATTCTTTACCCAAACGCAGTTAGGTTAAGTCCGTAGAGTGTCTAACTCATTAAACATCTCGGCCATCCTTTTTAAGGATATAAGTCCCGTTGGTTACGTTTGTAGAGTGGGAACTCGATAAACATCTCGATATAAGTCATTAAGCTGGGAACTCGGTAAACATCTCGCCATCCCGGGATATAAGTCCCGCAGTTAAGTTTGTAAGAGTGAGAACTCCGGTAAACATCTCGGCCATCCCGAAAAGGATATAAGTCCCGCAGTTAAAAAGTAGGTTAAGGTTCCCCTGTGTTAAGGGAAGAGTGGACGTGGGACGGGTTTCGTCTCAACCACTATAAAAAAAGTCTTGTGTGCATTTACTTGCTTTCTTATTGCTTTACACAAGTCACAATAACCGAAGTTTTAAACAAAGATACATATTCTAAGTTAAGCTCGATCACCGCACTAAGCAATCGATCCGATCGATTGACACCTTAGTCAACTGGTTGAAAACTGACTTCAGAATCAGATTGATAAAACTGGTTTTTCACACGGGTAAAAACAAGCTTCCGCACCATTCAGTTAAATTGACAGATATCAAGCTGATCTGCCTTCAGGCACTCAGTAAGATTGAACATCAGTCTAAACTGATACACTGCACTCTGATCGGGTAATCTGCAGTTCACACCTGATCCGCACGAAAAGTTTTGGAAGTCTATTCACCCCTCCCCTCTAGACTTCCACCTCACAAAACCCGTTCGGGACCTACATTTATCATCAACCGTCTTTGGTGGATTTCAACCAGACAACACACTACGCCATGCTCTCTCATCTATAGACTTAATGTACATGCGCATTTTAGGTTTTCAGTATGGGTAATTTGATCCATCCAAAATTGGAGGTTTTAAAGAAGGAGTCAGTGGATAATCCATTACAAAAACACACTTTAAACACAGGACCTTTAACTTAGTGTATCAAGTTTATGGCTATGGCTCCAACTGAAAGTGTGTGTGCATGTATTTTTAGAGTGTTGTTGAAAATGTTGTGCAACATATAAAACAACATATGACAGCGGAAGTATAAAAACGCAGTGCAAAGGATTTCCAAAATTGTGTATAGTCTATAATCAGACTATACGAACCTCATGGTTAAAAACATCACTATAACAAGTAGTGAGATACACACGAATCTCTTACAAGATCTCTAAAAGGTGTAGTGAAAAATCACACACCAAAAATCAATATATTCAATCAAGTAACTAGTGATCTTATTCAACCTAAAATTTGATCTAATAAGACAAAATCAATATTGATGGGAAATGTTGGGATACACTCGACCAGTACAAATAGACATAGCATCGACCCTCACACTCCACTCACGGTTGTGTCTCGAATTATACTCTCTTAAGTATGGAGTAGAGTAAATGAGATTTCACTTTAACTCAAACTTGAATGTCGACCAATGCAGTCTATTTATAGGCATTCGGATCAACTGCATTGTCCTATCCACTAGGTGTGGACAACCTTTAACTTCTCCTCCACTCTCTCCATGGTCTTGGTGTAACCACCCATGATCTTTCTATTCTTATTTCATTCCAATGCAACCGCTTGACAATATCCGAAATTGTCTTCAACCTGCAATGTAGGAAACATAGAAAAACACATCTAATAAAATGGAGTCAGTGTTAGGAGAAATGACAAATTTATGATGTTGTGCAAAATGTTGTCCAACATCTGGAACAACATCCGTGCAACATCAACAGTTATTTATTAAAAATATGCACCATTTCAGTTCCTGGCTTATTGGTGTGTTTATAGTCATAAGTTTTGTGATGTTTTTCAACTAATACTATTTGCAGTTCAGCTTGGGATTAAAAATTTCGATCTGGGATCTTTTTCCTAAATTAAATGAAATGTCCCATTCTGATAAGCTCATAACTGCAGCAAATATGAGACCAAAAGGAGAAAACAAAAGTAAGAGGCGGAAATTATCCCACATAACGTACATGATTGTTATACTGAACTAATGGAGGCATTATGATTGTTATACTGAACTAATGGAGGCATCAAAGGATGCTCTTGGATAATGCATGGGCGCTTTCCTCTCATTTTGTATTTAATTATGGGATCCCTCTTCATTCTGGCATTGTAGACTTCAATTCTGTATGGTTTTGTAATTTACATTTATGTTCCTTTTGTTTACTCTTAATGCAATCGAAGTAAATTTCTAGAAATTTGTAAATTGGAGGATTTATTGAATGTGTGTTTCCTGAAACGAGTTTAGGAGAAGTAGAGATGAAAGAAAATGCACAAATATACCCATTTCTAACATAATCAATCCATCTTTTCCCCTTAATTTTCTAACAAAGTTCTTATCGTGGAGGTGAGACAGTACATTATCATTAACTTGACCGAATATACAGAAACTTAAGTGTGTTCATTTGTTATACAACAAAGCAACCCTACCTGCCTTGTAAAATTGTAGAAGAATAATATGAAGCATGTCGGCCTGTTAGCGCCCGTTTCTTTAACGCACCACATCAACAAGCATTTCTACGCTCCCTGGTGTCGTGTTTTGAAGCAACGATTGGGTCCGGAATTGGCTCCAGGTTATACAGCTTCTTGCTCTTATCCATTACTATATTAACTTCTCTCACAATGATCACACTCTTACTTGAAGACATGCCTGGTGAAGTCAATACAACAAAATAATAATTTGGCATCAATAGGACATACTATATTTCTCATGTTTAACAAAAGGCAAAGTCTTGTGTAAATCAGTTTTAACTGTGCAACTGGTTTGCATTTTAGGAGTGTTTCTAAACAGTATTAGTTGTTTTTATAAAATGTATTAGTTTTATAATATTAGTTGTTTCATTAAAAGTATTAGTTGTTTTAGTATAAAGTGATAGTTGTAAAATAGTTGCACAGTGAAATTGTTTTCGACAAACTCTTAACCAAATGCTTTAATTGCACATATGCAGAGGTGGGAATTGCAAATTAGGCTTCTCGAAATTTATTTTGTTATTTAGTGTCACTGCCGCATGAAGCTGTTGTAGTGCTACAATAATAAAAACACATTGAATATCAAGTTTCACTTAAATACAACTTACATGCATACAAATAATCAACACAGAACTTTGTTTCCAACTTTACCAGAGGTATTACTCGTTGGGCCTAGTTTAAATTTTGAGGTGTATATGAGCTTATTTATCATGGTCTGTATTTAGCTTTACAATTATAGGCCTTTCAACATTTTTTCCTTAAATTAAATGAGGGCCAAGTTATTTGAAGTTTTGAACCATAGTTACATATGACTTCCTCACACGAGAGTCCCCACCGTCATTTCCAATATGAGTTTTTTTATTTCATTATAAAAATATCCAATTCACTAACCAATATGTTGGAAACAAAACCAAACATTACATATATTCCGGAATCACAGGGATCGCCTGCCCTCACGTATCACCAGATATTTCCAGAAATACAAAATAGGAATCATGACTATGCAGCAGCTTAAAATAGAGTTACCATTCAGATAAAACAATGACACAAAAACTTATCGAGACGCGATACTTTTTACAGGATTTCCATTTTGTGATGTTCTGAAACTTGATCTTTTAAAATGATAACAATTTCCTACAAAAATATCAAGTCTCATGCATGACTTTCGGGGAAATGCAAAAAGCCATTGAGGTCCAAATATAGTTGGAGGAAACAAGATCTGCACAAGTTTTAGATGTCATAATAGTTTCATTGTCCCTACAGAAACAAAAGGGTAAAAATCAAGTATTATACAAATTCGATGCAGCATAAATGCCGATAACCCATGGATGCTTGCAAAGAGTTCCATCCATAGAAGAGCAAGAGCAAGTTCCCACGAGGCATCAGCGAGTGACCATCCAATGTGCCACTCTCTATTCGCACTTCATCGACACACTTGTTTTCAGCTGAACGAAAGGAAACAAGAGCTGTAATTATTGGCTACAATTAAACTATTTCACGAGAAAAGCTGTGCCACAGATCAAAATATATCAATTGGTTAGAAAGAAAAACAGTAATCAAGTTAGTAGGTAAGTAAGAGAAATACATATAAATTGAATCTGGCATCACACCATCTCGCGCAAGAACTCGTTGATACGAAAAGAAGGAAAAAAAAAAAAGGAAAAACCCACCAAAATTGAAAACTACATGAATTAGGCAAGGAGAAAAATGTCCAAGAGAATTACATAGTTATAAAACCAGCAACAATAATTAAGTGTTGCTGATAAATTGTAACAAACTTCAAAATATAAAAATATGATATCCCAACCAAGTAACAGTAACATTTTGGCCAATCTTTTCTTAGAGAAACTGCCCAGATCATAGTGTACTGATATAGGCAGTGAAAAGAAATCAGCAGAATTGTTAAGAATATTAAAGTTCTGTGAATCATGCATTTAACAAGGACAAAATTATACAATCAACACCCGTCTCCATATCATCTTCCTATCTTAAGACTTTGGTGGCCCAAGTTGACTCATTAAAGCCTGTGATAGGCATTATATAACTGCCATAATGTGTAAGACCATAAGCATAATTCCCCATTTTCCTTTCTATCAATCTTCTATTTCATGTACTGTTTCATGATAAAATCACTCCCAATATCGTTATAAGCCACAATCTCATTACTATCAACATACAAAAATCATCTAACCAAGTATATCCATCAATTTGAATTTTGAATCAAGCATGTTTGAAGTAACTAAAGTTGTATGCAGATAGAACTTTATAGGATATGCAGCAGAGAAATGGGTTTGCAACTAATGCCCAAGCACTTGAGCAGGAAACACAGACAGATGGAAAGAGATAAAAGAAAGGGCTTAATAAAGCCATGAACAATCTTTGAATCAGGAACATACGCATACCACAGTATCAGCTAGTAGTAAACCACAATATATACATTGCCAAAGGTCCAGGAAACTAGGATATGAAGAGGACAGAGTACACTTTTATGTTCAAGACAAAACATTACAGCAAAAGAAGATAATTGTAAAATCAATGAGAGAAACAAAAGTATTATGTTTGCAAGTAGTTTAGAACAATAGCTGATCCAAGTTATATACTTATACTGTTGCATGATCGAAAGGGTGTAGGCGAGTCTATGGGAGCTGGCACTGATGATATAAAATAAGAGGTTCAATATACAACTCTACGTTGTAACTTGTAAGGATACTAAATTATTGATATAAGAAACAACTCTCAGAAATTTGCAACTATGAGAAATTGAGAATAGCTCAGAAAATTGAGATAAGTTTGTTATGTAAACATGAATCATCTTCCAACAACAAATATCATCTTATGCAATCAAGTCTAATGTCAATTAGGGCATAACTGATTACAACATTCAAAAGTGAAGTAAGACAAGCAGCTACAACAAAAAAGTGATAAGGAAAATTGCATAGTTGATTTGTTTACACATGTCATCTTTATCAATTACTATTATCACATTACACGTTTAGCTTTAATGTCATGTTGTCAATAAGTGCATACAGCATTCAAAAAGCAAAGTAAGCAAAATCAGTGTTTGCACATTAACACACCTTAGAGGGCCCTTGATTCAAAATTCTTCAATGAGAATGGTAATTAGAATGAGCGTGAAGTAAGTGTGGTGATTAATGAGAGTAAAAGATGACCAATTCACATTTCTATACTTCATACAGGGCATGAGACTCAAAATAAGTTAATCAGTACCCCATTTTGATTAACCTACCTCCCCTCCTATAATCTTTTCTCCTAAATAAATCGTGATTCATCAACAAACAATCATTTTTTGCCCACACTTATTCTAAGTTTAGAGCAAACCACTAACAATGTAACTATTATTCTCATTGTAATTCACTACTCAATGATTCTCATTACCATCCCATTGAAGAATTCAAACCAAGCGCCCCCTTAGTTATCATGTGTTTGATATCAAAATAATCTAAAAAGAGAGAAAACATTCAACTATTTCATATACATGGGCAGAACTAAAAGAAATTGTGCAGGCACAAGAATTACTCGGCCATGACAGAGATCAGAGATGTAACTCGTCTAAAGTTCACAATTACAGATCAGATGAAATGGAAACCCCTCTTATGCCTTAGGCTTTTAGCTCTAATGTCATGTTGTCAACAACTGCTTACAGCATTCAAATTCAATGTAGGCAAGCTTCAACACTTTAACAAGCTTAATTAAGTCAAAGACATATATTTCTTGAACGAAGAGTGTCAAGGAAAATGCCTAGATCTTCTAAAACTTAGAGAAACATAAAGACGAAGAACTAGAACAGGCACCTACACACAAAGATATTTGATAAAAGATCAAACTCGACCTTAACAATGATAAGCGAAATCAAAAAATGACAAGGTATACTCTCATCCTGATGTTACCACCAAGGTACATAGTCTTAAGCTAGTCCATAACTTAGACATTGTTTAATTCAGCTCCTTAGGGCATTATCTCACACAAGAAGCTCAAACACAAAAGTTTATCAACAAAATCCCCAAAAAAATCGAGTCCAAATTCACCAGATCTAAATAACAGATTAAAAATATGAAAAACTATGATAATGACACAAACATTACCGAATTATCCTTGCCCATCTAAGTTCCCCTGTCCACTGCTTCCACCGCCGCCACTCCCATACGACCCATCCTCAGCCGCCGGCTGCCACAGCGAATGCCACGCACCCGACGGCGGGTAAACCCCCGGATCCACCCCCGGCACGGCGGGTCTCCCCATCATAGGCTGCCCCATGGGCGGGTAATAGTACGGCACCCCTGTTACCCCACCCGCACCCACAGGCGGGCCCACAATCCCGCCCAACGCGGCTGCCTCATCCTTGATCTCGTCCCTGGGCACAATGTCCACCAGAAAATCGAATATATCCGTTCTCGTAATCGCCGCCGCGATGTCGTTCTTCTGGAGCGTCCGGCGCTTGTTCTCTTCGGCGTGCAGCCACGATCGGATCGTGAGTTCCAGGATGAACAGCTCGCACGCCTTGGCGAACAGAATCGGCGCCTCCGCCGAAATCATCCGCACGTCCTCGTCGGATTTCATGATCTTCTTAATCCGAGCCAATGGCAGCTGGTGGTTCTTAAAATCGTTCACCTGCTCGATTTCCTGGCGCTGGTAGTTCCAGAACATCTGGAGTTGCTGTTGCTGCTGCTGGAGTAGGTGCTGGAACGGCGGCTGCGGCGGGTACCCCGCCGCCTGAGGCGGATACGGCGCGGCGGCGCTCTGCTGCGGGTTGTTTTCCATTTACGGACGAATTTTGGTAAATTGGGGATGGAGATGGGATTGTAGTTGTACGTTTGTATAATGGCTCTGGTTTGAGAATTGAGACTAGTATATGGGCACGCGACTTTGATAATGGGAGTTGAATGTACAATGTTAGTAGCTTAAGGTACAATAATCGTATGCGAGTTTGGTGTGGAGATAGTTAATTTTGGGGTGGGGGTTGTACATACATTTGGCATGCTAGTTGCCTAGTTGTACAGACAAGGCAACACATATTCCGGCACATTGTTTTGGAAAAACTCTTTTATAAAATGCTACCCGGTGCATTTTATGAGAAATTTTTATTATTTATGAATTTATGAAACTTAAAATTTAATTATGTTTTAAAGAGAGAGTTTAATTTAAGAAGTGAAGAGCAATATTTTTTTTTTAAAGGTAAAAATCAATTTTAAGATAAAATATAGCGCGAACAAGTTCCCACAAATAATATGTGAAACTGAATAAAGGGTATAGTATATTATTAAAAAGTATTAATCGTGATAACTGAAGCATATAATTTATTACTATAAAAAAAAATGACTTATATTATAAAAAAATATTAATCGTGATAATTGGATATTATACAATTTTTATTATAAAAAAATATTAATTGTAATAATTGAACGGCCAAATTTATAAATATGAAATCAATTTTCACATAAAATATGCTTTAATTGTAATAAAGACAATAGTATATTGAGTGATTTTTTCCTTTTTTTTATTACATTAACCATTTCACTATGTAATTTGTAAATAATATAGATGGAAAGAACATCAATTAGTTTATATTTGCAATTTTTATGAATTAACTGAATATAGACTCCCGACAACTTAGTAAAGAATGATCATTTTTTATTTTATTAAAATTTCATCAATAAGAATTTTCCTTTATTTAAATAATAAATTAAGTATTAAGCATCGGATTCTCTAGTGAATTAATAGTATAAGGTTGCTTTTGGACTATGAGAAAGATTTGGCACGATGGTTTAGAATTTTGTAAAGTGCAGCATCGTGCATTTATTATCAAATCTAAAAATAACTTATTTTCTAAATAAATAAAAAAGTTAATGCATTCAATATCCTTTTCCTTTCGTTCTTTGAATATTAATATCAGTAGTCAAGTGTGGATAGTTCAAGTGGTTAGAGTTTTACCATCTGAGATCTTGAGGTCCCGAGTTCGAGATACGAAAAGAGAATATTTATTTCCTCTTATAGTTGTCCTTCCAATCTACAACGAGAAGAAATGATGTTGTCATTGTCGTGCCAGATAGTAAAAGAAATTATTGTAATTGATTATATTCGAAAAATTATTGTAACTAATAGCCTTTTAAAAAAAAAAATTAACATCAGTATACCCGTTTTTACATTTTAAAAATTTTATTTAAATGTATCTTCCTATCAAAGCATTTAAAAATGCAAATAAAATCGTGGCCAATGGTTAGTACCTTATCTATTGTCATCGAGTTGTAACTGATTATGTTATAAAACTATTGTAATTAATCGTCATTCAAAAAAAATATTAATATCAGTATACCCGTTTTTACATTTTAGAAATTTTATTTAAATGTATCTTCCTATCAAAAGCATTTAAAAATGCAAATAAAATCCTGGCCAATGGTTATTACCTTATCTATTGTAATCGAGTATGATTGGTGGGCATACAGGGGATGTATTTCATGGATTTTGACTTGGATAATGTGGACTTTTCACTTTTGTTTTTGATAACTATATAGACTTCTTACTAACCCAGTCTCAGACTTAAAATACAATAATATTTTTTTGACGGCCTTAAAAATACAATAATAACCCTTCTTCCTGTATCAATTTTTTCTTTTGTTAAAATATAAATAAATAAAGTCTTGTAATCAGAGGTGCACTGTACATAAACACAAATTACACGTTTCAGGGTAATAAATTATATATTTTAAAAATAAATTATGAAATGCACTGTGTACAAGAAATAAACTAAAAAAATATTAATAATTTCTATCCATTACTGTTCAATTCCCTCAATCTGTGCTTCCTCGAATAGACTCGCGTAGATCACTGTATGTAGAAAAAAAAACCACTTGATGCATAGTTTTTGGCGATTTATATTTAGCAATCCCTCAAAATTCAACAACTCTTCTAAAATAAACATAGAATTATAAACAATAGAATAATATAAATTCAACAATCAAAATAGAAAAATAGTTAACAAATTTACCTTTTAGCAATCCTCAGGAATCAACAAGTTTTATGATATAAACATAGAATCATGAACATCATGATAATATAAATCTAGCACTCAAAATAGAAAAATAGAATAAAGGGCTATATCACGTTAAGTTTTGTTTTGCATTTTTTTATTTGGGTGTGTTCCATATGTGCATATATAGTAAAAGAAATACCAAAAACTCTGCACGAGAATAGGAGTGCTGACCAATTTTAATTCTCAAATGTTGTTCTCGATCAACAAATTAACATGGACAAAGTTTGTTTAAAAGACTAAAGAATAGGAACAAAATCACAATGGTTTTGATTAAAAGATAATGCACGGTTATTTTTTGAAAATATTTAGGAAAGTGAAACTTTTTTTTCAAAACCTAGAAAGTGAAACTTAAAGGACGGTTATGTATTAAAAAGTAACATGAGTTTTTATTTTAATTATTTATACCCATCTATTGTGTCGGGCTCGAGCCGTTAATACTCAATCTCCAGAAGAAACCCAATAAATTAACAACTTACAGGCCACTTCGACCGGCCCAATCATCACTTATATTATAATAAGAGATTACACTTTGCGTTTGGCAGTCTGCACCGAGACGATAAAAAATTGATCGTTAATGACTTTAATATTTTAAGAGAGATGGATGTGATTTGTACTAGATTCTACCACGTTTCATGCATGAGATCGTCTCATATGAGTTTTTGTTAAATAATAATTGTATCAAGCTCGCCCAGCCTTGGCGAGCACACAAATAAGGCCGAACGCAAAAGCATCAATACAATTAATAATAATATAAATATTTATTCAAACACTTTGTAATTTTAAAATATATATGTGCTGTCAAATTTATTTATAATTTTTTCACGTAATTATCAAATTTTTGCAGGAGTAAAATATATCCCTCAATATACTAATAGAGAATTTTTTTTATATGATGTGTCAACTTCATGTTAATTTAATCTATGTATCATTTAATGAGAAATTTGAGTACACATGTCATTTTTGTGTATAATTAATTTCTAATTATTTAGGTATTTAAAATATGTGTGAATGTTATAAAATATATAATTCATATTTATTACTTTATGTTTTATTTAACTTTCTTTTATCTTTTTTTCGGTAATTTTTGTTTGACTTAATTTAAGATAAATAAAATATTCATTTAAATGTATTTTATCTCAGTGTGAATTATATTCAATTATTTATTTTTTAATAAATAATTTTATTTTATAATTGCTCTTATGTATATCTTAATATATTTTATGTAGCAAAAGTATTTTATATTATAATCCATTTATTTTTTAATTATTACATATTAATTAATTTATTAATATTTTCTTAGTCGATTTATTTTGTTTTGATTTGTATGTTTCAACTTCATATTATTTGACACAAAAATCTTATTTCAAGGTGAGTAATATACACCTTAAATAATTATTAATCCATATGAAGTGTATTTATGCAAATATTTATATTTTTAATTATTAAATGTATTATTTATTGAAAATGTTTCACTTTTTAGTTAGAAAATCGCGTAACACGCGGGCGCTAAACTAATATATATATATTTTTAAAAATAATCAATTACAATAATTTTTTCTATCATCCTCAAGATATTTATACATCTTTTTTTGTATTTCTATATAAATCGAATCAAAATACCACAGAGGACACCATCCTGGTAAGAAACCTCGTCACAGAATAAATTTTGAATTCAGTTAATGGTCAGACTTTTTATAATTTTAATGAATGAGTATCCCTTATTGAACTAATCCAATAGATACCATTTATTATATTATTGTACTCATTATAACTCATTTTTCCTCTACAAAACCGTAACATTACCATTGTCGTATCAAAAAATGTGTAGTTTCTCTCATAATAAAAATAACGCGTTTGATCATAGAGAGATTTTAATTTGATTATGAATTGCGGATACAAACCTTTTATTTATTTGAAGATTTGGAGAATTGTTATATGTGCAATTTATGGTCTACCACGTACTTTTAAAAAGTGATTTTTGTAAAAAAAATTCTTTTTTTTTTTCAAATTATGATTTGGCGAGTTGTTATATGTACACTTTATGTGGTGCAACTTTATTCTGCTTTATTTACACATTTGAATATAATAAAATGGCACAGTATAATGTGAATAAATTTTACGGTGAAACTGGTTAAAAAGTGTGATTTATATTACTAAAGTGTGTGACTTTTTACTGTAAAGTGTGTGACTTTTTACTATAAAGAGTATTACTCATAAAAGTGAAGGGTGTGACTTATATTATAACAAAGAAAGTCTTAGTAATGATAATCAATTATGACTTATATTACTAAAGTCTATGTCTATAAAAAAAAAATCAATTTCACGGTGAACAAGTTTCACAGCATACCAACTCGAAAAAAAAATAGTAATACTGGATGATTATATTTTACTTAATTTGCAATCATGTACCAAACGCTAAAGTCATCAAGAGAAATAGCTAAAATACAATACGCTTAATACTTAAATTTTTTTTAGGAAGAGAAGAGAAACTCCACCACCCGTGTTTAATATCTAGTTGATATAATTTAATGTAGATTCCATTTTTCTTATAGAAAGTTCTATGTGAAACTTTATCGTTCTATTGATAGTAAATATAATTTAAATACATCAGAATTTTTACATTAACATGAATGTCGATATGTCCGAGTGGTTAAGGAGACAGACTTGAATTCTGTTGGGCTTCGCCCACGCAGGTTCGAACCCTGCTGTCGTCGTTTTTTTTTTTTTTTACTCTTATCCCTATTTTTTCCCTTCACCCTTTCGTTTTTGTTTTTTTTTACTCTTATCCCTATTTTTTCCCTTCACCCTTTTATTTCTTTTTTCTCTTATCCCTATTTTTTTTTCTGTTTTTTGGAAAACACCCCTATATTTTTTTACTTCAACCATTTTCCCTTTTTGACTCTTATACCTATTTTTTCCCTTCACCCTTTAATTTCTTTTTTCTCTTATCCCTATTTTTTTTTTTTTTTGGAAAACATCCTATATTTTTTGACTTCACCCATTTCCCCTTTTTGATTTAGGGAAGGTACTTTTTATTTTTTCCTCTTGTCCCTCTTTATTTTTTCCTCTTGACCCTCTTTAAATTTTTGCCTCCACACATTTTCCCTGAACAAACCCCCTGATTTAAGAAGAAACCCGCATTCCTGTTTAAGTTTTCTCTTCACCCAATTCCCCTCTTGATTTAGGAAAAATGAACCTCACCCCCTATTCTTTCTTTAAACTAGTTTTTTTTTTTCCAATTCACCAATTGTCTCTTTTAATTTAGAAAATAAAATTATATTATAACATAATACTTCTTTCGTCCCGAATTTAATTGAACATTTGTAACACAAGTTCGTCGAAAATTAAATTGAAAACACGTCAATATTACACCACATGTCATTTTTTTTCCACACTTAAAAACAACTTATACTAATAAATAACTCTTACATTAAATTCCTTGCAAATAATAAACGTTCAATTGATTCCGGAATGGAGGGAGTATTAATTTTTTTAAGAGTCAACATACTACACAATTAAAAATAGAGGTTAACACTTTAAGGTACAAAGTTTATTTTGCTATTACTCTAGGTACATTTCTTTTTTGCACTTGCACATATATAGACGAATTTGCACACTCGATTACATAATGTGCAAATTTGACTACATATGTACAAGTGTAATTGTACCTTAGAGTAATAGTTTGAGAAATTTGGTGCCTTAGAGTAATATTTTCTTTAAAATATATTACATTCAATAATATATAATTATTTATAATTTAACAATAAAAACACAATTATAAATAAATTGGATGAATCAAATCAAATAATTGTTTAAATATTAAATCTAAAATTAAAATTTTCATTTAATATTTTTTAATCACAAAAATCAATAATAGGATAGATATTATCTTATCGTTGAAAATTTATTAGAAGATCAAGATCAATTTTAATAAAACGAATTGTTCAAATTAAAAATTGAATAATAATAAAATAATATAAATAATATATTGTATAGAAATTGAGTATCTTAAAATAAAGTGATCAAAGATATTGAAGTTGATGTTCAATCAGCAGATAAGAGATCCAACTTTAATAATTTTTTGAAAAGATAAATTCAAATTTAAATTAACTAGTACTCTACTTATAAAATTAAATAACATACTATATAATACTAACATATGATTAACTGAAATCAACCACATCAAACAAATATAAAATAAAAAAATATTTATGAATAGATTAAAACTATTTAATACTCAACATATCTAGACGAAGTGAAAGAGCTCAAACAGTTTGAGTACCACTACTTATATCGTGAGGTCATGAGGTAATAAAAAAAAAAGTACTCAACATCACTTCAGAGGTGCAGTTAGAAAACTAATTTTTTAATACTCAACATCACTACTTCACCTCAGGGGTGGAGTTAGGAAACTTTTTTGTTTTAGGGGGTCTAAGAATTAAAAATAAGTGTATTGATTATAATTCACACACAATATTCAAATACTTAAGATGCAATGCATAATTAATTACTATGAGACATTTATATAAATATAAATAGCAAATTTGACAACTGAGTAGAAATATAAATGTAATAAATAGCTAAAGATCTTCGACCAAAACTTTATAGTATATTTTTAGAGAACGCTGACAACTAATTAAATTTTATAATTATGTACCAGATTAAAAAAGCATGACCATTTTAATGATTACTAAAATAGCAAATTAAATTCAAACTAGTGAAAAAATAAAAGATTAAAGCATTATATAAGTGCATATAATTTGTATAATTTGCATACAATTCTTTAGGTGCATAGAATTTCAAGATCAGAATTTGCCAGAAGGCAGGTTTAACTATCTGATAAACCAAAAGAAAGATCGATGTTCCAAGGACATATAATTAAGCAGTAATAATCCTCTGAACTTTATCACTGTTGCGTGTAAAAATAATCATTTTTGTACATAACAACTTTCACTGTTTAATATAATAGTAATAATTTGTTATGCTCAACATTGATACTAAAAATTCCGAGTTCACAGTGAACTCGAATTAAGACAAGTTTTGTTGTCATAATTAGGTCGTTACAAAAAGAAAACCACATATATAACAATCAATTCAGAGCATGAATCAATTTTGTATTAATAATTAAATGATGCAACTAGGAAGGAGATCTTCCTAGCTGCTACTATTATTCATATGATCATACTCTCCATTCACATTTTACATTTCACAACTATAAATAATTAAGCTTAATTTTCTGTGAACAAAGACAAACAACATCAAATAGGGGCAGTTATTTCAGTTGTGAATTGAAGATCTGGTAGTTAATGAAGCCCTCATATCCACAATGGCGGACTCATCTGCACCCATCTTGATCGCCTGTTTGCTCGCTCTTATGAACCTTGAAACGGCACCCTTAACGTATTCGTGAGCTTCCTTTACGGTCATCTTCTTCCCTATTTCATCCGGAAAGCTGTTCAAGAAATGATCGCCGTTCAGAACGCCAGCCAATTGCACCACTTCGCTCTGAAATTCAGATAATCCCCTGTTTTCATCGGCTTCGGTCTTTCTCAGAGGCACCACATCAGGTAAAACCTCTGCAGATATTTTACTAATACCTTTTAGTAAAAGAACTAATACCATTTTAAAAATGCACCTAAGTCGAATGTACGAAGGTTTGAGCCAAAAACGAGTTGGAAGCATGATTACCTGGGCAGTCGATTCTTGGGGAAGTTAATTCGCCGACAACTTGTTCAAACGTACCGGCCCAAGCATCTCTGTGAGTCAAGAAGTTGGATGAAAGATTGAACATCTTCTTTATGGTAGCAGGGATTGAGGAATGTTCAAACTCGGAATTTGGAGTAGGACCATTCGGTTTGCTTATAACTACACACCAATATACACAAAGAATGAAATCAAGATCAACCTATACAAGATTCTTATGATTTCAAAGCAACATATACAATAAAAGAGTAACACTTGGGTGCACTGCACTTGGTGCACAACTAATACTGTTCAGTGAAAACAACTAATACTGACCAACTAATACCATTTAGTAAAACAACTAATACCATTTAAAAAATCACACTTGTACAGTGCAACTGATGCATAAAATTATCTGCCACAATGAAATGAACGCAAAAATTCATACTGATATCAATATCTATAACATCGACGAGACAAGCAAATCAATGAAAATAACTAATACTGTTCATTGAAAGTACTTTAATACTGAACAACTAATACCTTTAAGTAAAACAACTAATACCTTTTAGTAAAACAACTAACACCATTTAAAGTTTCACACTTGCAGGGTGCATAGAAGTGTTTCCTAAAAAGAATGCATCAATTCATACTGATATCAATATCTATAACATCTACACGAAACAAGCAAATCAAATTATAAACCAAAGAAACACACAAACTTGTCATTTTCTTGAATCACGAACAAACGGGATCATATAACCAAACGAAGCTTATAAACAAAGTAAACAAAACTCATACCAGTCCCTTTCTTGATCCAAGGAGACACCATAATAGTGGGCACACGAACACCAAGCCTATCAAACTTAAAAAACCCCGGTGCAGGCCCCGTGTTCCCATCCGGATTCGGCACATCAACATAAGGCGTTTCCACATGATCATAGAACCCCCCATGCTCATCGTACGTAACAACCAAAAGGCTCTCGTTCCACTGCGGGCCCGCCCTCATCGCCTCGTACACCCGCTTCACGAGCCTCTGCCCGTTGGCAACATCGTGCGAGGGGTGATCATCGTTAGCCGGCATTCCCTTAAGGTCAAAATACCGAGGCTCAATAACAGTCAAACTAGGCAACCTACCATTCCTAGCGTCCCTATTAAACTTCAAATCGAACTGATGAAACTTAGAAATGTACTTTAATTTCCGTAAATTTTTATAGAACAACGTCGTGGGTATGTTTTGGAAATACACCCCGAAATCGATTCCGTTTTCGTGAAGGGAATCGAATATTGTTTGCTGCGGGTACCCTTTTGCTAACTGCTTCTTCACATGGCTGGTTGAGCCGTGTGAAGTGGCGGAGTAGACGAATAGGCGATTGGGCTGTGTGGGCCCCGGGATTGCGGAAAACCATCTGTCGAAAACGGCGAATTCGGTGACTAAAGAAGCGTAAATCGGGACGTGTTCGGGTTTGAACCCTTTCATTACGGTTTGGGATAAATTGGGGGAAATTGATAAAGCTTGTTCTGCGAAACCGGACATTGTGGGAACGGGACCCGACCCGAATACCTGCTGCGTTACGGCCTCGAAGGAGTGACCCGGATCCGGATCCACGTACTGTGCGTTGTCGGTGAAGCAGATTGTTTGGGAGGAAACGGAGTTGCACTCTTTTCCGGTGACGCCGTCGATTTTGGGGTTTATGGATTTCTTCATCCATCCCAGAATGTGGTCGAAGGATCTGTTTTCCATCACTAGAATTACGATTGTTTTGATGGGTTGTTGGTGGGTTTGCGGAACCAGGGTTGAAATCAGTAGCAGAATCAAATAAACGCTTCTCATTGTTTCCGATTTTTGAACAATGAAGCTTGAAATTGAAATTGGGGTGTGTGAGTGTGTGAGAATTAGAGTGTAGTGAAAATGCAGCAGAATCTTATCTGGGAGCTTTAATGGGGGATGATTTATTAGTGTTTTAATTCAAAAACTTTTGATAAATCGAAAGGAAAAGTGAAAATGAAAGAATGTTCTAGTTAGCCACGAATTTCGAAGTGGTGGGAACGAGTGTGGGAGACAGATGCAGGAAAATAATATTTATAATGGAGCGGTAATTACGTTCAAAGTGGTGTATATGCAATAACAATTTGAGTTTTCTCAATGAAAGTTTTATATCATACCAATGATAATTTTATTGATGGGAAATTAGGGGTGTCAGATCTATTCGAAATGATTTTAAATACATATTTAAATTAATCAATTAATTACTAACATGAATTAATCCTAAATTAATTCAACATAATAATTAATAAGCGAATAAACAACACGCGTACACGTCACGTAAATCCTAAGCATGCGGAATCTAGGAGTTACGAGATTACTAACCTCTTGTAGAGACGACTGATGAGACGATGGATCAACCCAAAGAGTCTTCCCAAATATGTCACAAGTTCACGAACGCAATCTGGTGGGAGGATTCACACGAACGATTTTAATAAGAGGGAAAACAAAAAATATTTTGTCACCACCTTTGTAGATTTCTAATATTTCCAACACATGTAATGTAATTTCAATTTTCCCTTCATCCCCTATTTATAGGGAGGAGGGGCGATTTTTAGGTCAAGAAATTGAGGATAAAATCTTTTCTTGGTCTCCAAGAAATCTTTATATCTCCGATATTCTTTTCTCCTTAATTAAATTTTCCATAAAAATCTCTTCCCTATTTATCCCTAATTTTCAAAATAACAAGGCAAAAAGAATCAAGATTTGACTTCTTGAATTTATGGGATAATTATGTATTCCTTACTTATCTCTTTTGTAGGTCCCGAACGGTTATGTTTTTTTTCTTTAAAAACTTTTTTTTTGAGTTTCGAAGTGTGAGAGCAGATTCCATTTTCCTTAACAAACCAACTTATTGATTTAAGAACTTTTCCTGCAAGTTTTACCTTTTTTAAATCGTTCCAAGTTTTATCTTTTAAATCGATGACGAAAAATATCGGTCCTCTTTATCTTAACTTTTTATGGAGAAATCAAAGACCACAAGATTTATAGTTTTCTTTCCCACTTTCCCTTTCAAACACCAACTTAACCGACTTAACCGACCGTTTTTAGTGTGTTAGTCCAACACAAGACACCAATTGTTTTTTCTCACTAATTTAGATCTTCAAACAACTTATCCTAACTTGGGGTTTGGGTAAGATTGTTGAGGTTCAACTATGAAATCTTTCCTTGCTATTGCCCTCGACCCCTATGAAAAGATTTCTTGCT
Source organism: Stenogyne calaminthoides (assembly GCA_037126765.1). Lineage (NCBI taxonomy): Eukaryota > Viridiplantae > Streptophyta > Magnoliopsida > Lamiales > Lamiaceae > Stenogyne > Stenogyne calaminthoides. The sequence goes on along the minus strand of JBBCBC010000022.1, from coordinate 4,673,853 downwards.
AAGAACTTTTAAACATATATAAAATAAAATAAACTTGTTGTTGTGTTCTTCGATGCGAATTCACTATAGTTTGAGCCAATTATGTTGTTTGTCGAAGCATTTCCGTGTTTCACTTCGAAGTGATCCCATTTTATTTCAAAAGAGGTTGGAGGAGAATTTGAATCTCGAAAAACAAGTTCGTCTTGAAATTATTTTATAAATTAAAAACATAATCCATTTCTTACACGTGTTTTCTTCCTTATTGGATGGAAGCCTTTTTTGTTCCTCCAACTAAGGTTGGTATCCATCTTGTTCGGATCGGAAAATAAGATTCAATCTTATGGTGATCCGATCGATCTGAACGATCGATCCACGATGGAATTAAATAGGTCTTCCGGTCTTATCTTTTCTTCTAAGAAATTTGAACTTCATGACTTCCTGCAAATAAACTAGATCGATTCAATCTTCCGCTTAAATTAAAATTAGTTAAAATTTCTTCAGATCGACCTTTACATATTGAGTTCCCCTCAATATGTGACCTATCTATTACATCGGTTTTTCTATACAATTATTATCAACTGGTCTCTATAGCAAGAATGTAAACATCGATCCAATAACAGTCTATTACATGTGTTTTTTGAACTTTCATCAAAACTATAAATTTCCCAACAATTTCCCTTTTTGATGAAACCAAAACACCGAGAAACCAAACATTGATAAGTATAGAAACGATTAAAAAGAGCATGTAAATCGAAAAACAAAGAGATTTTGTCTTGGGATCGAAAAAATAAACTTTTCATTAGATATGTTGATTACATGTTACATCGTAAAAGTTTTGAATTTAAAAGCAAATGATCCTAGACGTCTTACGAATCTTCACTCCTTGGGCTTGATCCTTCCATTTCTTTTGGTCTTGTGGAACGTTGAAAATCGATAGAGTTTCCATTTGACATCGATTATCCGCACTTGATCGATTATCTTTTTGCTCAAGATGTCAAAGTAGAATCTCTCAAATGTCGATCATCGAAACGAGCCATCCGCCTTCTTTGAAAGTATATTAACTCATACTCTTGGCGAGATATCTTTACATTTATAAGCTTGGCCTCATTTTCCGATACTTGAAAAGTCCGGATATTTATTTTGTAACCAAGGAACTCATCATCCGGTGATTCTTCTTTTGGAACAAGATCAAGGACAAAGGCATCTAAAGCCATTCACTTTCTTATTCCATTCCTCAAACCTCTTATAATTGTTTAAATATGATCTCGCCGACTCTTGGGCAAATCGAGGTTCTCGTGCGATTTTCCAAAAATTTTTATTTGATTTGAACTTGATTTTCAACCCTTTTTTAATCAATTTTAAAAAATCAATAATAGGATAGATGACTTTCCGGTTTAATCGGTCCAGATTTTGATGTTCCAAAGACCCCAAGCAAAAATTGAATATTTGAATGTGTCAGCTTGGTTTCTCGAGATCCTTCCCCTTTTTGGTTTGATCAAAAATTTATTTTTTTAAAATGCACGAATTCATTAGCAAATAAAAATTTTGAATAATAATAAAATAATGTAAATAATTTATTGTTGTAGAAATTTTTGTCAAATTTCTCTTCCGATAGCTCGAGCCTTTCTTAAAATAAAAAGTGATTTTGATCCAAAGATATTGAAGTTGATGTTCAATCATGGATTGGGAGAACCGAGATTGCTAAGAGATCCAAACTTTAATAATTCTTTGAAAAGATAAATTCAAGATGTTAAATTAACTCCATCACTTGATACTTATAAAATTAAATATTTCATACTATTAATACTAACATGATATGATTAAAATGAAATCAACCACATCAAACAAATATAAAATAAATAAATATTTATGAATAGATTAAAACTATTTAATGGTCTTTGTTGATCTGGATACACTTAACATATGGAAGCTTCACTGGTTGTTTGAAAATCGTGAAGTGAATAATATTTTTGTAAATTGAGTTCATGGCGGGTGAACTAGCGGGAGAGACATTATTATATCAACAGGTTGTGAGAAGTAGATTTATCGGTAAAAAAAAAAAAGTACTCAACATCACTTCAGGTGCAGTTAGAAAACTAATTTGTTGGGCTCCTTGTCATCGTTTTTGTAAATTCCATTCAACTTAGCGGTTTGTCCTTCAATATAATCAGCAACCTTGTTGGATGTCACTCTCTTTTCACCTCATTGGGTTCTTGGAGAAGATGGCTTTTCGGGGAAGCCGGTGCCAAAACAATTTTTTTTTTAGGGGTCTAAGAATTAAAAATAAGTTCTATTGATTATAATTCTTTTGAGCATTGGCACGATGAATCCGGCTTTACGAATATTCAAATACTTAAGATGCAATGCATAATTTCTTCCCCACTATGAGACATTTATATAAATATAAATAGCAAATTTGACAACTTGAGTAGAAATATAAATGTAATCCGGTTCTTCGACCAAATTTGTTCCAAATTCAGAATCCTCGGTGGTTCCAAAGATAACTTGTCCTCAAAGATCTTTTCGCATAGTTGCATGATCTTTCCTAGTCCATGAACATCTACAAAGTGAGATAGACTCATTAAATTTGTGCATAATCAATATCAATATCATATTAAAACAAAAAGGCAATGAAGCATAAATTCAAAAACAACTTTTTGAAAACAATGTTTTTAACGGAAAAAAGATTCATCATTATGCTTAAAAGAAAATATTAAATTCAAATTTTCGTGAAAGATTTTGAACTCTAAGAAATCGCTTTTGAAACGTAGAGAAAATTTGAAGTTTTTCAAAGGAAAGTAATGCAAGTTTGTGAAGCGTAAAAACTCGTAAGGTTTGATGAATCTTATATAAAGGAGGGTACAATAAGACAAGATTTTGAAGATCAATCGTTTTGAAAAGATTTACGCTCCAGATTTAGTTTTTTGATCGTAGGGTCGAAAAAACGCACGTACACAAAACTTTTGGATTTAAAAAGCACGATCAAGTAGCGGTTAATACATGTACCCCACGTCCGCATTAAATGAATTGCGTAGTACACGCCACAAGGATAATGGGTACAAGAAGGCAAATAATATCGATCGATCCGATAAATAAGTAAAGAACAAGAGAAGAGAGATCGATTCGGGTTGATCGAATTATCGATCCATATTACTTGTCAATGTTGATTCCACTTGTTGATCTTAATCATTCCGCTTAAGCCTTTAAGAAATTTCCCAACCGATCCTTTTTAACCGATCTTCTCCAACAGATTCGATTTGTTGAAACTTTTCTTTCCTTGAGTACGCCGATTTCCTTTTGATCCTCCTTGATCGGTTGAAGTTCCCCCTTCAACCGATATTTCTCGACATAATATATCCGATTTGTTGGAGTTTCAAGCTCAAATCTCTCATCCGATCATGCTCGTAAAAATCGATTTTGGTTGACCTCATCCGATTCTTCTTTTCAGATTAAGCCAATTCTTGGGATAAGTGTTACCGCCAAAACTTAGTCTAGAGTAGTAGCTTCTATTCCCTAAGTAATTGACATAAATATCGTCTCAATCTCTCGATATGTCAATCAACCGTAAATTTATCCAATTATCGACATATTTTCTACACTCAATCAAATTTCTATAGGCTTCTTGAAATGAAAATTGCATTTGCATCCTTTTCTATAAATTGGACCAATGTTTTACACAACATCACCCATTCACCATACTTATCTTCTTTGTAAGAATCATGTATCTTGGTGAACCCTTGTTTCCTATGAGACTTCCCAAGAACACTTTTACACCCTTTTATATGATTTCACCTTCTCAAATCAACCCTTTGCATCCCTTATTGCTGTTTTCTTCATCATCTTCGATTTCACATATGATTGTCAAAAGCTTCTCTACCACTGTGTAATTATCTCACAAGGCAACCGAGAAGACACTTCTCCTAACCGTATGCACCTTTGTGTGTCTATCCGATGATGTAACGGAACCATCGGATTTAGTCTTTAAAATATCTTTGAGACATGTGCCCATGAGATCTGATGACCAACTCTTTGGCACAAACTCAGCCCTCCTACAATGGCGGCTTACTCAATCTGCAATGCCGCCATCTTGGAAGTCCATCCTGTTTAAGTGGGGAAAAATGAGAGCTCTCTTATTAACACTTAACTAATGAGTTCGGGTTTGGGTTTGGATCACGGAGGTTTAGGGTTCTAGGTGTAGGATTTTGGTTAACATTTATGTCTCGACCTCAAATCTTGTAACTTCGAATGTAACCTCACCTCACCGGGTTTTATCAATGAAAAGTTCTCATTATTTCATCGTTGTGTAAATTCACCTTTCTTATGCGATTGTTAGCTCTTAATCTCAATCTTGCTTGTTGAATATCGCCTAAAAACGAATCACAAAGAAATACTATAACCAAATTGATTTAATTAGATAATCCTTTAAATCGAAAGCATTTTCTTTTAAATCGATAAACTAAAAATCGATCGATTCCTTTGGATCCGCAAGCGTGTATGTCGATCGATTTTTTGCTTATCGGTCTCTTTGAGATCGCTTAAGATACCAAACTCAACTGATTTCTCTCGATCCGTTAGTCTCTTAACCAAATTTAGTTCGAGAACATTCCATCAAACATTTTTTGTGACATTTCTCCAAGATCTAGAAGTCCTAGCTCATTGCATAAATCTCTCGAATCGATCTCAAGTAGTGGGCTTGGTTAGAATATCACTTTTCCATATCGGTATGAATCTTTTCCATTCGATATTCTTCTTTTCAACGTGATCTCTTATGAAGTGGTGTCCATCCACATGCTTGCATCTTGTATGTAGAACCGGATTACGAGTGATTGCAATAAAGCACTATTACCACGAAATATAGGTGCGTTCTTAGCTACAATGTTGTAATCCTCACCGCCGACCGAGCCAGAAAGCAGTTTGGGGAACAACAATTTTCCATTTTAATATATTCCGCTTCGCTTGTTGATGTCGTCAAATCGATGTCTCCGCTTTTTGAAAACCACGAGATCACTTTACTTCCTAAGAACCGACATGTTCAGGTTGATTTTCACCGATCTTGCAACCTCCATAATCGTAATCGGGACCCACTAAGTTTAGATTATCATCTCGATGGGTAGAATAAACCAAGGTTTATTGTTCCCTTCAGATACTTAAGAATCCGCTAGTCGCCCAAGTCATCATTGGATTTGTTGAAATCTTGTACACCTATTTGCAAAAGATATCTCGTTGGAACAGATAATAGAGATCCAATGAGAGCCCTATATTCCTTATTTGTTTTTCGAGCATCTGGGAATCCAATCATCATAGGAATTTTGGCTTCCTTACTATTTTGAATTCCAAACTTAGCCAAAAGATTCCTAAAGTGTACTTTCGTTTTGGCGTATGAATATCCCTTCCGAACTTTGTTTAACTTGGAGACCTAAAAGTAATTCATCCGACCCATCATGGACATCTCGAATTTCCCTTGCATCAACCTTTGAATCTTTCACAAGGTTCTTGTTAGAGATCCGAAGATGATGTCGCCCAAAATCAAACCATCGAATATCTTCTCCATCTTCTATTCTCAATAAGGTTCTCACCCAACACTTTTAGTGAACCCACTTTCAATCAAGAACCGAGAGAGTGTATCATACCAACTCGCGAACTGTTTACCATAAAGAGCTTTTCTTAAACGATACACTTGGTTGCCCTTTTTCAAAGCCCGGAGGTTGTTCGACATAAACTTCCTCCGCTAGTACCCCGTTTAAGAAAGCAACGTCCATCCGATACACGTGAACCCTTTAAAATGTAAAAAAACTAAAGGTCTCATCCAATTCCTTCGAAAATACCCCTTAGCAACAAGTCTTGCCTTATTTCCGGTGATAACATTTTTCTCATCTCTTTGTTCTTGAAGATCCATTTCGTGCCAATTACGTCTTGATGACCTGATGTCGCCTACTAGTTCCCATACTTCATTTCTCTCGAAAATTAGAATCCGGTTTAAATCTTGTAATGCTTCCTCGATTGAAATGAACGCAAATACATTCTTTCACCAACTGATGTCTAGTTTTAATTTTATCAAATTATCGATCGGTTGGATGATCCAGTCCTTCGCTTCGATTTATATCCATTTTGAGAACAATAAAAATCTTATTACTAAATTGGGAGTGGTGCGTGGTTTATGGTCCAATAAGAACAAGTCTCGGTGAACTCATCATACTGTCTGTGCTCATTGAAACCGGATGGTTCATTCTAATTACTCTCGGTGAATCAAACTTTTCATCGAATTGTTCGCATACCTTAGGATCTGATTGATCCGTGAATCGGTAGATCTGGAATGTAAATTTACTCCTTTAGATCGTTAAATCCATTTTCCGTTTTAAATATCGGGTTACGTAGATCGGTACTTCTTGTTCTCGAACTTGATCGAAGATGCCATCAAAGGTTACATTAAAGTTTCTTCCACAACTAGGGTTCGCTTTGTTGTAGACCACGAAGGCTTTGCTAGATGAGAATACCCTAGAAATATACCCTCATCAACTTGGCCTCAAAAAGTCTTCAATGATTTTCCCATTGTTGTCTATAACACTTGCTACCCAAAAACATGGAAGTAAGAAACACAAAAATAAGGTGTTTTGTAGTGAGCCTTAGTCGGAGACATCAAATGCAAAGGTTGATTGCTTCCAAAGTTTGGTATCGCATGTTCACAACATTGTTCGAAAGAACTTCTTTGAGAGTTCTGTTTTCTCATTTCTCTATGGCATCCTCGCGGTGATGTTTCATCTCAGATACGAACAGCAAAAAATCAAGAATAAAGGAGTTCAAAAATTCTCAGACTTTTATCTCGATCCGATTTTTTACTACGCGACACCCTTCTCATTTTGTAATCTTCTTAGCAAACAAAAGTCGCCTCATTCTTCTTATGTAAGAATATAACCCATAAACTTGGAATAGTCATCCACGATTACCTTTCTTGATCCGTTGAGATTAACCGGGTCCAAACCATCCATATAGTGGGCACCTTTGAATGAAGCTTTGAACACATAAACATGTCCGATCCTTTGAGAACACTTCATTCGGAAGTCCTTCCACTAAAGACATCCTAGCCGAGTTTTAAAGTTCGGATGGCTCATTCTTTTTCGCGCTGTGCCAATCGCTACTTTTGGAACTCTTAACAATCAACATCGTTTTTTGGACAACCTGCTCCAATCACCGTAGATAGATCCCCCCTTTCTTGAACCGATTAGCAAAAATCATTTGAGTGACTTCGATTCTTGATAGTGCATTGATCGGGCGAGAACTCAACACCCCCGTTGTCGCAGAAATTGTGAAACCGATAATAGGTTGTGCCCTTCGACATACGAGACTCCGCCTTGTACATCATCATTCTCTAAGGTTCCAACCCTTTGGTATAACCAAAGTTATCATCACCAAGAGTACACGCCGGCCTTCCTTCTATGCCCGTGTTTGCTTCAAGTGCCTTGAGCATCCACTATCGATGTACCGGATAGTTGCTTGCACACCTCCTTTGTTGGCCGGACCACACGAACCTCGCAATCGATTTAAGGTTTTAAATACCCTTTTATAGATTGGGTCCCGAGGGTTAGGTTTTGATTTGGGGATCCATACAAACAAACTAGGCAACCTATTTGTCCCCATTCCAACATAATCATACGTATCCTCATATGCTTCGAAATGATTACTTATGAACCTCGATGACTTAGAAGACTTATGATTTAACTTTTCAGGTTTTTGTCTTTTTTTTTATCCATTTCCGTAAATTTTATAGGGGGTAGAACTACCATCAAAAGATTCATATCCTTTTCGTGATAGATGGTTTTCGCAGTTTTGGAAGCATGCTTATTAGGCGGTGACCTTGATGGGTCTCGATTCCGTTTTTTCGATTCTGATCCAATCGGGAGGTCGAATTCTTCCGTTGATTCCTCGGTGATGCTTTACCAATTAGTCCATTTACCCCTTCTCGGTTAGGCACTTGCCTTACCCTTCAAACTTCTACCCTATTAGATACAAGTTTAGCTTTTGGTGTATCTTTTTTTAAAATTGGCGGATTACACCTTTACGAGATGAATCGGCAAATGTGGAGGGTTTCTCATAGCCAAGTCCCTCCTTATCAATCTTTACTCGAAAATAGGCGTTTATGTCTTTAACGGTTTGAGATGATTTTGAAAAAACATCTATTTTCTTCGCAGAATTATCCTCGGAGGATTTCGGACTTTCATGCATTCGGAATAGCTCATCGAATTTTGCTTTCGCAAGATTTTGAAGTCATCGGGTTTTTCCATGGATAAATTGGGGAAATTAAGTAAAGATCATTTTCTTTAGCAAGGTGATTATTTCTAGTCCTCGACTTATCATTCTCGAAACCGGACAATTAAGTTTCTCTCTTGGGACCCGAGATCTTCAAGCGATTGCTCTGATACCTGCTGCGTTACGGCCTCGAAGGAGTCCTCCCGGATCCGGTCCACGAGAATATCGGATCTTCTTTTTCATAGAAGTCGTGTTCTTGTCGGTAGTCTTCTCTGAGAGTATCCGGAGTCCTCGGAGGCGAATAGGAATCGTCGATTCAGATTGTATTCGGGAGGCTCTTCTTTTCCGGTGTTCGCCGTCGATTTTTCTCACAATTGTTTAGATCCACTTCCTTTCCTTCATCCATCCCAGAATCGTGGTCGATAGTAGTCTGTTTTTCCATCATCTCTAGAATTATCTCTGATTGTTTTCTTCTCGGAGATGGGTTCCTATCTCGAATCCCCGTTGATAGTCCTTATAAAATCTTCGATACTTACCAAGTTGTATATCGACCAGGGTTGAAATATTTCCAATGGGTTCATTGGCCTTTGTTCTCGCTCTTGGTTGCCTTGAAAGCAACCGATTTTGAAGTCGAGGTTTCAACCTCGCTTCATCGTTTTGACCTTTTCAATCGGTCGAACTGAAGAGCTTTAAGACTCAAGAACAAGCTACTCGGTTTCATTCTTGAAATGTCCCGGCAATCTTTGATTACCGTGACCTTCATGTCCCAGGTGAGAGACCTTAGGATCTTATAGTTGATATCTTTATCGACATCTCTACCAAGTTCTCGCTTGTTTATAGACTTATTCTTCCATCGAGTTCGTTGATGGTTTTAATTGGGGGATTGATTTATTCACCAGGTTAAACGAAGACTTAATTCATTTCCTCGCAAACTATCCCACATTGCTTTTCGCAGATTTGAGATATTAATCTTCTCTTTGGTGACCTTATCCATTGTCTTCAATATGTCTTGCAATGGTGTCCGTATGTTTTCTTTCTTCCGTGTCCATCGCCACGAACTTTCGAAAAAATGGATCTCCTCCGTCGCAATTGTCGTAGTAAATGATGATGGGTCCTCTCGATGACTTCCATCATTCTCGCCATTGATCGAGCCTAGATGGTTGGACATATAATATTTATAATGGCATACTTACGTTCAAGAACTGGTCATGATATGCAATAACATCCATTTGAGTTTTTTGGAAAATGAATGAGTTTTTAAAAACGGTTTTATATCATACCAAATGATAATTTTATTGAACCGGAAATTAGGTCCCGAACGGGTTATGTGAAAGGTCTGGATGAATAGACTTCGAAAAACTTTTTTAAATAGAGCGGATATTTAAATTAATCAATTAACCAACTTAATGAACGCCGTAATCGCAACTATCGATTAAATTAATTCAACCCGTGAAAAATTTGTATAAATCGATTCCAAGTTTTATCTTTTAAATCGATGACAAATATCGAAACCGATCGGATCGAAGCTTGGTGTCGCCGATCTTAACTTAGAATGTATCGCTTTAAGATTGTATGCGATGTGAGAGAGCGAATAATCAAAAGCGAAGAAAAGGCACACAAGATTTATAGTGGTTCGGACAAACCAGTCCCCTCGTCCACTCTTCCTTTCACAAGGGGCACCAACTTAACCGACTTAACCGATCGGACTTAGTTTAGTGTGTTAGTCCAACACAAGACACCAACAGATGTTTTAAGAGTTCTCACTCAACCGATCCCGTAAATCAAGATCTAGAAACCCTAGATCGAATCTTGCTAAACAACTTATCCTAACTTGGGGTTTGGGTAAGATTGTTGAGGTTCCAACTATGAAATCTTTCCTCACAGGCATGCTGCTGATAGCTAGATGAAAAGATTTCTTGCTAAGAACTTATGGGATGAACACAATATAAAATAAGCTTTTTGTTGTGTTCTTCGTATGAAATCGACTATAGTTTTGAGCTTCGTGATTATGTTGTTTGTCCAAGCATTTCCGTGTTTCACACTGAAGTGTGATCCCATATTTATAGACCTTGAGATCAAAGAGCCGTTGGAGAGCAATTTGAATCTCATTATTTTAGGTAGACTTATTTATGTGATCTTGAGAAAAATGGCCGAAATGAGTCAATCCCGAAATTGAGTTTCTTCCTTATTGGATGGAAATTTTGCTTTGCGGTGTTGTTCCTCCAAAAGGTTGGTATTCATCTTGTTCAATTTATATGGAGATCTTATTCGATTTTTAGTCCAAAAATTGAGGGCGCTGTTGATTTAGCTTCCCAAGATTTATCTTGGTCTTATCTTCCGATAAATCGATCTTTAATTAAAAGAATCAAGATCGATTCGATCTTTTTTAGAATTTATTTATAATTAATTCCCCCTCAATATGTGACCTATCTATTACATCGGTTTTTTCTATACAATTATTATCAACTTCTCCTATAGCAATAATGTAAACATCGATCGAATTAACAGTGTCCGACCGGGTCCTATTACATGTGTTTTTGGAACTTTCATCAAAACTATAAATTTCCCAACATCTTTCCATAAAATATCTACAAGAAAATCAAGATAATCTTTTCTTCCTTTTTCCTACATATTTTTTCGAAAATATTCATATAAATATTGGGAAAATTATTTTCTTCTCTCTTTCATTAATTGGACTTTATTTTGGGCTATTTAAGGGGCCTTTAGGAGAATTAAGATTTGACCTCCAATGGACTATGAAGCTATAATATTGGGCCAAATATTATTCAAAGTTCATTAATATTAATTTATTCCACTATAAAATTAATATTAAACTATCCATCTTAACCCATATTACGACTTTACTATAATATGGCTCCCGATCATTATTTTTCGTGTCTAAGATTATTTTAGTCCATTAATTAATTAAGCCACTGAACTTATATTAATTAATATCTTTATCCTTGGAGTAAAGACAACTCAACATTATTATCCATACCGGAAATAAATTTCCACTTGCAAGATTTTGTATGATAAAGGTTCTGAGCCCACCAAGGGTGTTAGTGTTAGTATCCTAGAGACAATCCATTGTAAGGACATAATACTCAGATAATATTCAGTATTTGTTTAATGTTAATGTTTGTTTAATATTAAATGTATGGTGTTACACTCATTGGAATATTATGTTTGATTGTTTGCATTTATTCTTATATGTGTTCTCATGAATCACTGCTGTCATTGAGTGTGTGAGAACTCAGATGACTTAAGTTTGATTCTCAAATAGCCCCAATCGAGGATCATCAAGAATGAGATATTGATGATGCAATGGAGATTGGTGTGCGATCTGCATCATACTCTTAGAGAGTGTAGTAAGATATCACTTACTACAAGATACTAGGTATCTCATGATGGATGCACAAATACCTTAGAGGGTATTGGTGTACCCATCCGAGAAACCGTTTGATGTAGTTCCACTATATGTGTCTACGTGTGTCTCGGTTAGTGTGAGCTATGCGATACTCCTTTGACTTGAGGTCAATACGCACGTCATGTGTGGAGTGATGAACTTTGACCATGACCGTCGCTTGCACCCGTCTATGGGTAGATATGACTTGAATTGGGTTCATCACGAAGTGCATGGGCGTGGTAGTTGAGCCAAGAAAATGATTCATTCCTCAAAGTGGATTTAGAGAGAATACTCACATTCTCATCATAATTGGATCTAAGTCATTGGTCAATCCACGTCAACTTAGACTTTGTGACTAAGTGTGACACTAATGATCAATTAGTGATTAGAGATAAATTGATTTAGTTATTTGAATAGACACTTCATCATGTTCAAGACTAAATCGACTATTCGTGAATGAAAGGAGGAAATCACAATTGCCCACATTTCTATTACAGGTAGTTGCAATTTTTTCGCAACGTACCTCATATATTGAGAATGTCTGATTTATTGTCTAGGGTTCAATTAAGACCGTTAGTTTGACTAATCGCCCGATATATGAGGGCCTATAGGTCACACAACAAGTAGTCCCCTTTACAGATTAAAGTTGATTGATTAAATGTTAAATTGGATTTAATATTTAATTTATGGAGAATTAATTAATAATAGATTAATTTGGAATTAATTATTATTAATGTTTAATTAAATTGGATTTAATTAAATAGGAATTCCCAACAATAATATATGAAATATTATTGTAGGATTTAATTATATGAGGAAATAAATCGTAGAGATTTTCCACATATGGAAATTAAATTCGTAGAGATTTATATGGAGAAATAAATCCTAGGATTTATACAAATAAGGATTAGGGATATTATTTCCTAATTAGGCTAGCTTAAGATTTAAGCTGAGTCTCTCCTATAAATATGAGCTCTTGGGATTCATAATTATCAGTTGTTCAAATTTCTCCATAAAATTTAGAGTTAGAATTTTCCTAGCAAATTCATCTCGGGATTCAACGCTGACGAATCTGCGCGAATTTGTAAACGGGGATTACGTGGATACCGTAGTTGAGAAATCTGCTCTTGAGTTGCTGTAAGATTTCTTGTTACTGTTTTTCGTGGTCATACTTGCAATTATATGTTCGTTGTTGGTGAACTGTTTAATTTCGCTGCGCATGTTTTACGTGTTTATGTGCCTCTAAATTCCAACAGTGGTATCAAAGCTTCAGGCTCTTTGTTATAATTGCTTTTTGGTTTTAAAATTAAAATTATTATTTTTTTAAATCATGGGGCACGGTTCTTTAGAAGAACCGCACCCCTCGTGTATTTGTTTGATTTCTGGGTATCACACCCACTCGTCTTCAACCCCCAGAATTAGGGTTAACCCCAAATTGGGGTTTTTGCCGCTGCAATTCATCGCTCCACGGCCAGCGGCGCTACGCCGCATCGCTGGAGGCCGGCGCTAGGCGTCGTGCCTCGCGATGCGTGCGGAAGCATGCGGCGTGGTTCATCATGCCCGTCACGATGCTTTGCTCCCGTCGTGATTCGCTCACCCTCCGTCGCGAGTCGCCGCCCTCTGTTGCGATTCACCTCCACCTGACGTCGTATCTATTCACGGGGGTGTGCCTGGACTCCATCAGAACTTGGCCGGCGTGTCTTCTCGGTGTTTTTCCATGGCGGCGCGCCACCGGAATCGAGATGACTTAGTGGCGGCGCACCGCTGCTTTGATCATCTTCTCCGATCAGACTGGTTTCGAACCAGGTCTGACCAACGGCCGCGGCTCCGCTCGTGCCCCTTCCCGATTTGACCGCAACCGCGAGTCGCCCGCATGCTAGGCGTGATGCCGACAACTCGATTATGTCCGATTGACATTGCCGTGAGCCGTGTTCTTCGTTTTCGTCCCTTTGCTTCTGACATTGAATCTGGACGTTTTTCTAATTGTTTGGATTTCATGGTTCGGTTGCACAATAGATTAATTAGATTAATTTGTGATGAAATCGTTAAAAATTTCTGAAATTTGGTTGATTTGGGTGTTTGGATTGTCGGATTGGATTCGATTTGGTATGGGTGATGATGTTGGAGGGCTGTTTTTCAAATTTGATTTGAAGATAGACCCTCCCGTGCAAGTTTTGGAAATTGCACCTGAGCCCCCAAAATAAAACAAATAATTGAACACTTTTAGATTTTTAATTAAGTTTAAGTTTCTAAAATAAAATTGGTTGGACCAATAAAAATTAATTGGATTAATTGTAATTTTAATAACCTTAAAACTGAAACTTTAATTTGGACTTAAAGCTCATTTTAAAAAGGATTTATTAAAACCCACGTTAACTTGTTTAATCGTTTTAAATTAGTTAACCCGTTTTACAGTCCGCGTTATAACTGTTTGGGTAGGCGGCACCCAATACTTATCGGACCGTGTTAAATGCTTGGGTAGACGGTGCCCAAATATTTGTTAGTCCGCATATGTCATGTTTGGGTAGGCGGCGCCCGTAATTGCTCTAACGTGACTTAGACATCATGATGGATCTCGATTAAGCAATTAATACCCCGCCTTTAAAATGTTCCTCACTAAAATATAGTTTTCTCATTAATTTGATAAGATGTCTTCCATCAAAATTAAAAGTAAACCGGAGATTTCGTTCCAATGAGTACTTAAAGACCCTCGTCTTTTGCTCGGATCTACATCTAACGGGACTTTTATAGGGACATGTGATGTCGCCGCTTGATGGTTGTAAACCAACTTAACTTTGTTTCGCTAGCCCTCGCGGGGAACAAAGGGTAAGTGACATCAGCCGAACTAGGTTCGACAAACTAGGAGTTGCAGATTGCAATTGGTTTGGAGACCTACCAGTTATGCTGTTATAATGATCAGCCCTCGCTGGGATTATAATAGTAGTAATGTGGATCCTAGTCCATTATGATTTATATGTGATATAAATTTGTACTTTTCCGATGAGGTCGTTAAGTATGTAAAAATAATGGAGACAAAATAAATTTAAAAGGTCATATTTATTTTGATTGTTGAATATTGATCATAGGAATTATGTGTTTTAATTCCCGTTTTATTTTATTTCTCTAGGATTGTTGAAATGAATAACTTGTCATTGAGAAGCGTTTTGGAAACGAACAAATTGGCTGAGCTAAACTTTCTCGACTAGCACAGAAACGTTCGTTTGGTGCTCAGACAAGAAATGATTGAGTACGTGTTGGACACGCCAATCCCTGCTACCCCGGAGGCTGGTACTGAAGAGGCCGAGTCGTGTGACCCCGAAGCTCAAAAGAAGCATCAAGATGATGCTTCCCAGGCTCAGTGTGTTATGCTCCTCGGGATGACTCCCGAGTTGCAAAGGCAGCATGAGAGGATGCTTCCCTTCTAGATGATCAAGCATCTGAAGGATCTCTTTGATTCTGAATCTCATTCCGAGACTTATGAAGTGATGAGAGATCTGTTTAGATGTCGGATGTCTGAAGGAGAGAAGGTTTCTCCTCATGTGTTGAAGATGATAGGGCTAATCGAGAAACTTGATCGGTTGGGCATTGAGCTCGGGACCAATGTTGCTGTTTATGCCATTTTTCAGTCGCTTCCCGATTCATATTCGAGTTTCGTGGTAAACTTTAATATGAATAAGACGAAATCGACTATGCTCGAGCTGCATAACATGCTAAAGACTTTTGAGTCTTCCACTTCTAAGGAAAAGCCCGTGCTCATAGTGAGTGCCTCTACTTCTTCTGCTCCGAAAGAAAAGAAGAAGCGAAGGGGCAAGGCAAAGAAAGGCTCCAAGCGGAACCTCCTTAAGCCCAAAGGTGGGATTCAAAAGAAGGATAGGGTGGACAAGGATGTATGCCTCCACTGCAAGCAGAAGGGGCATTGGAAGAAGGACTGTAAAGTTCTAGTAGCTGAAAAGAAAGCACAAGGTGTCTCAACCACTGGAACAAGTATGTTTGTTATTGAGATAAACATGTCCACAAATGATACTAATTGTTGGGTATTGGATACCGATTGTGGCTCTCACATTTGTACTAATGTACAGGGTCTCAAGCATAGTAAGGCAGTTAGGCCGGGTGAAGTCGCCCTACACGTTGGGAATGGAGCAAGAGTTGCTGCTGAACGTGTTGGCGTTTATGTTTTAGATTTACCCTCTGGTTTTTGACTTGAACTGAATAATTGTTATTTTGTTCCTTCTATTACCCGCAACATTATTTCTATTCCGATGTTAGATAATGAAGGTTTTTCCTTCCATTTTGTAAATAATAATTGTTATTTTTCGCTTAATGGTGATGTTTACGGAAATGCTCCTTTATCTAATGGTTTATATTTATTGCATTGTGGACATGATATTCTTAATATACAAAACAAACAACTCAAACTTAGTAATCATGAAAACCCGACTTACTTGTGGCATTGTAGACTTGGTCATGCTAATGAGAAAAGAATTGCAAGGTTAAGAAAGTTGGACTAATTAACCCCATTCGATTTTGAATCTTATGAAAATTGTGAATCTTGTCTCAAAGGCAAGATGATCAACAAACCCTTTTCTGGGAAAGGGGTTCGTGCCAAAGAAGTTCTAGAGTTGATCCACAGTGACGTTTGTGGACCACTACCCACTCTAGCTAGGCGTCACTTCGGATACTTCATAACCTTTACTGATGATTTTTCTAGGTTGGGGTATGTGTATCTGATGAAACACAAATTCGAGTCCTTTGAGAAGTTCAAAGAGTATAAGGCTGAAGTAGAGAAGCATCTTGGTAAGAGTATTAGGACTCTTCGATCAGATCGAGGAGGAGAATATCTTAGCCATGAGTTCACTGATTACTTGAAGTTGCATTGAATCCAATCACAATGGACTCCTCCCGGAACACCACAAATGAATGGTGTGTCCGAGAGGAAAAACCGAACCTTGTTGGACATGGTAAGGTCCATGATGAGCTTTTCCCCTCTTCCGACATTCTTATGGGGATACACGCTTCAAACCTCAATCTACATTCTGAATATGATTCCATCCAAATTAGTTGAGCATACGCCATACGAGCTATGGCATGGCAAGAAGTCAAACTTCACTCACATGAAAACGTGTGCCCCGCGTTTGTGAAGAAGATGCTCACTGACAAGTTGGAATCAAAAGGTGAAAAGGGTTACTTTGTGGAATATCCTAAGGAAACTAGAGGGTATTATTTCTATCTCCCTGAGAAACAAACAGTGATTATTTATAGGCAAGCCAAATTCCTTGAAGAAGACTACGTCTTCAAGGTCGTAAGCCGATAGAACTTGAAGAAATTCAAGAACCACAAATTGACAAGGAGACTGATATATTGTCAAAGCAACATGGCAAAGAATCGGTGGGAGCATTCAGCAGCTCACATGGTGGAAGTTTATCACTAAGTGATTCTCTTTCAGTCAGTGGGAGTGTAATTGGAGTTGCATTGCCTGCGCAACGAACTCCAAGTAGACTGAATGAGAACAACATAGTTCAAACTCCCATTCAAGAGGCATCCGGAAATGCTCAAGAAGCATCCGGAAGTGTCGCTCTCGAAGCCTCCCCGGTCAACGATGAGATCGTTGCACCACAAAATTTTCACAATCAGAATATGCAGTCTAAACAACCACAACTCCGTAAGTCCACTAGAGTTTGTAATCCACCCACTAGATATTATGGTTTCCTCATAGAGGAACATGATGACGTGGAAATCTCGGATAAAGACGAACCTAAGACTTATACTGAGGCAACATTAGATGTTGACTCAAAGAAGTGGCATGAAGCCATGAAATTCAAGATGGACTCGATGTACATCAATCAAGTTTGGGACTTAGTTGAATTGCCGAAAGGGGTTAGGCCCATAGGTTGCAAGTGGATCTTCAAACGAAAGACCGATGCAAATGGAAAAGTACAAACCTACAAGGCTAGGCTGGTGGCGAAAGGTTATAGTCAACGCGAAGGCATTGACTATGATGAGACTTTCTCACCAGTTGCTAAGATCAGGTCCATTCGAATTTTACTTGCGGTAGCAACACATCTAGATTATGCGATTTGGCAGATGGATATCAAAACAATTTTCCTCAATGGCAACATTGACAAGGAAGTGTTTATGACTCAGCCTGAAGGTTTTATATCAAAGCCAAAATCTAATCTTGTGTGCAAGCTTAAACGATTCATCTATGGATTGAAGCAAGCTTCTAGGAGTTGGAATATCCGATTTGATGAAGCTGTCAAATCTTTTGACTTCATCAGAAATTCGGAAGATCCGTGCGTTTATAGGAAGTGCATTGGGAAGAATATTGTTTTCATAGTTGTGTATGTCGATGACATACTCATTATGGGAAACAATATCCCACTAATGCAGTCAGTTAAAGAATGGTTATCAAAGACCTTCATGATGAAGGATCTTGGTGAAGCCTGCTACATCTTAGGGATCAAGATCCATAGGGATAGATCCAAAAGGATGCTAGGGCTGTCACAGTCAACCTACGTAGACAAGGTGTTGAAGCGATTTGCGATGGAGAACTCTAAGAGATGTTCTCTGCCGGCATGTCATGGGATAAAGTTGTCTAAGAAGGATTGTCCTTCCACAGACACTGATATCCAGCGCATGAAAGATATACCATATGCATCTGCAATTGGATCCATCATGTACGCCATGACTTGCACAAGGCCGGATGTGGCCTTCGTTGTCCGCACCACTGGTAGATACCAACAGAATCCGGGTGAACCTCACTAGATTGATGTCAAGAATATTCTTAAGTACCTCAGACGTACTAGAGAATACTTCTTAGTCTGCGGAGGACAGTCAGAATTGATGGCCACTGGCTATGCTGACGCAAGTTTCCAATCCAACTGTGATGATTACAAGTCACAATCGGGCTATGTGTTCACTCTCAATGGTGGGTCGGTTAGTTGGAATAGTTCCAAGCAAGAGACTACTGCAGATTCAACAACCGAAGCTGAGTACATCGCTGCGGCCGAAGCTTCCAAAGAAGTTGTCTGGTTAAAACAGTTCTTAAGTGAACTAGGGGTAGTTCCGAGTGCCAGCAGTCCAATAAAATTGTATTGTGACAACACTGGTGCGGTTGCGCAAGCTAAGGAACCGAGATCCAATAACAGAAACAAGCATGTACCGAGGTGTTATCACTTGATAAGAGAGATAATTGCTAGAGGAGAGATAGAGTTAGTGTTGGGAAAATCGGGGTGCCCAGATCTATTCGAGGTGATTATTTAAATACATATTTAAATTAAACAGTTAATTACTAACATGAATTAATCCTAAATCAATTCAACATAATAATAAACAACATGTGTACACATAATTCACGTAAATCTTAAACATGCGGAACTAGGAGTTACGAAATTACTAATCTCTTGAAGAATCAAACGGATGAATCAACCCAAGAGTCTTCCCAAATATATCCCCAAAGTCCACGAATGCTATCCGGTGGGAAGATTTCAACGAACGATTTTGATGGGAGAGAAATTAAATATTTTGCTACCACCTTTGTGGATTTCTAATATTTCCAACACATTGAATTGCACTTGGGAATGAAGAGTTCATCCCCTATAAATAGGGAGGATGGGGGCGAAAATTAGGGCTAGGAAAATAAGGAAGAAAATCTTTTCTTGATCTCCAAGAAATCTTGAATATATCTTCTATATTCTTTTCTCCTTAATTAAATTTTCCATAAAAATCTTTTCTCCTCTTCTACCCATTATTTTCGAAAATTACAAGGCAAAAGGAGTCAAGATTTGACTTCTTGAATTTATGGGATAATTATGTATTCCTACAATAATTATCTCTTTCCATAAAATATCTACAAGAAAATCAAGACAATCTTTTCTTCCTTTTTATCTACAAATTTTTGAAAAAATAGACATGGAAATATAGCAAAATATTTTCTTCTCTCTCTCATTAATTGGACTTTATTTTGGGCTATTTGGGGGGCCTTTAGGAGAATTAAGATTGGACTTTCAATGGACTATGAAGCTTTAATATTTTGGGCCAAATATTATTCAAGTCCATTAATATTAATTTACTCCACTATAAAATTAATATTGAACTATCCATCTTAACCCATATTATGATTTCACATATAACATGGCTCCCGGTCATTATTTCTCGCGTTTAAGATTATCTTAGTCCATTAATTAATTAAGCCACTGAACAAGCTTTATATTAATTAATATCTTTGTCCTTGGAGTAAAGACAGCTCAACATTATTATCCATGCCGGAAATAAATTTCCACTTGCAAGATTTGGCATGATAAAAGATATGAGCCCACCAAAGGGACAAATCAAGCAAGACGTACTTGCACGCGATTCTCCATATTAAATGTCAGCAATTGTCATGTAATTAATAATATTGCCCAAGATATAAGGTTTCGAATCGCATTGACTCTCTTCCCATCATAAGTCAAAGCAATAGTTATTAATTTCACACGATCCTATTTAATGGACGGAGATTAAGAAACAACGCACCACTGAGGTCTAATTCTTGTATATTCAGTAACGGAGAATTTGTCCTCTTGTAGGTCCTCATTCAGCGCACCTAAATGCGTTAGTGTGATCCCTTGGTCAAGACAGGCCAATCTGGGTCTCACACTTCAACCGTTCATGATGGTTCGTTCATTTCTATATGGGTTGTGAATTTGTACTTAATTACGAGGGCTGTTAATTTGATCTTCAGTGATCGGGTATCACCAAATTAACTACAACGTAATACGTACTGTCTTATTGAATGAGTTTGCAATAAACATATATAACATTCATTCATATTTTATGCAACAGTGATTAAATAATTTATTTCAGTAAATAAATAAAAAACTTCAGTTTGGTTATACAAAGTAAAAGCATACTTTTCAGTATAACCCCAACAATCTCCAACTTATACTCAAAGTCTGCTTTTAAGTATACTACAACATGTCTCGTGTTCTATGTGACATCTAATGTCACCCTACATGAACCTAATAATATTTCTTCCACTTATACTCAAAGCAGATTGGCAACGTCCTTGACACCCATTCCTTCCACATGTCTCTCGAATGTACTCTGAGGCAGACCTTTTATGAATGGATCTGCTAGCTTGTCTTCCGATGCAATCTTAGCCACCTCAATGTCTCCTCTCTTAACGATTTCTCGTATGAGATGGTATTTTCTTTCAATGTGTTTGTTGGCTTTGTGGGCTCTCGGTTCCCTTGAATTTGCAACTACTCCGGCGTTATCACAGTAGACCGTGATTTTGCTGGGCAAATTCGGGACCACGTCTAAGTCCACCAGGAAGTTCTTGAGCCAAACCGCTTCCTTCGTTGCTTCACAAGCAGCGACGTACTCGGCTTCCATGGTAGAATCAGCGATGCATTTGTGATTTACTCTTCTCCATGTCATGGCTCCTCCCCCTATGCAGAACATACTACCCAAGGTATACTTTCTGAAGTCAATGTCTGATTGGAAATCCGAGTCCGTGTAACCGATGGGGATCAGACTGTCTGACTTGTAAACCAACATTCTGTCCCGTGTCCTTTTCAGGTACTTCAGAATGTTCTTTACTGCAGTCCAATGCTCTTTCCCAGGGTTACTTTGATATCTTGCCACCATGCCTACGGCAAAGCTGATATCCGGTCTCGTACACAGCATTGCATACATGAGGCTTCCCACAACCTAAGCATAAGGGTTGCCCTTCATGTCATCTATCTCTTTCTATGTCTTGGGACACATCTCTTTGGATAGATGGATTCCGTGTCTGTAGGGCACAAAGCCTTTCTTGGAATCCTGCATGCTGAAGTGCTTCAAAATAGTGTCTATGTATGAGGCATGAGAAAGCCCGATTATTCTTTTCCTGCGATCTCGAGTGATCTTGATCCATATGATGTGACCGGCTTCCCCTAAGTCCTTCATATCGAACTGTTTTGACAGCAATGCCCTTACGTCTGATAACACCTTTACATCATTTCCGATTAGCAGAATGTCGTCCACATATAGTACCAAAAATACCAATGCAGTTCCATCACGTTTTTTATAGACACAACTTTCAAATTCAATTTGATCGAATCCGTAGGATTTTATAACTTGATCAAAACACTGATTCCAAGCTCGGGATGCTTGCTTCAGTCCATAAATGGACTTCCTGAGCTTGCAAACCAGATGCTCTTGGCCTTTTTCAATGAAGCCTTCGGGTTGTTGCATATAGATTTCTTCGTCAAGATTTCCATTTAGGAAAGCTGTCTTGACGTCCATTTGCCAGATCTCAAAATCTAGATACGCAGCAATCGACAAGAGAATGCGGATGGACTTGAGCATGGCTACGGGCGAAAAAGTTTCCTCATAATCGATCCCTTCTTTCTGAGTGTACCCTTTCGCCACAAGTCTTGCTTTAAAGGTTTCAACCCTTCCGTCCGGTCCCCTTTTTCTCTTGTATACCCACTTGCATCCGATGGGTTTTACCCCCATCAAGTGGTTCGAATAGCTCCCACACCTTGTTGTGATCCATTGAACCCATCTCGGCTTCCATTGTTGTTTGCCAGGATTGAGCATCTTTATCTCGGATCGCCTCGTTGTAGGACCATGGATCTGACTCTTCTGCGGAGATCAAATCCGAAGACTCTTCGATCCCCAAGAATCTCTCTGGTTGTCTGATAACCTTCCCACTACGACGAGGTTCTAGTTGTGTAGGCGTGACGTTTGGTATATCATTTTGTACAGTTGGCAATGGAGTTGGCCCCCTAAGTTCTTCTAAGGTAATCTCACTTCTAGGCTTTCGACTGTTCATATAGTCTTCTTCCAAAAATAAAAAATGAGTACTGATTACCACCTTTTGATTTTCGGGACCATAGAACATGCATCCTTTAGTTCCTTCAGGGTACCCTATGAACATCCTTAATTCCGAACGTGCATCCAATTTACCGGCTTCCTTGTCTAGCACGTATGCCGGACACCCCCAGATCCTGATGTGTCCGAAACTGGGCTTGCGCCCCGTCCACAATTCTCTCGGGGTTTTAGGTACCGATTTTGATGGCACTAGGTTCAGAATATAAGCTGTTGTTTCTAATGCGTAACCCCAGAACGATTTTGGTAAATCCACATAACTCATCATCGACCTTACCATTTCTAAAAGCGTTCTATTCCTTCATTCTGCAACCCCGTTTTGTTGAGGGGTACCTGGTGCAGTCAACTGGGATGCAATCCCCACTTCCGATAGGTAGTTCAGAAATTCATCGCTGAGGTATTCGCCTCCACAATCAGATCGTAGAAACTTGATACTTTTTCCCTTATGATTCTCTGCTTGAGCCTTAAATTCTTTGAATTTATCAAAGGTCTCAGATTTAGCTTCATTAGGAAAATGTATCCGTAGCGTGAGTAATCATCGATAAAAGTAACGAAATACTCGTAGCCACCTCTAGCTTTGATTTGCATTGGACCACACACATCGGTGTGAACGATTTCTAACACTTCTTTAGCTCTAAGCCCCTTGGCTCCAAATGCCCTCTTGGTCATTTTACTTCCAAGCACGATTCGCAAGTCGGAAATGGCTCAATTTGGAGAGACCCCAAAGAACCATCTCTCACCAACCTTTGAATCCTTTTCGGGTTAATATGACCTAATCTTAGGTGCCAAAGAAGTGTCTCGTTCATGTCAGCCGAGTGCTTTCGTTTACAAGAAATAGTAGATGTGTTATAGGATGCATTTTGTGAGTGATGTGCACAGTTAATAATATAGAGATTGTTCCTCAAAGTTCCACGACAGATAATCACATCGTTACGAAAAACAGTAACATTTTTATTAAAACGAACAGAATATCCATCGATAAACAGTTTAGAAATAGAAATAAGGTTTTTCCGAAAAACAGGAACATAAAGAACATCTCTTATAATTAACTTCCTGTCTCCAAAAGACAGGTGCACGTCTCCCACTGCTTCAGCTGCCACTCTTGTAGCATCGCCTAGCGTGATGAGGATTTCACTCCCACTAACTTGTCGTGAAGCAAACATGATCAGTGGATTCCGTATCAACTACCCACGAATGAGAAGTGTACGATGCCAAACAGGTTTCAACCACTAGTGTGTGAGAATTACCTTTCTTTCCATTCCTTTTGGGATTGGAACATGCCAACCTCCATTGTCCTTTACCGCAGTTGAACCACTTGCCCTCTAGATTTCATTGACACTACCAGCATCCCTCATCTTACCATTGTCCTTGGCAACAGTTGAGTTTGATTGCTTATGGCTTTTGGTCCTCTTCTTCTTCTTGCCTTCCCTTGACCTAGAAGATGAAGATGGACCACTTGCCGTCAAGGCTTGAGTTTTTGTGCCCCATCAACGTCTCTGCCGCGACCAAAGCTTGCAACAAATCAGCTAGCTAAGCCAAAGTGCTCAAAAACTTTTGGGCAGAGAGTGGAGTAGCAAATTGATCTGGGTCCTATATCATAATCTGCACCCAGATCCTCAAGTTTGTTCAGATGGGCCATTAATTTTGAGGACGTAATCCCTTACGGGGTTGTCCTCCACCATTTTAAACGACAACATCTCTCGCATGGTGATCTGACGAGCCCCGCACTTTCGACTCGTCAGTTGGCTCATCTGAATTTTTGGTATGTCAAGAATCCACTTGTGCTCTAGTGCAATTAGGACAATTATAATTTTTCATTTCCAATCAACAAAGTTTTCTCCGATTAGTTGGTTTTCTTTCAGTATATTGAACAGTGGATTAAAAGGTTACGACATACTGAATTGAAATAAACATATATATTGTATCAATATCCAGATCAACACAAAATTAAATCACATAATTCGATCACATGATTCATATTAAAATCTCAAAAAAATATGAACATGCATCAGCCAACATCTCAAAACAGATTTAAATGAGCCTCGTGGGAGGGTCATCATTTAAATCACATTCAAGCAGGTTACAAACAAGAACAGTTACAAACCTTTAATTAAAAAATTAATAGTCGGCTCCCACTTGACCAATATAAAATTGACAGGGACTTCGGAGAAGTATATAAATATCAATTTTATACCTAAGTAATAACCATGATTAAATACAGAATTATTACTTTGCTTTGATCGAGCCTCGTTGGAGGGTCATCGTCGCCACTAATAATAATTCACAATCATCCTTTTGGGAATTTATTCATGTGAAAGCTATCTTTTGACCGTCCCGTAGGGGAATTTCTCCAAAAGATTTCACAAATAAATAAATCATGGAGGTCAAAATTAATTTGTGTCAAAACAAATTAATTATCATAATATACTTAGTAATTTTTGAATTTGAGATTTTTCATTGGGCAATTCTCATGCAAACACATTTAAACAAATTAAATAAAGCACAAGAAAATACAATAGTAATAAATCAAGCAAAGCAGAAAATAAACACATTGGGCACAAATTATCCAACTGTCATGGTTTGATTTTCCTTGGTTGATCTTGAAGAAACGTCGTCTTGAATTTCTCCCACTCGTTCATCTCGAAAAGAACTCCGTATTAAAATGCCACGCCAAGCAGCTCGCAGCCGGGATGCACGCCCGCATCCGCCGGCCTCTGGACCCGGCGCCCATGCCCGTCGTCGCCTAAGGCACAACGCGTCTCCGAGAAGGAATCAGCGGTCTTGGCGAGAGACGCCAAGACCCGTTCGCCTCGGCCACCCTTGCCCATTCCCGTGCGCATGGTGCGGTAGCCCGTTTATCTTGTATCCGCTGCGGCGCTTTCCAGATCGCCAAATCGATCCGCCTAGACGATCCAGCCTGGGCTCCGTGAAACTAGAGGCGCCATACGTCCCGCGTCGCTCGTGCCTCCTTGACATGTTTAGCGATGCACGCGTTACCCGCGTCTGCAGTTCCGGATCCGTCTTTAATCCGCGTCCCGTCTTCGTCTCCGTCGGGGTTATAATTTATTTAACAAAAAATAAATACCTCAAATCTAGACTAGTCTATTATATTGAATAAATCAAATAGCTTAATCTACTCGTGGATTTTCTCACGAGAAAAATAAATCCGAACGAGTCGAATTAAAAACCATTCATTCATACGCATGAAAATAAAACACATTAAATACCATGACAATTGAATACCTGTAAAACAGATCTAGCAATTCTACTATCCAATTTCAATTTAATGTCCAACAATTTAAATAACAATTTAAAAAACCAGAGCTCGAAACCAGAGCTCTGATACCAGTTGTTGGGGAAATCGGGATGCCCAGATCTATTCGAGGTGATTATTTAAATACATATTTAAATTAAACAGTCAATTACTAACATGAATTAATCCTATATCAATTCAACATAATAATAAACAACATGCGTACATATAATTCACATAAATCTTAAACATGCGGAACTAGGAGTTACAGAATTACTAACCTCTTGAAGAATCAAAAGGATGAATCAACCCAAGAGCCTTCCAAAATATATCCCAAAAGTCCACGAACGCTATCCGGTGGGAAGATTTCAATGAACGATTTTAATGGGAGAGAAATTAAATATTTTGCTACCACCTTTGTGGATTTCTAATATTTCCAACACATGGAATTGCACTTGGGAATGAAGAACTCATCCCCTATAAATAGGGAGGAGGGAGGCGAAAATTAGGGCTAGGAAAATAAGGAAGAAAATCTTTTCTTGATCTCCAAGAAATCTTGAATATATCTTCTATATTCTTTTCTCCTTAATTAAATTTTCCATAAAAATCTCTTCCCCTCTTCTACCCATTATTTTTGAAAATTACAAGGCAAAAGGAGTCAAGATTTGACTTCTTGAATTTATGGGATAATTATGTATTCCTACAATAATGATCTCTTTCCATAAAATATCTACAAGAAAATCAAGACAATCTTTTCTTCCTTTTTATCTACAAATTTTCAAAAAAATAGACATGGAAATATAGCAAAATATTTTCTTCTCTCTCTCATTAATTGGACTTTATTTTGGGCTATTTGGGGGGCCTTTAGGAGAATTAAGTTTGGACCTTCAATGGACTATGAAGCTTTAATATTTTGGGCCAAATATTATTCAAGTCCATTAATATTAATTTACTCCACTATAAAATTAATATTGAACTATCCATCTTAACCCATATTACGATTTCACATATAACATGGCTCCCGGTCATTATTTCCCGCGTTTAAGATTATTTTAGTCCATTAATTAATTAAGCCACTGAACAAGCTTTATATTAATTAATATCTTTGTCCTTGGAGTAAAGACAACTCAACATTATTATCCATGCCGGAAATAAATTTCCACTTGCAAGATTTGGCATGATAAAGGATATGAGCCCACCAAGGGGACAAATCAAGCAAGACGTACTTGCACGCGATTCTCCGTATTAAATGTCAGCAATCGTCATGTAATTAATAATATTGCTCAAGATATAAGGTTTCGAATCGCATTGACTTTCTTCCTATCATAAGTCAAAGCAGTAGTTATTAATTTCACACGATCCTATTTAAGGGACGAAGATTAAGAAACAACGCACCACTGAGGTCTAATTCTTATATTGATCATCAAGAATTTGTCCTCCCTGTAGTCCTCATTCAACAAGACCTAAATGCGCTTAGTGTGATCCTTGGTCAAGACAGCTAATCTGGGTCTCACACTTCAACCGCTTCATGATGGTTCGTTCATTTTCATCTGGTTGTGAATTTGTACTTAATTACGAGGGTCATTAATTTGATCTTCGATGATTGGGTATCACCAAATTAACTACAACGTAATCGTCTTGCCTTATTGAACGGGTTTGCAATAAACATATATAACCTTCATTCATATTTAATGCAACAGTGATTAAAAATTTATTTCAGTAAATAAATAAGAACTTCAGTTTGGTTATACAAAGTAAAAGCATACTTTTCAGTATAACCCCAACACTTATATGTGTTCCCATGAATCACTGATGTCATTGAGTGTGTGAGAACTCATATGACTTAAGCTTGATTCTCAAATAGCCCCAATCGAGGATCATCAAGAATGGGATATTGATGATGCAATGGAGATTGGTGTGCGATCTGCATCATAATCTTAGAGAGTGTAGTAAGATTTCACTTACTACGAGATACTAGGTATCTCATGATGGACGCACAAATACCTTAGAGGGTATTGGTATACCCATCCGAGAAACTGTTTGATTTAGTTCTACTATATGTGTCTACGGGTGTCTCAGTTAGTGGGAGCGATGTGATACTCCTTTGACTTGAGGTCAATACGCACGACATGTGTGGAGTGATGAACTTTGACCATGACCGACACCTGCACCCGTCTATGGGTAGATATGGCTTGGATTGGGTTCATCACGAAATGCATGTGCGAGGTAGTTGAGCCAAGAAAATGATTCATTCCTCAAAGTGGATTTAGAGAGAATACTCACCTTCTCATCATAATTGGATCTAAGTCATTGGCCAATGCACGTCAACTTGGACTTAGTGGCCAAGTGTGACATAAGTGATCAATTAGTGATTTGAGATAAAGTGATTAAGTTATTTAAATAGACACTTCATCATGTTCAAGACTAATCGAGTATTCGTGAATGAAATGAGGAAATCGTAATAGCCCACGTTATAGTTACAGGTAGTTGCATGTTTCTCGCAACGTACCTCATATATTGAGAATGTCTGATTTATTGACTAGGGTTCAATTAAGACCGTTAGTTTGACTAATCGCTCGATATATGAGGGCCTATGGGTCACACAACAAGTAGTCCCATTTAAAGATTAAAGTTGGTTGATTAAATGTTAAATTGGATTTAATATTTAATTTATGGAGAATTAATTAATAATAGATTAATTTGGAATTAATTATTATTAATGTTTAATTAAATTGGATTTAATTAAATAGGAATTCCCAACAATAATATATGGAATATTATTGTAGGATTTAATTATGTGAGGAAATAAATCAGAGATTTTCCACATATAAAAAATTAAATTCGTAGAGATTTATATGGAGAAATAAATCCTAGGGATTTATACAAATAAGGATTAGGGATATTATTTCCTAATTAGGATAGCTTAAGATTTAAGCTGAGTCTCTCCTATAAATATGAGCTCTTTGGATTCATAATTATCAGTTGTTCAAATTTCTCCATAAAATCTAGAGTTAGAATTTTTCTAGCAAATTCATCTCGGGATTCAACGCTGGCGAATCTGCGCGAATTTGTAAACGGGAATTACGTGGATACCGTAGTTGAGAAATCTGCTCTTGAGTTGCTGTAAGATTTCTTGTTACTATTTTTCGTGTTCATACTTGCAATTATATGTTCGTTATTGGTGAACTGTTTAATTTCGCTGCGCATGTTTTACGTGTTTACGTGCCTCTAAATTCCAACAAAGGGGACAAATCAAACAATGTACTTGCACACGATTCTCCATATTAAATGTCAGCAATCGTCATGTAATTAATAATATTGCCCAAGATATAAGGTATCGAATCGCAATGACTCTCTTCCTATCATAAGTCAAAGCAATAGTTATTAATTTCACACGATCCTATTAAAGGGACGGAGATTAAGAAACAACACACCACTGAGGTCTAATTCTTGTATATTCAGTACCGAAAAATTTATCCTCCTGTAGGTCCTATTCATCGCATCCAAATGCACTAGTATAATCTCTTGATCAAGACAAGCCAATCCTAGTCTTATACATCAACCTTTCATGATGGTTTGTTCATTTCCATCTAGGTTGTGAATTTGTACTTAATTACGAGGAGCTGTTAATTTGATCTTCTGTGATCTGGTATCACCAAATTAACTACAACGTAATACTTATTGACTTTATTGAATGAGTTTGCAATAAATATATATAACATTCATTCATATTTAAATGCAACAGTGATTAATAATTTATTTCAGTAAATAAATAAGAAAACTCAGTTTGGTTATACAAAGTAAAAGCATACTTTTCAGTATAACCCCAACATTTATAGCGTAACAGTGAGAGTTTTATAGCCTAATAGTGAGAGTTTTATAGCCTAATAGTGAGAGTTTTATAGCCTAATAGTGAGAGTTTTATAAGACAACAGTGAGAAGTTTATAGCATAACAGTGAGAGTTTTATAGCCTAATAGTGAGAGTTTTATAAAACATGTGATAGTTTTATAGCACTACAATGATAGTTTTATAGCATAATAGTGAGAATGTTATAGAATAACAGTGATAGTTCATAATCGATGGAATATCATGAAACGACGACATAAAGGGGGATGATACAACAAGTTTCTAGACGATTCCGCCGTCGAAATTGCGTTGGTCCTCCGGCAGCGCGGTGAGGATGCGGAACTTCTGCTGTAGGCCGAAGGAATAACAAAATTAGTGGTTGTTAATGGTGTAGAATGCGCCACCATTACTCCGCGGCTCGAGACTTCATTGAGCTCATCCCCGACGACGATGGGTGAGGTGGCGGCGACGAAGGAAGGAGGGGAGAAGACGCTGAGATCCATTTTTCGTTTTGATTTGTTTTGATATGTTTTGATACAAAGAATGGGCTGAAATAGTATATATTAAACTCGTTTGTAGTATATGGGAGAGGTTTGACCCGGGTTCATAGCATGAACCTGATCTACACAACTTTTTGTCTTAATGTACATTGACTTAAGGTTATGTCTTATATGCACCCGGGTACACCGTGCACTCATAGTGCAATGTAGAAGCGTGTAATTTGTTATGCTGAAAAGTGCGACTTATTTACACATAAAAGTGCAACTGTTAATATGTGAATATAGTTGCATGGTTCTGTTTGGAATATTTGTACGTTTCTGTTTTGTATAATTGCACACTTCTAA
Organism: Stenogyne calaminthoides; assembly: GCA_037126765.1. Taxonomy (NCBI): domain Eukaryota; kingdom Viridiplantae; phylum Streptophyta; class Magnoliopsida; order Lamiales; family Lamiaceae; genus Stenogyne; species Stenogyne calaminthoides. The sequence goes on along the minus strand of JBBCBC010000022.1, from coordinate 4,643,424 downwards.
AATGCACTATGAGTCCACGGTGCATCCGGGTGTACATGAGACTCACTCTTGACTTAATTATTTTTTATTGGCAAAATGCATCTTTAGGTCTTACTTTTTTGTTTCGAAAGGTCCCTAAACTATTTTTTTGTATTAAGAAGTCCCTAAGCTATTAATTTTTATTTCGAAAGGTCCTTAAACTATTTTTTTGTTAATTTTTGTTTCACGCAGTCCCTTTTGACTATTTTTTTAATCATCTAACAGAACCGTTAAGTAAATACGCAAAACATCATTCTCAAAATTGTCAATATTGACAATTGTTTTACTTAATGGTTCGTTAGATTATTTAGAATATTCCGTCAAGAAGGACTGCTTGAAATAAAAATCAACAGTTTAGGGACTTTATTGAACAAATAAATAGTTTAGGGATCTTTCGAAACAAAATTTAATAGTTCAAGGGCTTCTTAAAACAAAACAAAAAATAGTTTAGGAACCTTTTGAAATAAAAAAATAATAATTTAGGGACCTAAAAATGCATTTTACCTTTTTTATTCATAAACTATTTTTGAACTTAGTGGTACCAAAGCATAATTTATTTATTTATTCATTTATTTTGCAAAATACCGTTGAATTTATGTGGTACCAATTATTAGAGATAAATAATAGGTTTTATTCTTTTATTCATGTATTTATATACTTTATATTCTTTCCGTGTATATCTTCCGTGTATCTTGGGAAAGATGTTGTAATCTTGTAATCGCTCTATTATTAATAATAAATTTCCCCAATCACCAATTCAACGGTGATATTTTAATCATCTCCACATGGTATCAGAGCACTATGCGGACAAGTGTCCTCAATTTCTCACTGCCCGGCAATCCGTCTCCTCTGCTCATTTGGCTCAAGCATTCACATCCTCCTGCAATGTGTCAGACTCTGCCCCTGATTGGTATCTCGAATCGGGTGCCTCTGCTCACATAACCAATCAGCCCTCTGCCTTGGATACTTACGAGCCTTATTCTGGTAACGGTTCAGTCATTGTTGGTAATGACAATGCTTTGAATATTTCTCATATCGGTTCTAGTAAATTATCTACAGATGTACAATTGTTGGATGTTTTAGTGGTTCCTCATATCACTAAAAATATGTTATCTATCAGTAAACTAACGTCCGATTTTCCTGTTGATGTGATTTTTTCTGATAAGTTCTTTGCGATTCAGAACCGAGTGACAAAGCAAATTCTGGCACAGGGAAGGTGTGATAAAGGGTTATACTTGCTTGATAGAGGGGTTCCGACTTTGGTTGCTGCTGTCCGAAATAAAGAATTGAAGTCTAGTTTTAGTTTATGGCATTTGCGCTTGGGGCATGTCCCACACTCTACTATTTCTTTGTTGAATAAACTTGGTCATTTATCTGTTACCTCTGTTTTACCGAGTCCAAGTGTCTGCTCCTCTTGCCAGATGGCTAAGAGCAAGAGATTATCTTTTCAATTAAATGAGAAACGTGTTGATTGTGTTTTGGATTTAATTCATTATGATTTGTGGGGCCCTGCACCCGTTTCTACTGCTGATGGTTTCCGTTACTATGTTGCCTTTATTGATGTTTTTTCTCGTTTCTACTGGATTTATCCATTGTGTGCTAAGTCTGAATTTTATGACATTTTAGTTCAGTTTCATACCTTCGTTTGCAATCAATTTGAGCGGAAAATCAAAATCTTTCAGAGTGATGGAGGATCTGAGTTTGTGAATGCTAAAGTCCAAAACTTCATGAATCTTCATGGCATACTTCATCGTCTATCTTGCCCTTATACTCTGCAGCAGAATGGTAGAGCTGAAAGCAAGCATCGTCACATCTCTAAAACTGGTTTATCCATGTTATTTCATGCACATGCGCCTGCCTCTCTCTGGTTTGAGGCATTTGCTACAGCCGTCTTTGTGATCAACAGGCTTCCTTCCTCAGTCTTGCACGATTCGTCTCCTTTTGAGTTGTTATTTGGATATACTCCTAATTATGCCAATTTTAAGCCATTTGGGTGTCGGGTATTTCCATATCTTCGGGATTATGCTGATAATAAATTAGAGCCTCGTAGTCGTCCGTGCATTTTATTGGGATATATCAGTATCTACAAGGGATTTCGTTGCTTTGATCCCGTCTCTTCTCGGACTTTCACTACTCGTCATGCTCAGTTTATATAGCACTGTTTTCCATTCTCTAGAGACTCGTCTGCCACCCCGGTCTCGGAATTGGACATCACTACATTCTTGGATGCCTTGGGCAGCCATCCCTCTACTCCTCGCTCGGCCTCTCGGCCTCCCAAGGCTGTGCAACCGGCGCCTGCTGTGCGTGGCCCACCTGTAATTCTTGATGAGCCTTCCGAGCCAAGCGTCCCGGTCCAGCCCGACCTCCCTACTGCAGCGCCCGATCCTGTCCCAGTGCCCGCCCAGCCACTGCCAGTGTCGCAACCTCAGGTCGCACCGCAGCCACAACTCGCGCAGCAGCCCTGCTCGATCCCCAGCCTGCTGTCGCTGCTCCTCCAGCGCCTCCGCCCGGGTTCCAGCCCCACCCGATGATCACTCGGGCCCGGGCGGGCACTTTCAAGCCACGCTATCCTCTTGATTTGGCCTCCACAGCTTTATTATCTGCTCTCGTTTTGACCTCTGAGCCTCGTGGATTTAAATCTGCGGCCAAGCGTCCCGAGTGGCTTGCTGCTATGCAAGAGGAAATTGATGCACTTCGTTCGAACTACACGTGGGACTTGGTACCTCATCCTCGAGGTACAACTATTGTGGGCTCGAAATGGGTCTTTCATACGAAGTTTCATGCTGATGGTACTATTGAGCGCCACAAGGCTCGTCTTGTTGCTCAGGGCTTTACTCAGATTCTGGGAACCGATTTTCATCACACATTCAGTCCGGTTGTCAAGGCTGTGACCGTTCGTATTATCCTGGCTCTGTCTGTTCAGCATAGTTGGCCTCTTCATCAGCCCGACGTAAAAAATGCTTTTCTTAATGACATTCTTGACAAACCAGTGTTTATGGCTCAACCCCAGGGGTTTATAAACCCTCGTTTCCCGGATCATGTATGTCGACTCAAGAAAGCTCTCTATGGTCTTCGCCAGGCTCCCCTCGCCTGGTTTCGGAGGTTTAGTTCATATCTCACCAGTTTTGGCTTTCTCCAGAGTCGTTGTGATTCTTCCCTGTTTCATTTTCATCGAGGTACATCTGTCATTTATTTGTTACTCTATGTGGATGATATTATTGTTACAGGGAATGACAGCTCGTTGTTGCATACTTTCATATCCCGTACTCATCGCGAGTTTGCTATTAAGGACCTTAGGCGGTTGAATTATTTTCTTGGTCTTGAGGTTTCTTACACCTCTGATGGCTTGTTTGTTGGTCAAGCCAAATATGCTCATGATATTCTTGAACGAGCTGAGTTGTTGGACTCCAAGCCTGTCTCCACTCCGTTGGCTGCCGGGGAGTCTCTTGTCAGTGATGGTGATCCGTTTCGGGATCCTACTTTATACAGATCACTTTTTGGAGCCCTGCAGTATCTGACCATTACTCGTCCTGATCTCTCATATGTTGTTAGCTCGGTTAGTCAGTTTCTTCATTCTCCGACTGACACTCATTTTTTAGCAGTGAAACGTATTCTTCGTTATGTCAAGGGTACACTTCACTACGGTCTTTCCTTTGTCAAGAGGCCCGATACCTCAGTCTTGGGTTATTCCGATACTGACTGGGCTCGTTGCACTGAGACGCGTCGTTCTACCACTATGGTTACTCTATTTTTATTGGGGGAAATCTTGTTTCTTGGTCTGCTAAGAAACAACCTACGGTTGTCCGATCTAGTTGTGAGTCTGAGTACCGGGCAATGGCGAATGCAACATCTGAGTTGGTATGGGTCACTAATCTCCTCCGTGAGCTTCGTTCGAACATCTCGTCTCGGCCTACTCTGATGTGTGACAATAAGAGTGCCCTGTTCTTGAGTCAGAATCTTGTCGCCCATAAGCGTGCAAAGCATATTGATTTGGACTATCACTTTGTTCGTGAGCTTGTTTCTTCTGGGAAGTTATCTACCAGTTTTGTCCCTTCACATCTTCAGTTAGCAGATATCTTCACGAAGAGCCTTCCTCGTCCTGCATTCGAGTTTCTTCGTTCCAAGCTCTGTGTGTGCCTTCACCACGCAGTGCTTGACGGGAGGTATTAGAGATAAAGAATAGGTTTTATTCTTTTATTCATGTATTTATATACTTTATATTCTTTCCGTGTATATCTCCCGTGTATCTTGGAAAAGTTGTTGTAATCTTCTAATCGCTCTATTATTAATAATAAATTTCCCCAATCACCAATTCAACGGTGATATTCTAATCATCTTCACACCAATTACCAAAGCACAATTAAATGAAACTCTATTTCATGGAAAGATTCCCATATCCTATTGAACTATTTTGTTTTTTTAGATAATATTCGTAATCATTTGAATATTTGTAAAATCAGCTAGGTCATCTCGTCTCACATAAATTTATTCCGCAGTAAAAAAATGATTAAATATTGATGAATAAATGAGTGAAATTACATATAAATAATTTTATAGTAAAATTTATTTATCTGTGAGATCAACTCGTACAATTACTATTTTTGAGTGGTTTATATCCGAATTTGTTATACTATACTTTGTTTTCATCTTCCGTTGCGAGCGGCAGATGCATTCATGTTAAAAGTTAATTACTATTTTGAGTGGTTTTACTTTAAAAAAAACAATTAGTTTCATAATCTAATAAATGCATTGCCCTGATGCACACACAATTTTGCATCACCTATTAATTAAATATAGGGAGTGATAAAACACGAATTACGTAATAGAATTGGGCAAGGTTAAATCTCATGAGAGAATAATCTCATTTTTATAAATAATTAAAAAACTGTTTTACAATGTTCTTCAAAATTTCTATTTATAATATGAAACTATCTAAAACCCCATCAATTAATAATTACTTAAAATATCAATAAAGCCCTAAACAATAAAATATAAATATTAGTAAATAATTACAATGCAGTATTATCTTCATCAGGGAGTGTTTGCAAAAAAAATATACTTTTGAAGAATTGATTAAAATTAGCAGTGTTGTTAAAATTGGGTTGAACCGGGAACCGACCGGTAAACCGATCAAAAAAGAGACCTAAAACCGCTTTTGAGGTTGGACCGGTTTGAACCGGTCAATAACCGGTTCAACCGGCCAACCGGAAAAAACCGGTTTTCCCTCTTTTTTTTTATTTCTAATTTTAAACTATTAATTATTTAGGTAAAAAAAATTATTATTTTTAATACCAATTAAATTTTCACTAATCTTTCTTGTGAGTAAGAATCTAGAGCCCCCACCCCTTTTATATTACTTCATCTTACTTTTTTTTTTGTACTTATTCAATGTGGTCATCTTACTTTTTTTTTTTTTTGTACTTATTAAATGTGGGATAGGAGGCTTAGGATGTAGTTCCACCTCTACTCCCTTTTATATTACTCCATCTCACATCTTTAGTAATACTCTTTCAATGTGGGATGAAAGATCCATAAAGTACACCTCCTCTCCCTTTTATATTACTCTATCTCACATCTTTTCTAATACTTATTCGATGTGGGATAGGAGATCTTCCCTTTCATATTACTTCATTTTACATTTTTTTAACACTTATTCGATGTGGGATATGAGTATTATTTTCCTCACATTTCATCTAATACTTATTCAATGTGGAACAATTTATTTATCAAGAAAACCTACACGTTTATATTATTAGTATGTCTCAAGTTTGATTAATTAAATTTAAATATTAATATTACAAGTCAATTGATAAATTAGTTATTTTTAAAAAACACAAAAACATAAAAAATATTTTAAAAATAGACATAAATCATTTAAACGGTTGAACCGCCGGTTGAACCGGTCCGACCGGTTGAACCACTGACCGGTGGTCTGTTCGGTTCGATTATGAAAACACTGGAAATTAGTGATTATAAGAAAATTGATTAATGCTAGAAGTCGGTGGTGTTTATAAAAAAATTCTAAAAAAAGTTAGTAATGTTTACAATTTTTTTTAATACTAATACTTAAAAAAAAATGTTCATAAGCTATCAAAAACACCTCCTTTCAACTTTTAATTTATAACTTTTGAGAATTTATTTAATCTAATAAAAAAATATTTTAAATTACTTATTCACATAATTGTAGGTGATTATAATTATTTGTAATTTCTTGCAAACACACGTAGATATTTTTGACTTAATGAACAAGTGAATAAAATAAATATTTTTATGAAAAATAATAATTTTAAAATATCATATAACTCCCAAATATTTTATACCCGTATTTCTTTTAAAAAAAGATATCTAGGCACCGACAGTGCGACATTAAAGATTATTACTTAAAAATTGGCCCAACAAAACCTTAAATCGCGTTCAGAGCTTTCCTCAAGTGAGTGTACAAATCTAACATCCACAATTCGTACCCATGTTATATTGTTGGCCTGGGAGTGGGAGAGTGTGCAATTTAGAAGAACGAAATATAAGGAGAACATATTTGATGTGCATTCTAGCCTAGGTGGTCCCCAAAGTAATACTTTTGCTTTTTTATCCCTCCTTCCCTTTTTTAAAGTTTTGTTTGCTACAGTAAAAAAAAATATGAATCAACTTTTGAAACTCAGAGTTTAAAATTATGAATGAACTTCTGAAACTTGTGACGAAAGTTTTGTTGGGAAAAATTGATTTGATCAATTAAAATTAATTTAATTGGTGTTTAGTGAAAGTGTGGGATACTCGTCACTAATTAATTAAATGAGGGACATACAATTTAATTTTGAGAAAATTAAAAAACATAGAAACGATATACATTCGGAGTAGATGATCGTAGTATATTTATAATCTCAAAATCGATTTTTGGTGAGTGAGAAATTAAATCACGAAGTTGAAACGTCATAACGTGTCTTTTTTCCTGCACATGTTTGAATTCAAATTTGGACGAATCTGGACGCACGAATGTCCATGTTCGTGGACGTTTCAAATTCAGGTGCAACTCCTGGAAGTTACAATTGACACTTGATTGTCATTATGTTTGTAACCCCTAAAGTCATCAATTCTTGGCTCTCCACATGGTTGGCATAACCCTATAAATAGGGCATGCATGTTTTTTTGTTGAAAAAGACTTGAAACACTTGAAAGACTAGAAAATACACTTGAAAAATTATGCAGAAATAATTTTCATTTCATCATACATAGTTCTGTGCGTGCATCTGCATATAGTAGTGCAATCCAATTTTTGCGTCGTTTCAGTTCGCCGGAGCTTTACACGTTGCGGTGCTGCATGTGTAAAGACGAAAGTCGTTTTACCTTTGGAAACGATACGTCAAATCGAGAGCACTACCGAGGCGTATTTCGTTTTGCGGGAAAAGGTTCCACCTTGACTCGACTTTGGTGAGTTTTTCTAATAATTATTTATTATTTTCTATGCTCGTGTTGTTGTTGTTGTTCATGTGTTGTTCGAGTATTCCAGAAATCTGCTAGTGAGTGCGAAGCTCAAGTTATATTCCAGAATTAGTACATGCAGAGTTCGAGTTGCTGTCAAGAATTAATTCATGCGAAGATTAATATTTTCCAAAATTAGTGCGTGTGAAAATTGAATTGCTGAAAAGTAATTCTTATTTTACTGAAAAGTAATGGCTCATTTGGTGTAAAGTACTATTGTATTTTCTGCAATTTTATTTCTATTTTTTATTATTTCTCCCATATTGTAAGCCATCGTTGGGTGCTCTATAAACCCAACAAATCTGTTACAGAATTTTTTTACAAGCTTTTGAAAATTTATAAACAAATCTTTGTAACTCAATATAATATTCTTTTTTAAATTTGGTTTAAAATGATTAATTAATTAAATATGTTAATATTATAAATTAGTGATGCTTGTGTGCATCAATTGCACAATGTAAATGGATTCAATTTTAATTTAAATGAACCACGAACCTTAAATTTAAACCTTAAACCATGAACCATTTGGGTCGGGTGAACCATGAATCACTTGGGTCGGGTTCGGATTGGATTGGGTCCGGACCGAGTGTTAAAAAAACTATACCCATTTGGGTCAGGTGAACCATGAACCGGTCGGGTCGAGTTCGGGTCGGGTCGAGTAAAAAACTGAAAAGAAAAAAAAAACTAAACTAAAAAAATCCAATTGTACCAATTCTAAATTGATGCAAATGGTGCACGGGAGACCATTGTATATTCATTAATATTTTTATTTTTTAAAATTAATTAATATAACTAAAATTAAATTAAATAATAAATTATTGAATTAAGAAATACGGAGTGAACTATGTGTTATATACACTGAGGTCTTTAGGTGTGTACAACACCAGAGATGCTCTTTCAACTTTATAATTTTTCGATAATGTGATTCATTTATAGGCGTTTATGGAGTAGTTTGTGATTTATTCAATCGCACCATTGATTTGACCTACAATTTAATAGTAAGGAGTTGATGGAGTCGTTTGTGATTTATTCAACTAGACCTATTTATAATAGATCTAACGACTTAGAGATCAAATAAAATATATTCTCAAATTTAAAAATAAGAAAAAAATAATCTTAAATTTAGGAGATATTCATATATTGTCATCTCTAAAGTTAGGATTTACAAAATATTGATATGCCCAGTTTTTCATAACCGAACCAGTGATCAAACCGGACAGACCACCGGCGGTTTAATCGTTGAAATGACTTCTGCCTCATTTTTTTCAATATTTTTTATATTTAGTTAAAAAATAAAATAAATATATATCTACAAAATTTAAACATATATCTTATAACTTTTCATATAATGTTTAAGAAAACACAATAGAGTCATGGTCATAATAAAAAACAACAGAATAATATGAGAGAAAGTAACTTAAAAGAGAAAATATGAACCTTATATTTTTATCCCACATCGAGTAAGTATTAGAGAAAAATGTAAGAGAAAGTAATATAAATGGGGAATAGATGAATCTCATAATTTTGTCCCACATCGAAAGTGTCAGAGGAAAATGTGAGAGAAAATAATATAAAAGGGGAAGAAGTGTACCTCATATATTAATCTCACATCGAAAGTGTTAGAGGAAAATGTGAAAGAAAATAATATAAAAGGGAAGAAGTGTATCTCACGTCATATATTTGTCCCACATTGAAAGTGTTTGAGGAAAATATGAGATGAAGTATTATGAAAGGGGGTGAAGGTGGACCTTGATTCATATATTTATCCCACCTCATACATTTATCCCACATCGAAAGTGTTCGAGAAAAATGCGAGAGAAAGTATTAAAAAAGGGTGAATGTGGACAATGGTTCATATATTTATCTCAACTCATACATTTGTCCCACATCGAAAGTGTTGGAGAAAAATGTGAGAGGAAGTATTATAAAAGGGGTGAAGGCTTGATTCATATATTTATCTCACCTCATACATTGATCCCACATCGAAAGTGTTAGAGGAAAATGTGAGAGAAAGTATTTTAAAAGTATTTTTTTTTTTTAAAAAGAGGGGAAACCGGTTTTCCGGTTGGTGGTTTGCCGGTTGAATCGGTTTTTTTCGATTTTGACCGGTTAAAGTCGGTTCAACCTCAAAAGCAATTTTTAGGTGTGTTTTCAACTGGTTTGTTGGCCGGCTCCCAGTTGAACTGGCCGGTTCGAACCAGTTACGAAAACACTGGATATGACACTATTAATATTTAATAAAATTCTGGTGACTATAGCGATAAAGAAATAAATCGACAACATGATTTATTAACAACGTATTAACTTCGTCCATATTTAGAATGACTAAAATATACAAATCAAATACGAATATAAATAATACCTAACCGACTAGAACAAATAAACATGCCTAAAATCAAAAATCGAAACTGAGCCCAAATAAATAACTTGAAGTTTCTGGTGGCTGAAAATTAAATCAAGCTACTTTGATTTCTGATTCAAAATCATTCAGTAAAAACTCGTTCGACATATATTCAAACAAGCTTAAACATATGTTTGGTACAATCTAAAGCTCGGCTCAAGTTCGATAAAAAAATTAAAAAGGTGTAAAAATGTCAAATTACTTGAACTTGACTCGTATTCGGCTCGACTAAAGCTCATTTGAGCTCGACTCAATTAATTATCAAACAAGCTCAAACATGAACTTCAATTTAAGCTCGATAATATTTCAAATTTCAAACAAGTTTGAACAACAACATGTTCGACTCGACTCGATTTATTTGCAGCCCTACATAGACTTCTTAAATAGTATTAGGAAGCCCCTTCACCTTTTATCACAAAGACTTGTTAAATATACTCAGCCCTTTCACTTTTGATCACAAACCGATGTGAGACAAAACTCCTTTATTTTAAAACAAAACACAACCAAATAAATCATAAAGTCAATTCACAATATATCTCGGTTGGGGGCAACCATCATGGCAATACATCCGGGTTTTTTCCCACAAAACAGAGGCATGAAGACCAGATATAATTTAATTTAATTAGTTGATTCCTCTATTACAAAGAGTTGTTCATGGATAATGGAAATGTTGTAACTAATTGTAACAAGAAAAGTAACAAAAGATCTTGTGTACATTTTTCAGAGTCAAAACGGACCTAAATTCAACAATTCAACTGCATAATTATATCAATTTCAAATTACACATACTTTACTTCAGCAATCATCTAACTAAATCAATTAACTGGTAACAAACAAAATCAAGTTTCTTGTATGTATATATATACTCGAATGTATATATCTACAAAAAGAATTACACTATATAAGAATGGTGTAAAAAGTTGATCAGTTTTGAGCTCTCCTTAACATTGCATATACACCTAAAGCAGCAAATAGTGTAGCTCCAGTTGCAACAACGATATACATGGAGGACGACGTTTCTGGTTCAGCGTATCGTTTGCTTCTTGAGTTGGATTCGACTGCCCTTCGGCGATGAGGAGTCACTTTTAAATAGTCCAAATGTAATCGTATTCCCTGCCACACGTTCATCGACTGCTTATTAGTACGTTGTCTTTTTCAGTTGCACCGTGCAATTTTGACCCATGTTGACCAAAAATTTCAATCATTCCGTTCTTTTATACTTTTCTAATGACTCAGTCATAAAAACATAGTGGTCGAAAAATATTAATTCAGTGATAAAAAATATATCAGCTCATATAATAAAAAATATTTAGTTAAGTGGATATAGAAAAAATACTAATACTAATTTCTTTTCTTCATGTGAACTACTACTCCTTATTATGTATTTCAGTGAGTTTTGTGAACGAGTCAAAATTGCACCAAGTTTTAGATTGTACTCAAACTTTCACTTAATTCTTACAATATGAAGGGGTAAAACTGACAAAAAAAGGGAAATTAAGTTAAAATACCTTCAAACCAGCTAGCCTTGCATGGTATACAGCTGCTTGAAGATCACTATCTGATGCAAGTACAACTTTGTCATTGTCATCATCTTCATACTGTAAAATCACAAACATCCACAACTATTAATTAAGAGTTAAGACTTCAATTTTAAATTATAAAGAATAACTCTTGTTTAGCCACTTTGTGACACAAAATATTTGTCTTGGCTATGAAAAGAGTGACTGGAAGAGTTGATACTGAAATTTACCAAAATTTGAGGAAGGTTGTTACGATCAATATTCTCAGCGCCTACTCTCTGTACAATTGCTGTCACAAGTTCACTCATCTTTCGTACATCTGTAATTATAAAAAAACAAAACAAGTTTCAGAATAATTAATGAAAGAATTAATAATTATATAAGATATCAAACATTGGGAACAAAAATGTCTTTTTTGTCATGTATTGACGTTTACATTTTGATTTTCATTCAGTAACTTACACGCTTTTACCACTTTTTGATTTTGATTCATGTAAATTATTGGATGAAAATCAAAGTTTAAAGGTAAATAGAACGAAAATCAAACCAAAATATTAAAAAATCGATAGGACCAAAACCAAAAAGTGGTATACATTACGGGACAAAAAAAAAATCACATTTAAGGAGCAATAGTGTTGATTGAAAATGGGGACAAGAGAAAACGCACCACATATGAAGCGGTGCATTTTGCCTTTCTTGTCTTGAAACTTAAAAGAAAAGGTACTAGTTGCAGAAGAAGAAGAAGTCCGCTGAAGAGTTTGACCCGTTTGACCTCTTTCAGATTGCATCTTCAACTAATACTATTCAATGGCACAACTAATACCAAAACTTCTAAAAGTCAAAAGAAAAAGAAAAAATATTAAAAAGAAGCTAACTAATGTTACAGTTAGCCTCGATTTTCAAAGCGGTGGTACGAGTATGAGAATTGAGAGATGAAAATATTATATACTCATAATGCAATAAAATGTAATTTAATGATAATTTATGTGAGTGCGATTAATACGTAAGGTGCATTCACAAACTGTAATTTGTTGGATTAGTGCTAATCTTGCGTAGACATTTCATATTTACTATAATTGACTAATTTTAAAAGTATAGGTTTATTTTTTTTCTAGATTCATTTAATTAGCTTTTTTCTTTAAAAAACAGATTCGTTTACCTTGAAAATAGAAAGATGATATGAATAGCGCCTGCATGTTTAGGATAAAAATTTATTTATTTTTTGAAACAAATCTTGCATCAAATCAAAACGTTGGCTTTTGTTGCATTATGGAAAGTTTTAATAATTTTATACCATGAAATCTCTGATAGAATTACCGGATTATTCGAGGATAACTTTTTTTGACATTTGAAATTTGAATTACGATAATTATTTTGTAGGCCAAATATTTAAATCTAACACATACTTTTGATTTTTCATCAAATCTATCATATACTTTTCGACAAAAAATTGTGTGAACCCGAGTTCACTGTGAACTCGGTTTTTTTAAGTATTACTGTTATGTATAAAATTTTCACTGTTATTTATAAAAACTATCACTGTTATGCACAAAAACAATCACTGTTTAAAAAATATTTTATATTTATAAACAATGAAAGTTTATTGACTTTATATATTTGGAGAATTATTATTTTCTTGCAATTGTAGGATTATGTTCATTTGTTTCAAGATTTCTTATTTGGTCCTTTATTGTTAAGTTATTTATAATCATTTTTATATTTTAGAACGAAATGAGTTAATTTAGTAAGAAATCATATATTTCAATGCTAAATATACAACTTTATATAACAACTTATCCATAATCATTTATGTCGCTTAGTAAAGCATCGTTTGAGATGGAAGTGTTACCTTCTAACAACAACCTCGAATCGCATGCAAATTACCAAATTCTTCTCAACACTTCCATTTGTTGGTTTTTTTTTTTTTGGGGTTATACGTGAAAGTATATTTTTACTTTGTATAATTAAATTGAGTTTCTATTTTATTTAGTGAAAATAAATCTTTTATCATTGTTGTTTTAAATATGATTGAATGTTATATATTTTTATTGCAAACTATTCAATATTAGTACGAGTTACATTGTAGTTAATGTGGTGATACTAAGGGGGTGTATTGGTTGTGAAGTCTGTATGATTTTTTTAGACTTTCAGAGTCTGGAGGTATTCAATCCGGATTTTCAAAAGTCTTTAAAAATCCTGAGGTATTCAATACGGGTTTTAAAAAGTCTTAAAACATCTTTAGATATTCAATAGTCTATTAATTTTAATACTCTATGGATTTTCTTTGATTATCTTTCAAAAATATAAATAGATTTCACTCTCCAAAATCTCTTCTAACAACCAGAGATTTCTACGTATTCTCTCAGAAAACTCTGAAGACGAAAGGTCCGAAGAAAAAAACCTTCGTAATACTTTTCATTTAAACAAGTAATATTGTTCTATTTAAAAATTTATATTTTTTTATCTAAACAAGTTATATTTTTCTTTTAAACAAGTAATACTTTTCTATTTAAACTAGTAATATTTTTCTATTTAAACAAGTAATATTTTTCTATTTAAACAAGTAATACTTTTTATTTAAACAAGTAATACTTTTTTATTTAAACAAGTTATATTTTTCATCTAAACAAGTTATATTTTTCTTTTAAACAAGTAATATTTTTCTTTTAAAAAAGTAATATTTTTCTACTTAAACAAATAATATTTTTCTATTTAACAATTAATACTCTTCTATTTAAACAAGTTATATTTTTCATCTAAACAAGTTATACTTTTCTTTTAAACAAGTAATACTTTTTTATTTAAACAAGTAATACTTTTCTATTTAAACAAGTAATATTTTTTATATTTAAACAAGTAATATTTTTCATTTAAACAAGTAATACTTTTCTATTTAAACAAGTTATACTTTTCATCTAAACAAGTTATACTTTTCTTTTAAACAAGTAATACTTTTTTTAAACAAATAATACTTTTCTATTTAAACAAGTAATACTTTTCTATTTGAACAAGTAATACTTTTCTATTTAAACAAGTAATACTTTTCTATTTAAACAAGTTATATTTTTCATCTAAACAAGTTATATTTTTCTTTTAAACAAGTAATACTTTTCTATTTAAACAAGTAATACTTTTCTATTTGAACAAGTAATATTTTTCTATTTAAATAAGTAATACTTTTCATTTAAACAAGTAATACTTTTCTATTTAAACAAGTTATACTTTTCATCTAAATAAGTTATACTTTTCTTTTAAACAAGTAATACATTTTTTTTAAAATAATACTTTTCTATTTAAACAAGTAATACTTTTCTATTTAAACAAGTAATATTTTTTTCTATTTAAACAAATAATATTTTTCATTTACACATGTAATACTTTTCTATTTAAACAAGTTATACTTTTCATCTAAACAAGTTATATTTTTCTTTTAAACAAGTATCTTTTCTTTTAAACAAATACTACCTCCGTCCCGGAAAAAAGTGCACACCTACTTTATTATCGAGTTTTTGTGAGCCAGTTGTTTATTAGTATTTCAAATGATAATGTAATTTTTAAAGAGGAGTAGATCTACCTCTCATCTATTGAATGAATCTTTAAAAATTATTTTATCATTTCAAATACTAATAACAAACTCGATCGCAAAAACACGTGAAAATAGTAAACGTGCATGTTTCTTTGGGACGGAGGGAGTAATACTTTTCTATTTATACAAGTAATACTTTTCTATTTAAATAAGTAATATTTTTCTATTTAAACAAGTACGGAAGCTAACTACAACTAAGAACGAAATTGCTTTCTCAAAGCCAACTACAACAAAGAACGGAAACTAGTGCATGGAGAACGAGTATTGCTAATGCTATGTGGGAAATGAGGCCGAGGTATAACGGTGATGGAAATGAAGATGATGAGAATGAAGATGAGAATAATAATGATGAATAATAATGCATTTTATTTGGAACTAATATATTTTGGTATTTTTTTTTAACAATTTGGATAAATTTTTTTATATACAAGTGTGTTCCATATATATTTGCATCAATAGTTCCAGCGCCGGAGTATATGAAAATCCATCTAAATCAATAAAAAAAGTGTATTCCACAATCCTGTCAAGTTTATGAAAATCCATGTAAATCAATAAAAAAAGTCACCAAACTCTGCATGTAGTCCATGGATTTTCTAAATCCACAGACTTTTTAAAGTCCAAAAAAATCTAATAGAATCTCAATTGAATACACCCCCTAAATCACAGAAGATCACATTAACAATTCCTTGTAAATACACTCTCTCCAAATTTAACACATACTTCAATTAATATTTAAAAAAAAACCCAAATTACCATTTTCGACAAGGTCCGTCTAATATATATGATAGCCGAAATCCACCTGTCTTCCTGACGCATAAATATTAAAATAAAAAAATAAAATAATATCACCACCTAATATTAATAAATGTAGGATATAAAAATGTCTCGGGTCACTATTTTTTTATTTTAGGTGGTGATATTTTTTATTTTAATATTTACATTTCATCGAGAGAAGTTAACTCTGACGATCACATCAGACGAACTTTGCCGAAAATGGTGACCAGGAATATTTTTAAATATTAAGTGAAAATATGTGCATTTGGAGATAGAAGAAAATATGTGCTAAAATTGATAAAAAAAAAAAAGTATGTGCTAAATTTAATTATTTAGCCTTATTTTGTGTTGAAAATCATTGCCTTTATAATCAGATTTATATAAAAAAAAATACGAAATATGGTACCTATTACGTGTAGATCACTTGTGAAATGTTGTGTTGCACGGGTACGGGTGTGGGGTGCAGATACGATACGATTGGGGTGAGGGAATTCGTAGATTTTCAAATTTTTAGGATACGATACAGCGCAGATACATTAATTTTTTAATTTAATTATATATATCACCTGTAATAATATTAAAAAATTACAATAATTATATATAACACATGTAATAATATCAAGAGTATTTAAAATACATGTACTAATATCAAGGAATTCATCTCATAAGTAACAAAACAACAATTAAATCAAATATCATAAATCACAATAAAAGATTAATAAATTTTAATATTTAATAAGTTTTAGAGTGTGTCCTTCAAATTATTAGTAAGTTTTAATTTTTTACATAAAAAACCCTTAAAATTTAATAAATTTTACAAAAAAAACCCCCACGATCACGTATCCGATAACAGATATTGTTAATTTTTAAGAAAAATATAAAAATTGAAATTCACCACGTAGAGGTGAAATGTTGTACGTTACAATATTCTTAATTTTTAAGAAATGCATTAGAGGTGAAATGTTATGCAATTTAAAAATGTGCAATGTGCAATTAAAAAATCTCGCAATCGAAACCTGCATGTCAAACGGGTCTTCTAAAAAAATCGTGCAAGACAAACAAATTCTCTCTCAGGTGTGTTATTATTAGGATAATAACACATATTTATCCTGAAAGTAATACTTACTTACACATAGAATCACATATAAGGTATTAAAAAAATTATGGTACTGTATGAACACAAGTGTATTAATTTATGAAAAAATGTGTGTTATTATATGAACAAAACCAGTAAAAAAAATAAAAAAAAAAATAGAAGATATATTAAACTTTGATACTCAAAAACTTAATCCATTATATTGAAAGTAATTCAAATCATAAAATCAATAGATCAATTGAGCAATTCATTGAGCGAGAAAAATCAGGTATGGAGAAGGGAAGAAAAAGAATAAACGAGAAAGTAACAGTAATTTTCAGTTTAAAAGACACATTATACAAATCTTGATCCGTGCAATATTGCATACAAGATCTTGCGGTTATAACACTTTAAGACAAAAATTTGTGTAGACCTGGTTCATACCATGAACCCGGGTCAAACCTGACCCATACACACAAAACGGGTCAGATATAAACTATTTAAGTCCATTCCAGCCATTTTTTTCGCGCTCATTTCCTTTTCTCCTCTCTCTTACCCCACCGTCGTGAGAAACTACTAGCAAAACTACTCTGCAACTCTTCAAGCGACAACGACTCGCCAATTCTGCTACTCGACGGCGGTGGCTCTGCGATGGCGAAGGAAGCAGCGTTTTGGTTTGTGGATATCGTGTTTAGTTGTACGGAGATGTTGAGCCGTGTGAACAAGAATAATGAGTTTGGGTTCTTGGGGTTTATGGATACGAGTAAGTTGCATAAGGATGACAGAGTGGTGTGGTGATAGGTGGCGTTGTGGGGATGGCAATTTGCTCCATCCCCGGCCCGATCGGGGCGATTATTTTGACTATTTTTTCGATTAAAACCGATAAAATTTAAATTGGGGACGGGGCGGGAACAATATTTATATACCCCGCCCCGATACATATTATATAAATATTTTTTATATTTATGTATGTATATATCACTATATATGTATTTAAATATTGGTTTGATTATTTATATTTTGTTCTTTTAAGTAATTTTATACAAAATAATTTTATAATATAATTGGCTCTCCATGATTTTAAGGGAGATAAAATAATTATGAAAAAAAATATATATATATATATATATATATATAATAGTCGATTTTTGGATCGGGTTCGGAGATACCCGAAAACGTTAGGGATGGGGATGGGGACCAAGAAAAAATCTCCGTCGGGGTTCGTGTCGATTTTGGGGACGAAAATTCCCCGTCGAAGCCGGGGGAGGCATAAATCGGCCCCGCCCCGCCCTGTTGCCACTCCTATGGCCGTGGATACTAACAATGTGAAAAGGGAAATGATGGTGAAGAATTGATTGGTTTTTGAATAACATTGAGAGTTTTATAGAATAGTAGTGATAGTTTTATAGAGTGATTATAGCGTAACAGTGAGAGTTTTATAGAATAACAATGAGAGTTTTTCAAAACAAAAGAGAGAGTTTTATAGAATAACAGTGATAGTTTAATAACATGATAGTGAGAGTTTTATTGAGTGATAGTTTTATAGTGTAATAGTGAGAGTTTTTCTGAATAACAGTGATAGTTTAATAAAATGATAGTGAGAATTTTATAGAGTGATAGTTTTATATTCGTAACAGTGATAGTTTTATAGAATAACAGTGAGAGTTTTTTCTGAATACCAGTGAGAGTTTTATAGAATAACAATGATAATTTAATAACATGATAGTGAGAGTTTAATAGAGTGGTAGTTTTATAATGTAACAGTGAGAGTTTTATAGCGTAACAGTGAGATTTTTTCTGAATAAAAGTTAGAGTTTTTTAGAATAACGGTGATAGTTTAATCTAATAATTATTAAATTAATTATACTAATTTTTAGCTATACACTGAACTAATTCCAAATATTAATTTTTTAAAAATAATATTAAATTTTAATAAAACTTATAGAATAAAATTCACAAACTTCTATATTATATACGGTATATATTTCTTTAAGTCATTTTAACCAGTTTACCGTGCAACTATGCATTTTGTGTGTAATATTTTTTAACAACATTAGTCTTTTTATTAAAACACGTTAGTTTGACAGTATTACTTGTTTCATACAAAAGTACTAGTTCTTATACTATATAGTGATAGTTACAGATTAGTTGTATGTAATAATTATTTTACATAAGATCAACTAGTAGATTTCTAGTCTTGCTAGTTTCATACTAATATTTTAAAAAACGACATAAGTTAGAGAATCATATGACAAAGAATGGTATCTAATCTACCATCGTGCAAATACTGCAGATGAAACATGCATAATTTATCTTTTTCACCTCTTGCCTGTTAGGATTCACATTCCAGATTCGTGATGCAATTCTCTGGCATGCATATCAGCATATCACTTTCCAGTTATGCATACTTACATTCAGCATCCATCTAACTAAAAGAATTAATTTTCATCATTATCATATATCAGGTAACATAAAAAAATAAAGTTTCCTGTATGACTGTATGTATATATATACTTGAATGAATGTATCTACAGAAAGAATTATAATAAGAATGGTGTAAAAAAATTGATCAGTTTCGAGCTCTCCTCAACATTGCATACACACCTAAAGCAGCAAGTACTGCTGCCCCAGCTGCAACAGTGCTATATGTGGAGGACGACGATTGTTCTGGCTCGGCGTAGCGCAAGCTTCCTGAGTTGGGTTCGACCGGCCTTCGACGATGTGGAGTCACTTTTAAATAGTCTAAATGTAATCGTATTCCCTGCCATGTTCATCGCCAACTTATTAGTATGTTGTATTTTTCAGGAGAAACACATATTTTCCCCACTCCTAATCTTACTTTTTTATTGCCAGTTATGCTTTAGTTTATATACTTTTGGCCGTTGTACTTAAAAGTAACACTTCGTCGCACCAGATGTACTGTGCAATTTTGACCCAATCGTGACCAAGTTTTTTAATCAAGTTATTCTTTTATATTTTCTCGTGAATCATAGAAACAAAATGGTCGAAAATTATTAGTGAAAAGTATCAGCTCGTAAATGGAAAGTAGTAGTTATAAACTGAGAAGTACCAATACTGTTCACCCTACAAGCTAATACTTTTATTTTGTATGAACTGATACTTCCCATCATATACTTAAATGCTTTTTGTGAATGAGTCAAACATTAGTCAAAATTGCAGTAGTTAGAAGTTTCTTCCTGCACTCTTTTGTCTCTAAACTTTCACTAATTCTTACAATTTGAGGGGGCAAAAGTTAATAAAGAAAAAAAAAAGGAACATATTAATACCTTCCAACCAGCTTCCCTTGCATGGTATACAGCTGCTTGAAGATCACTATCCGATGCAAGGACAACCTTATCATGGTCATCATCTTCATACTGTATAATGCCAAACAACCACAACTATAAGACTTCAACTTGAGACCGATAATATAAAAGACAGTCTCTTTCTTAGCCACTAGTGATAGAAATATTTCACTTTTAACCACAACTCGATAAAACAAAATTCCCTTTGTTACGGGACAACTCAAACGTTGTTTTCTTTTCCAAGCGTTTAAGTTTGAGGGTTTAAAAAGTTAGTGACTGTGAGAGCTTATAATGAAATTTACCAGAATTTGAGGAAGGTTGTTACGATCAATCTCAGCTCCCACTCTCTGAAGGATTGCTGTCATAAGTTCAGTCATGTTTGGCATATCTGGAATTTATTAAGAAAAAAAAAAAGAAGAAGAAGTTTCAGGACCATGAAAGAATCAGTTATGATATCGCATTTTCTAGATATGCAAGTATTTTGTTCTCTGTTACAATAGACACAAGTTAGGAAGGACCGGAATTGTTGATTGAAATGGACAACAAAAACGTACCACACATGAACCTGTGCATTCTGCCTTTCTTGTCTTGAAACTTAAAAGAAAAAGCATTGGTTGCAGCAGAAGTAGTTCGTTGAAGAGTTAGACCCGTGTCACCTCCTTCAGATTGCATCTTTAAGGAAATTTCACTGTGGTATCATAAAGAATGTGAAAAGACAGCAACGGATGGAACCTATATTAAGTAACACTTCTAATACTGTTCAATGGAGACTATTAATACTTTTAATAAAACAACTAATACTATTTAAAAATGTACTTGCATTGCACGTTGCAAACTTGCAACTGGTATGCAAAAGTATTTGCCATATTTAGTTACTAATGGAGCTTGACATCAGCAAAAATTACTTGTACTTTGTTACAAAGTACAAGCAATGTATGCTCAGTTAGGCTCCTTGAGAAACTCAACATTGAGCTTCACATCAAAATCATATACAATAATAAGCACCTCCGGGTCTCATCTTCATCATCTGGAGGTAATGCCATTGCAGAATCCCAGAAGTTCTGGATCATGCTGTTTGTAGCTTCACTTTTTACTCCACCACTATTACCAACCTGTAAACACAAAGCAGTAAAGAGTAAATTGCTAAGTACATAAAGATGATCTGAATTAGCAGAAAGACAATAAGAATCTCTTTCTATTAAATTAATATCGATGCCACCTAAATTACGAGCGTAAGTTTAAGATTTGATAATTCTATGTATATTACTTAAAGTTGATATGAGTTTTGATGACCGAAATTTCATATATAACTAAACCAGACACTTTAAGAAATTTTAAATCATAAAAGAGCACAAATTATGTGTGTGACCGTCTCATGGATCGTATTTCGTAAAAACGGAGGTTCAAATTCAACTATCCAACTGAAAAACAAAACTTAAACCCACTTTCAAAAACTGTTAACCGTCTCACAGAAGACCATCTCTACAAAGAAAGCATATAAAAGAATACACATAGGGTGTCCTTCTTTAAGAAGGAAATAATCTTTTAGTCGTAAATTTTTTATAAGCTTGAAATTATGCCACCACAGCAAAACTTCCCAGTGTTATCAATAATCGAATATCAAACAATTCATTAACTCTCTTTCTGGCCTTAGAAAACGTTGAACATGACTTACAGTGGCTACAGCTGCATGAGTTATATGAAGCACATCAATGACTGTTACAATCGTACCATCTGCATCGTTGCCATAATGAAGTTGGTAAGAAAAGGAAATACTGAATTTTTTTAATATCATGGTCTATATATCTACCTCTATCAACAACTGGAAGGTGTAAAAATTTTCCATCATGCATAATATGAAGAGCATCGACGATAGGTGAATCAAGTGTTGCACATTCTGGATTTGGAGTCATCACCTGAGAACAATTAGCCAAAGATGTCATGGAAGGGTGAACTCAAAGAGGCACATTTGTATGAGACGGGGCATAAGTTGAACATTGACGTTTTAACACTTTGGAAGAGATGGGTGTGATTTGTGCTAGGTTGTACCCCGTCTCATACATGAGACCATCTCATATAAAGTTTTGTCAAACTCAAATTGCACCCCAATTCATTTGTTCGAAAGTTAAAAGTAAAAAGGATTTACTAAAGTTGTTAAGACATTTCTTGTTACACGATAGTACAACATCTTCTGTTAAACCTCTTAGATGAATGACACACAAGACAAGATAGTGAATATCAATAGAAGGATGGTAACGCTGATGAGTTAAAGTTTTTTTTGTACTGTCCAATTTTGGTCCCAAACCTATTAACTATTCGATTTGGTCCTGATATTACCATTTTTGATCCAAAATAGCTGGAAAATTGAAAAAAAAAAGTGTCGTTTTATGTCACGCGAATGTCCAATTTTGGCCTTGTAACTTGTGTATTGTCCAACTTTGCCAAATTAAATCCTCAAGTAACATTAAATGACACCATTTTCAATTTTCCGTTGAATTTGGGGCTCAAATTGGGCAATTTTCTTAACGTTAGGACTAAATCGAAATAGTTAAATATTTTGGATCAAAATTGAACAGTCGCAAGTTATAGAATTAAAAAAAAAAAAACTCTAACCGTGATTAACTAGTTCTTACTTATCATTTATTTAGAAGACGTAACAGAAAATAATACACCATTGTGTAACAGAAAATCTCAACCGAACTTATAAAGTAGCATCAGTTAACTAGGATTTGTAGATATTCCAGTAAAAGCTGCAGTTAAACCTAAGTTCGATTATGGAAACTTTTGATGATAACAAAAGAAAAAAATGGAATTATTATTGCAATTAACAGTACTGTGCCAAGATGGGGAAGAATGTACCTTCTCCACTAGAGTGGATTCTGGAGGAAGATTGTGAGCTATAACTCTCAACAGCATATCTTTTGAACTAAGAAAGAAATTAATACACACACCACTATTCAATAATTTGTACATTTATTATGCAAAGTTAGATATTAATTCCAACATGAGAGAAATCTTACGTTAATATTCCCCGAGGCTTGTTATCCACAGTCACTACTGCAGAGCTTGTTCGTAGGTCATGCATCTTTTTTGCAGCAACTAAAACGGTGTCACTTGGATCAACTGTAACAATCCTAACCACCAATAATGAAAATTATGTGGTCACTTTATTGTCATACTTCTAGAAATTATATATAACGATTATAGTAATTATCCAAGGCATAGTTAATAGTACAAGTGAAGATATTACCTACTTTGAATTCTCAGAAATAATGGTAGACAAGGAGGGTCTAAACATTCGCTCTCGAAGTGTCTCAACGAACGTGTTAGGACCTACAAATCAGACCACGTAAAGAAAGAAAAAAAATTGTCACTTAAAATGGATAATCTGCAACACATGAAATTTGAGTTAAAAATTTTTGTAGCCACATAATTTGTCTTCTGCCCAATTTTGATCCAAAAATGTTGACCTTATTTATTTGGCCCCAATATTTAAAAAATTGTCCAATCTTGGCCCTAAAATCGCGTGATAATTGAAAACGATGTCGTTTTATGTCACGTGAATGCCCAATTTTGGGATCATGAGTCATTTCTAATGTCCAATTTTGGCCCCAAAATAAATCCTCAAGTGTCACATCCCAATATCGGGATGTGAAATCACGTGACATTTGCGTAAAATAAGACAAGATGTTTTCAATTTTCGTGTGATTTTAGAGCAAAAATGGACAAATTTTTCAATGTTGAGATTGAACCAAAAATTTGGTAAAAACTTATGTGACCGAAAAACTATTTTAACTCCACAAAATTTTGAGATATTCTATCTAGAATATTTATAGTGATCGATTATTGAAAGAGAAACAACATCCACAAACCAGACACTGATGTTCCCCATTGCTTTTCAACACCTTCAACAGCAGCTGCAATGGCCTTTCCCTTCTCAGCTGCCCTCTCCATACGAGCGATAGCATCATACAAACATTTAGTAATGTCAAGTAGAGCAATCACCTCTCCATGCTCGACAACAGGTAAATGTCTGAATTTCCCTGTTGGCAAATATCATTGTAAAAAAGTTGATCATATTTAGATGAAGATTTACAGAGTTGTAATAAATGATTCATTTGAAATGGCTACCTTGAACCATCTTTTGCAAGGCTTCAACAGCAAGAGTGTCAGAAAGCACAAACACTGGATTCCTTGTCATAACCTTGGAAACAGGCGTTTCTTCCAGATTGAGCTCACGAGCAATAACTCTTGCAGCTATATCCTTGAATGAGAGAAAGACTATATTCCATAAATTTTCACTGTTATGAAGGAAAGGAGAAGCGAAATTCGAGGTACGGAATTGTAAGAAAACTTCTTCTCACTATTATTTGAGAGTAACACTTGGGTGCACCAGTTGCACCGTGCAATTGGTGCACAACTAGTACTGTTCAGTGAAAACAACTCATACTGACCAACTAATACTTTTTAGTAGAAAAAATTAACACTATTAAAAAATGCACTTGAGTCACAAGGTGAAACTGGTGCACAAGCACAGCTAATGTTGTTTAATGAAACCAACTAATACTGACCAACCAATACCTTTTAGTATAACAACTAATACTATTTAAAAATGCGCTTGAGTTGCACTATGCAACTAGTGCATAGAAGTATTTGCCTTCATTTGATACCTTGTCTGTGAGGATTCCGCATAATAATGCATTTGAATCAGTAAGCAATAAAGCATCAACTCTACGTGTAGCCATCCGATGGCAAGCATCTTTGACACTTGTGGTATCAGGCACTGTTAAGGCTCTTGAAAGACGCAATCTCTTTACAGTTCTTTCTCCAGTCAATCCCCTATCCAAATAACGAAGCAAATTTGTAACTCTTACCAAAACCAAAAACATCTTTTGTTGCATACATTGCATCTCGACTACTCTTAAGTGATGCATTGAATATCCATAACTTAATGATCATCAAAAGTACAGTGTATATACAGAAGCATCTAGGAACTAGATGACAGAAAATAGAAAGAACCTTAGTTATGCCACAATAGTAAACTTCTCTAAGCTAGGAATTAATTGATCCCATTCATAAACAAAGTACTTGATATACAGAGATGACAGAGCAATTTATTTCATTATCCAGTCTCAAAAATAGAAATTCAACATAAAATTCAATTACCCATTAAATTTAACTCCTAGAATTAAGGGCATTAATTCCTACTTGGGAAAACACATGCAATTCATGCAACAGACTCCAAATTCCCCCAATCACATAGATGAAATAACAGAACATAAATGAAAAATCCACATTCCAATCTCAAATGCTACATTTTCCCGGCGTAAATTGCAAACAGATTTTGTATCATAATACCAGAAATTAACCATACAACAACATACATGGAACGGGAAGTGGATAGAGATAGGCGATGAGAGGGGGAACCCGTTACAGAGCCACCGTGATCGGACGCGGCGGAGGAGGCCGCCGCCGCCGATTTCCGCCTCGCCTGAGACGAGGAGTGCGTCAACGACATACTCCTCCTGGAGGACCCTCCTTGACTCGTCGTCATTTACGCGATTAACAATAACCCACTTCCTACACACGTAATCCTAAATTAGGGCAAACTTTCAGAATAACCTTTTTTATTCTTCAAATTGATGAATTACAAAATTGGATTTACCAGGTGAGAGTAAGCTACATCAACCGTGAAAACGAATCAAGAGCCAACGAGGAAATTCGTTGTTTTTGTTTCTGGGAATTCGATTAATTGGTTGAATTTTGGGAGGAGAAGGAAAGGGGAATGGAAAATGCTCGCCTTAGAAATGTAAGGGTGATTATTTGGTGTTTTAGGAGGCTGAGAATTTTTCGTGGAAATACATGATTTTTGCATGTTCAACATTGTATATATATATGCATGGGAAATGTAATGAGGCTTGCTTATTTATTTCGACTCTGATTTCTATATCTCTAATTTTATTTTTCTTTACCCACTTTCACGTGGCAGATCTACTGATTTATATCACTTTTTACATGTTCCAATTATATTTTACCTTCTAAATATTTAATATATGGACATAAAATCATGGGTAGTTCATTGATTTTTTTAAAAACATTTCACGTGTCATTTATATGCATTATGAAATATGTAGTAGAATAAAACATATAAGTTCAACAAAATTCGAAGAGAATTTTTTTCTAATGCATAAATATTTATCTAGGTAATTTGAAATTAAAAAGAAAATCTAAATAAATTAGAACATTTTTTTATTAGAAACAGGCCTCATCTTTTCGTGCATGAAAAGTGGTTTTAAAGTTTGATACCAGTTCGACTATTATGCCCGTGTTTATTTTGAGATTTAAGTGTGCGGAGCAAATTAAAATTTTAGAATTCAAGAATTTAGAATCCTTGATAAATAGTAAATGTATATGTTTGTTTTGGAATTTGAGTAGGGTGAAACAATGGCGGACGCCAGTAGTGTGACATTGTACCCCCACTTTTATTTTTTTTCCCTAGTATATATGTTAGAGCAAAATCATATGCATGTTTAATAGATAACTTTTAATTGAACAAAATGTGGCTACTGCATCATAGCTCTGTTATTGTAAGTTTATAACCTACGTTAGTAGCAATTCATTTCTTTTCCTTGTCAGCTGTCGGCCACTTTTTTTTTTTAATTTTAGTTTCTTTGTTATTTTAAAGTTATTTTAATCTTCTGATATGTATGTTTAATAAAAGGTGTACGTAAAAATATATTATTTAAATTTTAAAATATTGGGACTAATAATAATTAG
The DNA here is from genome assembly GCA_037126765.1 of Stenogyne calaminthoides. Classification (NCBI taxonomy): domain Eukaryota; kingdom Viridiplantae; phylum Streptophyta; class Magnoliopsida; order Lamiales; family Lamiaceae; genus Stenogyne; species Stenogyne calaminthoides. Next base: position 4,616,492 of record JBBCBC010000022.1, on the reverse strand, counting down.
CTCTATTAATTATAGCATGTATAGATTATACATTTATACGTGAGGAAATAACTAACACAAATGAATGGATTCCATCAACACATTTTTTCAATTTTCAACTTTTAAATAAGATGATATTCTTTCGTGATATCAGAGATTTTTGTCGTCTTTCTAGCAGGTAAAGTTAGAGAATCAAGTCTACAAGTTTTGAAATTAAATATTGTCTTTATTTGAACTTTATGCAGTACTTTATATGTTTGCATATTTAATTTGATTTTATATATGCACTTTATATATATAAGACAATATTTATATATACATTAAAAGAAAGAGTGAGTCATATGTGTACTAGGTGCATCGTGCATTCCACTATGTATTTAAAAAACTTGTAACTTAGCATTGAAACTTGCACTTGTTACATCAAACATGAAAAAATTGTATTCGTGAAAATATCGAAAAACACGTTTTTAAAGATAACAAGTCACAAGTTTTTTAATATCATTTTGGTCGTAATAATAATCAATTTATAATTCATATTAAAAAAAAATAATTAAAATATGCTTAAAATACACTATGAATTATATGGAATCTACAAATTAAAAAAAAAATTATGTATGGATCGCACCCTTTTTTTAATATTTATGGGTCCGCTTAAAAATGAGATTTAATTTTAATCCTCTTTGCTTTTAACAAATCAATAATTTATAGTAATTGATATTGTATTATTTATATTACTAGTGTTAAAAATTGTCCCATGAATTTTTTGGATCGAAAATGTCATTTTTAATTGATGAACTTAAATATTTTAATATTATTTTGGTCGTTTAATATTTTTTATAATCAAATAATTTATAATTCACAAAATATTAAAAAAAATATAATTAAAATATGCAAATTATGATTTTATATGTTAGTGTACTTGATGACTATATAATAAACAAATGAATCTACAAATTTGGATTTGAAAGGGGAAAAAAATACTATAAATTATAAATTTTGATTTTTTTTTTGTAAATAATATTTATTGTATACTTGTAAGGTCTCTCATACGAATCGAGATACATAATTTTCAATCCTCTTTTGCTTTTAACTCTAAAGACTGTAACATATAATTGTTCATATGTGAAAAGACTTTTCTTGGTCACCAAGAAATCTTGAATATATCCCTATATTTTTTTTTTCCCATAATTAATATACAAAACCTAATAATTTTTAAAAATAGATTGAATCCAAGATTTGATCTTTTATTTATCGTTCATCAAAAAACATATCTTCCATATAATAGGATTGAAAATTGTCTCCTCTTAAACTTTAATGAGATACAGAATTTTTTCCATAACAAAATTCAAAGAAAATCCCAATAACTCAATTTCATTTTTCGGATGAACATCTTAAAATTATTTATACTTAAAAAATATGATTTTCAAGCTTTTATTTCCGCGGACAACCAATATCGTTAATTAATATCATTACACAAATTATCCATACAAACTTAATTTGGTAAATATTTATGAGAAGCACTAACGCCATTCACTCTTTCAAAATTAAAAGTGGCTCGATAGTCCTGAATACTTAAAAAAAAAAAAAAAATCAACACAAAACAACTCTCTTAGCTCTAATTCTTCCTTGTTCACAAATTTCATTTTATTCAATAGAGATCTCAAATATGCCCCAATCTAGTATCACTAGGAATCATAGATAGAAAATGGCGTCTCATTAATGCATCTCTCCACTTCCACGATGAATTGATGCAAGTATTGCTTCAATATCGTAAAAACAATTTTTTGTGCAAAATTATATACAAAATTTTCAAGGAGGGTTTTTTAAATACACAACTTAAAAAAAATACATTATTAAATTTTTATAAAATATTTCAAAATTTTATTTAGTTCAAATTAATTATATTCAATAATAGTAATATTTTTAATATTTAATATACGTAAAATATAAAAAAAATAATAATTTACTATATAATTACATTTAAATTGAAACTATAAATGTAGAAAAAGGAAAATATTTGACACAGAATAAAAAATATTAATAAAACACATTAAATTTAATTTTAAAATAAGTAAATATTTAATATCATAAATTTCTAAACACTTCTTTGTAAACTATATTTATTGTAATTTTGCAAGATTTTCCATCATGATCAAGACAATATTTTTAATCTTCTTTACTCTTCACTCTTAAGACAATACTATGTAGTTAAATTGAAAAAAAAAAAAATTTAGGTCCGTAACTATGGGGGTGGCAATTTAAGGACAACAAATTTAAATTTTGTAAAATTAAATTAGGTACTTATAGTTTGACAAAAGTAGGCCTGCAAATTTTAAGTTTACATAAATTTAGTCCCGTAAATTGTGAGTTTCCGTAAAAGTAGACCCGTAAATTTTAAAATTTCACAAATTTAGACACATCAATATGGGAAAATGACTTATATTTGCCAATAAAAAAATTTTTTTTCCTTACTTTTGCTGGAAAAAAAGAGAGGAAAAAGTTAATGCCCTACTCTCCCCCCCTCCAAAATAAAAAATAAAAAAATGGTAATGTCCTATTTTTCTCAACTGAAACTAATTACTGTCCTTAAATTGTCGCTTCCCTTAAGTTGTGGGCCTTAAAAAAAACATTTTCCCATATATAGTTGACCCTATGAAAAACTGGCTTAGAAAGGTACACACCTACTGTCGATAACAGAAAAGACTAAAAAAAAAATCATTTGAAACTTAATCAACGATGTTTAATCTAAAGTGGTCAAGGTCAATCATGGGATCCTTCTGAAAATGATTCTAGTCTCAAGAACATGATTTCTAATTTGGTAATAATCAATCTCGTTGCACAACCCAACATTTTGATCAATATCATTAAAAGTATTATCAACACCCATATCTTCAATACCGAACAGTGATTAGAGAGTCATGAATATCTAATATAGTTTAAAAATTCAACGAACCTACATGTATCATTTATAAAATAGGTGGATGGTGATATTTTATTTTTTTTGATCGGACAAAGTTAGTTGTTAGTTATTAGAGTTAGTATACCAAACACCCAAACACTCCACAAATTCATCAAGCCACCTTATAACTCCCATACTCCAATTCGTTCACAAAGGGAATCGAACCTGGGTCTCCCATTCAAATGAGGAGCCCAGTGGTCAGATGGGCTAAGCCACCTGGTTAGGTGGATGGTGATAATTGAGTTCAATAAAATATATAATTTAAAAAATTATGTAATTAATATATAATATATAAAATCACTCACTGCCATTATTATTTACTCTTATATTTCTTTTAGAATAAAGTCAAGTCCATAGATAATATTTTACATAAGTATAGCTAATATTGTTCGCAATAGATAATGTAAAGAACATATTATTTAAGCATCACATGGCACGATTAAGATTCTAATTTCTTAACTTATATTTATGATTTATAAATAATTTAGAAACGTTTCTACTCCCTATGTCCCACAACACATTACATATTTTCTTTATTGGGACATCCCACAACACTTTGCATGCATAAACATGAAACTCTCATTAAACCCACCCTCACAATATTCACATGTTTACTAAAACGCCATTACTTTTGGAATCCACACATACACTCAATTAAACTACTTTATACATAAAAGTTTACAAAATTACCCTTCAATACTCTACTCATTATACATTTTTCTTAAACCACGTGTTGAAAAATTGGCGCAATGTGTTATGAGACGAAGGTAGTAATATTTATAATTGTATACCTATTTTTAATATATACCAAGCTATGATTTGGAACTTAAAAAACTTCATATAATTAACAAAATACGTGTGGAATACAACTTTCTATTACCTCGAAGTAGCATTATCGGAACTCAAATACTCTTTTATATCACCAGGAAATATAGGGAAGACATTCTCTTTAACGAATTGTAAAGCTCATAATTATAATTTTTTAGTCTTTTTTTACAACATAAATTAATATACATTTGAAATTAACTTAAATTAGTTTTAAATACTTAAATTTCTACCATGAATTGGTAAATTATAACAATAACAAATACTCTAAACATTTAAAATGAATATTAGTACAATTATAACTTATAGCAAATATACTATATTACATCATAATAATTGAACAAATTTGAGCTGCAAACGTTTAGATATTACTTGATACAAATGAAAGCTAGTGTTTATAATATTTAAAAATTGCAAGGGTTTCTTCGTAGTTGAAACAAAAAATACTTTGATCGTAATTTAAAGATGTGAAACTAATATACGGCCTACAATCTCTCCCACAAATCCTAGAAATATAATATCCTTTTAAAATTTTAAATATATTATTTTAGGTGATTAGAACTATATAAAAGATTAAACAATTAAAATTACAATAATCAATCTTCATTAATTAATTAAGTTGAGCGATTTTAGGGATTTGGATAATAATTACTTAAGAGAAGACTTGTTGCTATAATAATATTTCTTCGTTTAAACACATAATATTCAAAAGATAATTCTATATAAATACAAACCATTTTATTTTTTTTATCGTTTTGATAGTAAAAAAAATAAAAAAAATTAGATATTGAATTCAATTTAATCTTCATGATACATCAAAAACCCAAAAAAAAAAATTACTATTGAAAAATTTAAAATGTACATAAATAAATCACATGGAACAAATAATTTCCAAAACTATAAGATGGAAAAATATAAAAAATATTAACCGACCAAATCTATTTTCAACATCAATTTATTGCAATCAATCGCGATAATTATGGAGTAATCAAATGAAACAATTATTTTCAATAAAAGATTGACATTAATTAATTAAAAAAAGATAAATATTTAAGAATGATTAAGTGTGTGTATATATATCTATAATCTATATCTATATATCTATAATGCAAAAGCTATAAAAGATGATGTGTCAAATGATAAAATGATGTGGCAGCTGATGTGGCAAAATCACATTTCTCTATTTCAAATCCCTCTAATATCATTCATTTGTAATGTTGTTTTAATCTCAGTCGTTGATTTTGTCTTCCATTTTCTATAAATTGTGACTTCTTCCATTCATTTTTCCTTCATTGTCATTTGCCTGCGATTTCTCTTCATTTCGTCTCCTTCATCTACTCTCAATACGGTATTCCCTCTAATCTTATTCTTCGATATGATCTCTAATCTTCTTTTTTTTAATGTTCTAATTTTTTTTTTTATTCATTATTGTTCTTATATCGTTTTTATTTTAGGTAATTGTTTGGATTCATTATGTATTTTGTTGTTCTTATTTCATTTATTTTTTTCTTATTCATGATGTATTTTATTGTTATTATTTAAAAGTTTCTTCTCGGAAATTTCTTGATCTATGAATTTCTTCTCATCATATTTCTTTAATTTCTTATTTAACTTAGATTATCGATTTTTTTTTATTTTTTTTTTTACAGATTGGATGAAGATCACCAATATAAAATGCAGATAAAGATGTGATTACATAAATATTATATTTTTGTAATGTGAAGATGAGGACATGATTATGTTTATATCGATCTGATACAAAGATATTTGTAAAAGTTTCATAATTTAATTTTGTTACATTTCGTTATATCTAATGTTGTAGGTCCCAAACCGGGTTATATGAAGGCGAATTCTATATCTTGAATAGACTAATCAAAAGTTAATGATAATCGATCTCCTAATCGAGTTGAATCGGTTTTGTCCGATAACTAACTTATTGAACGAATACATTCAGAACTATCTTAACTGGTGTGTTTTTAAGCTTTTAAGTTTTACCCGTGAAAACCGGGTTTGTATAAATCAGATTCCAAGTTTTATCTTTTTATTCTCGTAAATATCAAACTTTTCTCCATCTATATTAGAATATGTATGCGCTTTAAGATTGTATGCGATGTGAGAGCGCTTAATCAAAGCAAGAAAGGCACACAAGATTTATAGTGGTTCGGACAAACCAGTCCCACGCCCACTCTTCCCTTTCACAAGGGGCACCAACTTAACCGATTTTAACCGATCGGACTTAGTTTAGTGTGTTAGTCCAACACAAGACACCAACAGATGTTTTAAGAGTTCTCACTCAACCGATTCAACCTAAAAACCCTTTCTTAAACAACTTATCCTAACTCGGGGTTTGGGTAAGATTGTTGAGGTTCCAACTATGAAATCTTTCCTCAAGGCATAACCAAACGATAGCTAGATGAAAAGATTTCTTAAACTTATGGGATGAACACAATATAAAATAAGCTTGTTGTTGTGTTCTTCGCGTATTATAGTTTGAGCTTCGCGATTATGTTGTTTGTCCAAGCATTTCCGATTTCATATCCCATATTTATAGACCTTGAGATCAAAGAGCCGTTGGAGAGCAATTTGAATCTCGCGCTATTTTAGGTAAGTTGGTGCTTGATGACGTGCTTCAGAACTGTCGGAAAAGCGTGAATATATATTTTATAGCCTTTTGAGAGAGCAACATCGAATCCCGCGATAATTATACGTGTTTCTTCCTTATCGATGGAAGCCTTGCTTTGGCACTGTTGTTCCTCCAACTAAGGTTGGTATTCATCTTGTTCAGATCGCGGGACGTATGATAAGATGAAACATCGCTTATGAGCCGATCCGATCGACCGAATCGATCATCCACAATTAGACTTAGCTTCAACCGGCCGACTCATGTAAATTCCGTCCGATCTTCCGAAGTCATCCGATCTTCGAGTATTCTAAGTTTGAGCTTACGACTACCCGAAGTTATCCGACTAGATGGGGCCTCGATCTTCCCTTCCGGTTTAGCATTCGACTCAATATCGGCTTTCTCCATTCAGATTCGACCTATACATAAGTTCCCCTCAATATGTGACCTATCTATTACACACCCATTTTTCTATACAATCATTATCAACCTCCTATAGCAAGAATGTAAACATCAAGTGTCCGATTGTCTATTACATGTGTTTTTGAACTTTCATCAAAACTATAAATTTCCCAACAATTTTTGATGAAACCAAAACACTTGAGAAACCAAACAATTGATAAGTATAGAATAAACGGTTAAAGAAGCAAGTAATCGGAAGACAAAGAGATTTTGTCTTGGGATCGTAAAAATAAACTTTTCATTAGATATGTTGATTACATGTTACATCGAATTTAAAAAGCAAATGATCCCTGACGCCTTCTCGAATCTTCACCCTTGGGCTTGTATCCTTCGCATTTCTTTGGTCTTGTGGAACGTTGAAAACTGATAGAGTTTCCATTTGACATCGGTGTCCGCTTGATCGCTTATATGCGATTTGCTCAAGATGTCAAAGTAGAATCTTCAAATGCCAAAAACGAGCCATCCCCTTCTTCGAGTATACTAACAGATCATACTCTTGGCGAGATATCTTTACATTTATAAGCAGCCTCATTTTCCGATGCTTCAAAAGTCCGAAATTTATTCAGAACCTCCTCATCATCCCGGTGATTCTTCTTTTTTAACAAGATCAAGGACAAAGGCATCTAGAAAGCCATTCACTTGATCTTATTCCATTCCTCAAACCTCTTAGCGCGTGTCAAGCTGTATGATCTCGCCGACTTCTTTGCAAACTCGAGGTTCTCCAGTGCAGTTTCCAAATCAATCCTTTTCTTAGCCCTTGATTTGAACTTCGTTTCAACCCTTCACAGGCCTTTTTTCACCTTCTTTCTTCTTCCATCTCTTTTGACAATTTATTCATTTAGCGTGATTTCCGTCCAGATTTTGATGTTCCAATCGAGCTTTGTCCAAATTATGTGTCGGTTGGTTTCGGATCCTTCCTTTTTGGTTTGATCAAAAGCGGTATCACCCAAATTAATAATGCTCGATTTAGATCATTAGCGGATAAACAAAGTTTGAGCTGCGATTCGAACAGCAATCTTTCTTTAAAGTGTCCAAATTTTATATGTAACATTCAATCATATTTTTGAAGCATCAAATAAACAATTTATTTCAAAAATAAGTTCGTTTGAAAATTCGATTTAGATTATACAAAGAAAAAAAAAACTTTTCAAGTATAATCCCAAAACAATTTTTTGTGCAAAATTATACGGTATGGAGGGGTAAATACACAACTTAAAAAAATACATTATTAAATTTTTATAAAATATTTCAAAATTTTATTTAGTTCAAATTAATTATATTCAATAATAGTAATATTTTTTATATTTAATATACGTAAAATATAAAAAAAATTTACTATAATTATACGTAAATAAAAAATAATTACTATATTTAAATTTAAATTGAAACTATAAATGTAAAAAATTTATTTGACACAGAATAAAAAATATTAATAAAACACATTAAATTTAATTTTAAAATAAGTAAATATTTAATATCATAAATTTCTAAACACTTCTTTGTAAACTATATTTATTGTAATTTTGCAAGATTTTTCCATCATGATCAAGACAATATTTTAATCTTCTTTACTCTTTCACTTAAAGACAATACTATGTTCCATTAAATTAAAAAAAATTAAAATTTAGGTCCTAAATTTAACCATGGGGTGGCAATTTAAGGACAACAAATTTAAATTTTGTAAAATTAAATTAAAAAACAACTTTTTTATAGTTTTTTAAATCGAAAAAGAAAGACAAAAGTAGGCCCAAATTTTCTGATTTTGAGTTTAAACGTAAATTTTAGTCCCGTGCAATTGTGAGTTTATAGAAAGTAACAAGATTTTGAAGATCAATCGTTTTGAAATTTTAAAATTTCAAGTAAATTTAGACACATCAATATGGGAAAATGACTTATATTTGCCAAAAAAAAAGAACAAAAAATATTTTTTTCCTTACTTTTGCTGGAAAAAAAAGAGAGGAAAAAGTTAATGCCCTACTCCCCCCTCCCAAAAAAAAAGAAGGTAATGTCCTATTTTTCTCAACTGAAACTAATTACTGTCCTTAAATTGTCGCTTCCCTTACCAAAATTAAGTTGTGGGCCTTAAAAAAAACATTTTCCCATATATAGTTGACCCTATGAAAAACCTCCTTGAAAGGTACACACCTACCATCGAAGAATGTAAGCTTTCCCAAGACTAAAAAAAACTTCATTTGAAACTTAATCAACGATGTTTAATCTAAAGTGGTCAAGGTCAATCATGGGATCCTTCTGAAAATGATTCTAGTCTCAAGAACATGATTTCTAATTTGGTAATTATCAATCTCGTTGCACAACCCAACATTTTGATCAATATCATTAAAAGCATTATCAACACCCATATCTTCAATACTTAAAACAAAGGATTAGAGAGTCATGAATATCTATCAATGAATATATTTCATATAGTTTAAAAATTCAACGAACCTACATGTATCATTTATAAAATAGGTGGATGGTGATAAAAAAAAATTTGATCGGACAAAGTTAGTTGTTAGTTGTTAGAGTTAGTACATCAAACACCCAAACACTCCACAAACATTTTGTCACCCAAGATCTACCTTATAAATCTTCCTATACTCAATTGCCCTTAAAAGGAATCGAACACAGGTCTCCCACTCAAATGAGGAGCCACCGGCGTACAGATGGCTAAGCCACCTAGTTAGGTGGATGGTGATAATTGAGTTCAATAAAATATATAATTTAAAAAAATTATGTAATTAATATATAATATATAAAATCACTCCTTTGCCATTATTATTTACTCTTATATTTCTTTTAGAATAAAGTCAAGTCCATAGATAATATTTTACATAAGTATAGCTAATATTGTTCGCAATAGATAATGTAAAGAACATATTATTTAAGCATCACATGGCACGATTAAGATTCTAATTTCTTAACTTATATTTATGATTTATAAATAATTTAGAAACTTTCTACTCTATGTCCCACAACACATTATTTTTTTTTATTGGACATCTCACAACACTTCATTGCATAAACAGAAACTCTCATTAAACTCCACCTCACAATATTCACATATTTACTAAAAACGCCATTACTTTTGAATCCACATATACACTCAATTAAACTACTTTATACATAAAAGTTTACAAAATTACACTTCAATACTTAATTATACATTTTTCTTAAACCACGTTTGAAAAATTGGCCTTGTTATGAATGTGTTAAAGTAGTAATATTTATAATTGTATACCTATTTTTAATATATACCAAGCTATGATTTGGAACTTAAAAACTTCATATAATTAACAAAATCGTGTGGAATACAACTTTTCTATTACCTCAAGTAGCATTATCGAACTCAAATACTTTTATATCACCAGGAAATATAGGGAAGACATTCTCTTTAACGAATTGTAAAGCTCATAATTATAATTTTTTAGTCTTTTTTTACAACATAAATTAATATACATTTGAAATGAACTTAAATTAGTTTTAAATATTTAAATTTCTACCATGAATTGGTAAATTATAACAATAACAAATACTCTAAACATTTAAAATGGATATTAGTACAATTATAACTTATAGCAAATATACTATATTACATCATAATAATTGAACAAATTTGAACTGCAAACGTTTAGATATTACTTGATACAAATGAAAATGAAAGCTAGTGTTTATAATATTTAAAGATTGCAAGTGTTTCTTCGTAGTTGAAACAAAAAATACTTTGATCGTAATTTAAAGATGTGAAACTAATATACGGCCTACAATCTCTCCCACAAATCCTAGAAATATAATATCCTTTTAAAATTTTAAATATATTATTTTAGGTGATTAGAACTATATAAAAGATTAAACAATTAAAATTACAATAATCAATCTTCATTAATTAATTAAGTTGAGCGATTTTAGGGATTTGGATAATAATTACTTAAGAGAAGATTTGTTGCTATAATAATATTTCTTCGTTTAAACACATAATATTCAAAAGATAATTCTATATAAATACAAATCATTTTATTTTTTTATCGGTTTTGATAGTAAAAAAAATAAAAAAAATTAGATATTGAATTCAATTTAATCTTCATGATACATCAAAAACCCAAAAAAAAAAAAATTACTATTGAAAAATTTAAAATGTACATAAATAAATCACATGGAACAAATAATTTCCAAAACTATAAGATGGAAAAATATAAAAAATATTAACCGACCAAATCTATTTTCAACATCAATTTATTGCAATCAATCGCGATAATTATGGAGTAATCAAATGAAACAATTATTTTCAATAAAAGATTGACATTAATTAATTAAAAAAAGATAAATATTTAAGAATGATTAAGTGTGTGTATATATATCTATAATCTATATCTATATTTCTATAATGCAAAACCTATAAAAGATGATGTGTCAAATGATAAAATGATGTGGCAGCTGATGTGGCAAAACCACAAACCAATCCTCTAATATCATTCATTTGTAATGTTGTTTTAATCTCGTTGATTTACGCTTGATTTTTTTCATTTTTCCATTTTCTATAAATTCGACTTTTCCATTCATTTTTGCTTCATTGTCATTTGCCTGCGATTTCTCTTCATTTCGTCTCCTTCATCTACTCTCAATACGGTATTCCCTCTAATCTTATTCTTCGATATCATCTCTAATCTTCTTTTTTTTAATGTTCGAATTTTTTTTATTCATTATTGTTCTTATATCGTTTTTTTTTGTAATTGTTTGGATTTGATTTTTGTTGTTCTTATTTATTTTTTTTTGTTCTTATTCATTATGTATTTTATTGTTATTGTTAAAAGTTTCTTCTAAAATTTCTTGATCTCTTAATTTCTTCTCATCATATTTCTTTAATTTCTTATTTAACTTAGATTATCGATTTTTTTTTTTAGATTGATTGATGAAGATCACCAATATAAAATGCAGATAAAGATGTGATTACATGAATATTATATTTTTGTAATGTGAAGATGAAGACATGATTATGATTATGTTTATATCGATCACGATACAAAGATATATTTGTAAAAGTTTCATAATTTAATTTTCGTTACATTTAAGATATCTAATGTTAAATTGTAGATTTTAGATTTTGCTATTGTAAGATATTTGGATCACTTCAACCATTGTATATTCGAATTATTTAATAAAATAGTATTTATTAATCATTTTAGTTATTTCGCCATGAATATTTTTTCTCATGAAATTCATTATTCTATGTAGTGACTTTCAACATCTAATAATTTTGTTTAATGCATATTAATAATGTTTTTATTAATCATGTAATGAAATCTGGAATTCAAACATGATTATCCAATTTTAAATTTTAAATTGATTTGATAATTAATTATATCTTTATAATTATTTGGTAAATTTCATAAATTATGTAAAGAAGATAAAAATTAAACAAATAGTTAGATGACTTACCTAAATATTTAGTTTGAATTTACCTAAAGAATGCTAATATTATTTTTATTAATCATGTAAAAAACTGCAATTAAAGCATGATTAGTCAACTTTGAATTTAGAATTGATTTAATAACTAATTACATATTTCTAATTATTTGGTAACTCCATAAATTATGTAAGCATAAACGAATTATAATAAAGATTTAAATGATTTACATAAATATTCCATTCGAATTTACCTAAAGCATATAATATTTAAATTATATTTGGTATTCAAATTATGGATAATGATTTATCAAAATATTTTTCAATATTCATAATTTACCAAACGTGAGTATAGAACAAATATTACACAATTAAAATTCAAACTAATTATGAGATTTTATTATTTGTATTTTCTAATTTTTATTTGGTAATTTTTGTATTCAAATTAGGTCAAATAATACCAATAAGTCTATGTTTACTGTAAAATGTTATCAACCTTAAAAATTGAAGTCCTAAACGTCGCTAATTAATGTTTTTTTTTAGAAACACTAATGTATTTAATAATTAAAAGATGTATATTTGAATATATATTGGGAATAAGATAGAATAATTGCATTAAATTTGTAGAGTTTATGATTTGTAAATTGAAGTCCTAAAATTATGCTGCTAATTAATGTATTTAATAATCATGAATTATACCTTTAAAAAAATGAATTATAGTTTTGAATCTATATTGGTAATTTTATACATAACAACTAAAGTTAAATTAATAGAGTTAATGATTTATAAATTGAAATTCTAAAATTATGCGGCTAATTAATGTATTTAATAATTATGAATTATATATTTGAATCCTAAAATATGGTAATTATATTAACTGACTTAATTAATATTTAAAATATATATTTTACAAAGATGATGCACCTCCTCAATCATGTGACTGATGCAGTTTAAAATTGAATTAAATATATACCGAAATTTTAGGATAGTGGTTAGGTGACCATAGCTTTAAGATGTTTTGATTATTGTTATTGTAGTTATCCGAATATCTATTTTTTAAAATTTAATCAAAATTGTACAAAGTATATAACGAAAAATATGTTAATTATGTTTAATTGACTTAATTAACAGGAAAAATATATATTAAAAACAAATAATGCATCTCCAGAAATGCCTAATTTTTTTGGAGAGTGATCAGTTTATCAAATCATCAAGTTGAATTTAAAACTTGTTTTGGAATTTGACTCAAATAAAACACGAAAATTATTATATTTAATTTCATTGACTTAATTAATATTTAAGATTTATATTTTACAAAGATGATGGATCTCCTCAATTGTGTAATTGAAAATGCTTAATTGTTGGAGTTTAAAATTGAATTAAATATATACCGAAAATAAATACCAAGTGGTTAATTGAACGTATCTTGAATTGTTTTGATTATCATCTAAATACATGAACATCTAATTACTATTATTTTTTTCGTTAATTCTAATAAACGTTTTTCCTTATCAAAATTGATAAATGGTTCATTAAAAAAATTTAAATTCTTATCAACTTTTAAAATTCTTCTATTAAGTAATATTTTATGATCAAAACATTATGACTTTATTTAATTGCAAGTATGAATGGTGTTACCAAAAAAAAAAAAAAAACACTGAATTACTACAATGGTGATACTATAGTCTATATATGTATTATTAGTATAAAATATGAATTTACTTTTAGATTTTTATATGAATATAAAATTTTAGTATTTTATTATAGATAATTAATTTAATACATAGTTGTAAGAATAAAATAATGCATGAACAATATTTTATTGAATGAAAATAATGACATTAATATGACGTGTTTGTTAAATTATTCTCAAGATCATATCTCAAATTATTTCAAAAAATTAGACCATATCTAAATAATTAATTAAATTCATTTTTTTAACTTTTTAAAATAATATCTTTAACATTATTAGAATATATATGGAAAGAGTATCATTTACAAAATTATATTGTGAGAATCATTTTGAAAATGATGTCGAGATATTTATTGTTGTATTTCTTTAATATTATTTTAAACCAAGACTAGGGGAGGTGACAATTTAAGGATAATAAATTTGACAGGAAGGATAATAAGTTCCGGTTTGTGAAAAATAGGACATTATTAACTCTCTTTTCGGCAAAAGTTCGACAATTACCTTTTTTTTTGTTAAAATTAGGATGTTAACTTTTTTTTTTCCAAATACAAACTATTTTATTTGCTATTTGGTATTATAATGCTCTATATTATTATAAATAAAATCATATATTTTCTCTTATGCAAAAAATTATAATTATTGTACAAATTAAATATGAGTGGAAAAATTGATATGAAGAAGAGGTAAAGAAAACTCAATAGTAACAGTAAGTAGAATTTTTCACATAACTCATTAAAAGTGAGGGACAAATGTTCTTTTACGTAGCTCGACATGTATGCAATTATAGACCTTCCTCATATATAAAATATATGGCAATGAACAAAATAAAGTGAATGCAATCAATGAAAATATTTAAAGTCTCAATTTTTTTTTTTATATATGTCTTAATATTAGTCGTTCATTCTCTAAATGTGTCGAAAGATGATAACATATAAATATATGTTTTTAAAGGTAAATTAAGTATTATGATATGAGAAGGTTACAGAAGATTATCTTCCAAATTTTACTCTAAGAAATTGAGCATCCTTGATCTGTTCTTGACTGAGTCAACAATGATTAAGCAGGAATGCTGATAGGAAAAATAAAGTAAGTTACAATATGCTCTTATTCCTTTGAATGCAAATATTTTATATATTTGTAATGTAATGAAGTCTAGAAGGAGTAACCTAATCTATGCTATGCAGCCATTTATTCCATGCTCAATATAATACATTTCAAGATTCATCTTTTTTATTGTTTTAGAATAAAATTAGCACAAAGAATAAAGTAGATTAAGCTAAGTATTTTAAGAAGTTCTAAATTAATATTATTAGATTAAAATCAACTACCTTATTCTAAAATGGGTTTGAAGTCACTTCGCAAATTTAGTTGTCGGTGTAATATTTAAAAATGTAATAGTATAACTGAAAAAAAATGTATAAAATAAAATTATAAATTGTCCATCATGAAATACAATATTTGTAAAATTCAATTAGTATTATATGACTCTCCAATTATTGTATCGTATTGAAGACATGTGTGTTAATAATATTTTTAACAAATATGATTAAAAGGTTGGGTTGTGCAATAAGATTAATTACTAGTAAGCTTGAATTCATGTTCTCGAGGCAAGATTATCTTCGGAAGAATTCCATGATTGAACTTGACCACTTCAAATCAAACATCATCAGTTAAGTTTCAAATTAGATAATTTTCGATTAATGTTATTTACAAATATGCGTGTATAAATTTATACTTTTAAACATTAATTTATTATAAGATTAAATTTATTGTGTAAATATTAATATTTTTATATTCGGTGTTAAATAATTATTTATATTTTTTTCTTTTAAATTATAATTACAAATTAAATACAATTTAAATAATTTTTTTTTTTATTTTACATATATAAAATTAAAAAATTTTAAAGCATTACTATTATTGAATAGATTAATTTGAACTAAATGAAATTGGAACTATTTGATCAAAATTTAGTAATATAATTTTTCTTTAAATCCCCCGTATCCATCGTCCATAGTGTATAATTTATGTACGCAAAATACTTTGAGGATAGAGCAATACTTGTACCAACACATTGTGAAGTGAAGTCTATTAATAAGAAGCTTATGTCTATAATTTTTGGTGATTCTATGGTGTATTTGAGTTTAGATAGTGTCTGCAGAACGGAGTTGCAATATTTTTTGTTGTTGATATTTTAAATTATATTAAGTGTTCAAGAGTACTGAACCATCGTTTGATATTGAAGGAACGAGTGTCAGTAATGCTTCTTAAAAATATTGACAAAAAATTAGGTTTGTGCAATTGCACGACGTTGATTGTCACAAAACTTGAAAATTATATTATTGAAGCATAAATAATTTTAAGAATGAACATTTGGAAAAAGGTGTTCATTACTATCTTTCGGATATAGGTTTTCACATGCGAACCTTTATATATGCCTTGATTCGGATGAGAGACCATAAAAATATACAACAAATGTTGTTTACAAAAAATGTTTTTTAAAATATGTAATTTCAAGTATCTTTTTTTTTTATCTAAATTTGTGGATTCCTTTATTTTTTTTAGAGAGTATAAAAAACTTAATTTCAGTTTTTGCATATTTAGAATACATTTTTATTTTTACTATTTTTGAATTGCAAATGATTTTGATCATAAAAATATTAAACTACCAACAAAACATTAAAATTTATTTTTTATTTTTACATAATTTTTTTCTTTCAACCCGCGAGGTTCGCGGGGCTAAGCTCTAGTATATATATACATATGAGACGGGGTACAACATAAGATAAATTACTCAAATTATGTTCTGTCTCACTGTAAAATCGGCTCATGCAAGTGTGTCTCATATATTAATAGACATAAAAAAATATATATATATATTAAAATTAAAAATAAAAATGAGGAAACGTTCAACCGTTTAGAATAAAAATTATGATTTAATTATTAAGAAATTACATGATAAATTAATTTTTACGTATCTTAAAAGAGATAAATAATTAACACATAAAATTATTATGAGAATTTGTATTTTAAAATCATTGAGTAATAAAACTTACATAGTACTTTAATACCATTGAATAGTAATAAGTAAATCAATAACGAAAAAGTGAGCATACAAGTACAACATTCATTAATGAAATATTAAAAAACGTTTTTTTATGAAGCATATATTGAAAAACATTATATTAACAATACAAAAATATATGAGTGAAACTATTTATAGTCTATGATATATTAATTCATAAAAAATATACCATAATTCAAAAAAAAAATTACAAAATTTAATAGTAACAAATCTGTTGTGACCAATCAACTACCGATCAAAGACCATCTGCCACGTGTCCACCAAATAAACAGGTGGATGAACACGGGCCACCCTAGTTCGGACGAACACGACCACACTAGGGACGACCATACCACTAGCCCCAATTGGGCGAGCACAAGGACAGTACCACAACAAAGCCTTGGAGCCAAACACATGGCCACCGAGCATGGGGTGAACACTGAACACGATGCCTATCGTGACTTTATTCGAACTGAACTTGTTCCAGTCAGTTGAAGAGCCCCGGATGAGCAGGGCACCTTTCTCTCCATCATAGGCGGATCCTTTGCCTCGTAATTCGCAATAGTGGACAAGCTCTCTCTCGTACATTTTCAAAGTAGCATTTCTTCGTTCTGAGAGAACTCCGCACTTCTCCAAGACGAAAATATTAACAGAGAACACCCGTGCCCACCATCCAGGCGAGCACAAGGCAAGACCCCGCACGACCAAATTGTGGTCGCCCGACCACGACGAGCAGGTTGGCCCCACGAAGATAAATCCGCGACTGCGAACACAAGACCAAGCCACCTACTAAGCAACACCACCTCGGCGACAAGTCAAAGCCTTCACAAGAAAGCAAACACAGATGTCGACTAGGGAAGCGTGGTAACACCACGTGTACTCTTTCATGACAAGAAACCGCCAGCTCGTGCTTGCCAAGACAGCACATGCTTGTCTAACTTCTATAAATACACCCTCAGAGGCCAGATAAATGGTGGAGAAATTTTCCTAACATCACCCACATAACAACTTATCTTAAGCTTTTGTAACAGACACGTACAATCGTGCTCGCCACATTGTAATTTTGCTCGCCACACCCCCAAATCACTATTAATACAACCCTGGCTTGGTACACCCCCAGACTTAGTCAATCCTGACGAACTGGATCACCAAATCCTTGTTGTCATTATATATTCCATTGTGTTCGCCTCGTATACACTGTGTTAAGCATGGTGCATTTTATCTTGTTTAGTTGTCAGTCAACATAACCACGATATATTTTCCACATAAGACGACTATCAACAAAATCTTCTCTTAAAAATATGCTACCGTTTTAAAAACATAATCTTTCAACATAATTCAGTGATTTAATTGCATTATTTTATATAACCTCACAATATAGTTGTAACGCCCCGAATCCAGAATGAAACATTTATCGTCTTAACACTCTAGACTCGAGTTCTCACTTAGTAACCAAAAACCCGAATTAAAAAAAATCTTTTTAAAGTAATACATCGAGTAAAAGATATAAGTTTTTAATAATGATTTATAAATCACGAGTAGTGTGGGCCCCTTTATTAAAACTAGATTGTTCCATAATATTAATAATAAGTCGATTAGAAGATAGCATATATTTTAATCATCGAGCAACTTTTAAAAGAGTTTGTTGCTCGGCATAAGAATAAATTCGCCAATTATAAGAGCGAAGCATTTATGTTAGAGTTCTATATAAGTGTATAGATATATATATATGCATCAATATTATTAATGTTTGGGAAACTCCGTGTCAACTCGAAGTCGAAACCTGAAATGGTATAAAAAAGGGGGGGGGGTGAGCTACTTCTCATGTATGGACATCCTGTATGCTGCTATACAGATTGACAGTACGCCGAAATATAATATTCTTGGTATTTTATTAAATATTATTCATACGCTTTTGCGTAGATTATTTTTGGAGGATTGTATGGAGTCTTTGTGTAGACTCGTTCGTAACTTGTTTTCTTATGGTAATCTTATTAGTAGCTTAATTTCTTAAACATTAATGATATTCATAAAATATCATTCATCATGATCATTTGCTCATAAACATTTTATTTAGATCATTTAGATTCATTTTGGGACACTGGTTGCTCCGACCATATGCAATCCCCTTGTCGCTTCCAGCCTACATCGCATGATAATTATCATGTGGAACATTGATAACAGCTACCATGTGCAATCCCCTCTTACATCTTCCCACATTCCTTCGTGAAATCGCATATTATGTATCTCGTAAGATACATATCAAATTATTCATAAGCTTGTATGTTTTATTAATTGTTTTCTTGTGTTCTTAGTTATAGATTTGTATTTGTTTAATTCAGTTCGGAATACACCAACAATCCATATGACATTCAAGGCAATCCAGTAATGACACCCACCTCGTTAACTTTAAGAAAAGTTACAAACTTTGAAACCGGTTTGAGAGTTTGAGCGTGACGGTAATTGTCCGAGTTTTGATTCAAGCAGCACTTCCCCTTTGTCGTTACTCTCCCCTGTTTTCTGCTACCAGATTAGAACAGCTCGGTTCCTAATAGCTTGGAGAAGATGATCTCAAAATGAATACTTTGAATGGAGAAAGACTTGGCTTGGAGAAGATGGTGAGCTTGATGATGATAATGGGTTCGACGATGATGACAGTAACCTTGATGACGGTGATGATGAGTAGGGATTATGAGCTTGATGATGGTGGTGGATGAAGGATGGTAATGAGTTTTTGATGATGTTGGTGGATGAAGGATGGTGGTGAGTTTTGATGATGGTGGTGGATGAATTTCTGCAGCGTTTTGGCGTGTTTAAGTTGGAAGCAAAGGTTGTGAAAAATGGAGTGAGCTCCTGTATTTAAAGGAAGGAGAAAGAAGGCGTTGGTGATTAATTGAAGAGGAATAATTCTTTAATGTTTGAGTTAAATGTCTAATTTAAATAGTAAGGTATGGGTGGCCGATTTTTTACCACAAAACTTTGTGATTAGGAACTCTTTAAGAAGATATTAATTTGCATGATGTTTATTACTACTCGGTATTAACCATACTCCATATCTATATTATAAAATCGTAGTTTCTTAATTAAAATCATACTCATATCTATATTATAAACTCGTTTAAAATTTTATTTAAATATTTAATTAAAATTCAAATTTTCTTAAATTTATTAATTCCAAATTTAGTTAGATTTTTTAGATCTTTTATTCTAATATTTTTATACCAAAATCTTAATTTATTAAATATTTTTTTCATAATATTTTTAATTATATAATTTGTGGTAAAGCTCAAAAATTAATTCATTATTTAATTAAAAAATTCAAATTTTCTTAAAAATTCTCAAATAATTTCAAAAATTTAATTAAAATCCTTAAATTAAATTTCTCAATAAAGATTTTTTTAAATAGAGAATGTTTTTTTTCATTATTTAGAGGATTTTAAATAGAGAAATTTTCTATTTTTATACACGAAAACCATTAATTTAACGTTAAATATTCTTTTTTCTCAGATTTGTGTCAATATTTTAATTATATAATTTGTTTGGTTGGTTCTTGGCCTGTGCCAGATCTGGTCGATTTGGGTTTTTGTTTGTTTTTGTTGATTTAGCGTTTTGTTTGTTTGTTGATTTAGCGTACTTTTTTGGGTTATTTCTTGCACTTTTTTGTAGAGATTTTCTGGGGCGTGATTTGCTGCACTTTTTTGTAGAGATTTTTTGGGCGTGATTTGCTGCACTTTTCTGGGCGTGATTTTTGAATTTTTGAGTAAATTTGCTGCACTCTTTAGAGATTTGAATATGAAATTTATATTTTTTAGGCGTGGAATGTAGATTCGATTTGTACATATTTAGAAAGAGCTTAAATTCGATTTAGCGTGTATTTTTTAAGATTTCTACAGATTTAAAAAAGTTCGGATCCAATTTGGGCGTGATTTTTTAAAGATTTGTACAGATTTGTATTTATTAAATTACAGATCTGCGATATTTTTTTAAAGATTTTATAAATCTTAAATTTGGTGGATGGAAGAGGAAGAAGATGAGTACAAGTATATGATATATATATTTTTTTAAGATTTTATAGATCTGGATTTTAGTGGATGGAAGAGGAAGAAGATGAGTATTCGGAACATTTGAAGATGATAGGTTCATCAATTGATGAACATATGCTCATACATATGGCATGTGTTGATGAATATGTTTATGTCGAAATAAAGACGATGATATGTATATTTTAAAATTGTAAATTTTTAACATTTTTTTAATTTTTATATATAAATTTCTGTAATTTTTCAATTTTGATATGAATTTTAAGATTTTAGATGTATAATTTTGATATTTTATCAATTTAGATGTCCAAATTGGGTCAATGACCCATATTAAAAAATGTCAATTAATTGAATCTGGATGAACAGGAAATGCCAATTAATTGAATCTGGATGTGAAGGGGTGGCGTGGAGCACCGTGTAATAAATCTTGGGAAGAGGGACATGTCAAATTGCAAAAAGTAAATTTCAAAAGCTAATTTTGTAATACTGACTTAAGGGGGAAATACACACGTTCAACAACCCAATTTGGACATCTTAGTAGTAAATATATTGGATCTCTTAGTTATAGTAGGTATTAAAATGGACCCCCAAGTTATTAACTCACAGGTTTTATAGGTATCTGTAGGTATGAATCGAATGTGATTTGAAAACTATACTCTAAATCTCAAACTCGTACGAGAAGCGCAAAGTTCTAAGTCCATCCGTGTGAATTTCAAAACAAACACAGCGAAAAAGTTACGTCGATATGATTTTTCTCACAATTCATTGAATTCTAAAGTTCTTCCTCATCATTCCATGTAACACTCGTTATTTATATTGGATAAAAAAAATTGGTATTCATTATAAGGTACAATATAAAGAGACTCACTATTTTAAAATTCAATCATTTTTTCTATTATATTCATAGATACAATAGGGTATTATCGTTGTGAACTAGGTTGTATTCCACTAGAGTCTATACTCATCACCAACCTCCGTAATCCTCACTCTTCTTGCTACTTACCCAACCTCCTGAATTACCACCAACATCTCATTGTCTCCAGTTACTCCAACCACTTCCATTCATCATTGTCAAGATCGACCCGCTAACTATGTGGCCCAACGCATCATCGCACTCCAATTCCAAGGTATTGACGACGCGATGAAACCCTACATATGATATTCGAACAATAGTGGTGGTGACGCCATTAAGGGGTCGAAACCCTAAATCGTGCAACTTCTGCCATCACTAAGAGGTCGAAACCCTAGATCGTGCAACATCTGCCACCATTAAAAATCAGAGATGAGAGAGAGAGGGGGGGGTATTTGGGGTGAAATGAAGAAATAAGATTAAGTCACATGAGATTAGGTCACATAGGCAAAAAAAACTATCACTGTTAAGCTAAAATACTGTCATTGTTAAGCCAAAAAAAACTATCACGGTTAGGCCAAAATACTATCATTGTTAAGCTAAAAATTGTCACTATTAAGCCAAACATTGTTCATAGTGTTAATTTTTCCTTCATCTTTATTGCTAATGTTCTCCATTATCGTGTTTTCGCATATTTCAGAATCAACTTATTCACATGTTGTGAAGTTTTAAGTGTCAATCTTCATTGTTTTAGAGTTTTGAACGTGAATATTCACTTTTCGTTTTGAGAGTGGGCGTATTTTGATAGTGACGTGAACTAGAGTGTTGAAGGAGCACGAGAGCAACACGAGATCGTTGAGGAAGAGCAACATGAGGTGAGGGCGTGGAGGAAGAGCATTGGCGCGGCCACGTGAGAGTGAAAGCGAATGGACTGAGAGGGAAAGTTCGGGTCAACTCATTCCTCAAAACGGATCATATTGAATTAGGGTTCATGGTGAACCTGGTTCATAAAAGTATTACTTTTTATGGAATATCACATAAGAATCAATTTTTACCTCTAAAATATTTTTTTTGTTGAAAAATGATACTACCTCCGTCCCAAAATTATTTGCCCCTTTGCTTTTGATATGAGTTTTTGATTGAGACGGAGAGAGTAATATTTAAAGTGATACAATGATTTTTGATTGATGGTATTGTAGTTCTATATATGTTATTACTAAAACATATAATTTTTTTGGGTAAAAGTAAAGACATGAAATGTAATTTTGAAATGTTGTGAGGGGTCATTTTTTAAAAGGGGTAAATAACTTTGGGATGGAGGAAGTATAATTTTGAGATAATATCTTTTTAGTCCTGTAAGTTTGGACGGTTCCATTTTTAGTCCTGTAACTTTTTACTTTTTCAATTTTAGTTCTAAATTTGTCAATTTCAGTCTTTTTTGGTCGAAAATATTAAAATCTCGCCGGAATAAGCATATGCACCTCATGTGACACTTCAAAATTGATCTTTTTTTTTGTTACATAATAGTCCACCTGTGTAGGTCACCGAAAATTTTTAAAAAATTCAATTTGAAGTATCATGTGAAGTGCACATGCTTATTCCGGCAAAATTTTAAAATTTCAGACTATAAAGGACTGAAATTGATACATTCGGGTCTAAAATTGAAAAAGTAAAAAGTTACAGAACTAAAAATGGAATACTCCAAACTTATAGGACTAAAAATGATATTATCTCTATAATTTTTCATTGCATGAAATACATTCCATGAGACAATTTCATACAAATAATTATGCAAATAGAAAAATTTGAAAACTTCCATTATTTTACACAATCCTAATAAAATTTGACAATTTTGAATATGACATTACAATACGACATGGATATTGCAAGTTAATGTTTAATTAAACTTATTTTGTTCATGTTGTTATCGTGACAAGTGTTGGGTTCGTGTAAACCCATTAGAATCAATAAAAAGTTTGGTTGTATATTTGACTTGGTGTTTTGTAATTTAATTGGAGATTTTATACTTTTCTTGACGTGTGTTATTATGGCATATCATAGAACGTATAATAATGTAAAGTTCACTTTTAAATTTATTTTGTCCTTATTATGTCATGATGATATGAGATTTTTCGTATTTGTGTCGTGTTAACACATTGATTCTTATCGTCTTGTATTATGTTTAATCATGTCATGACATATTGTATTGTGTTTAATATTATTATATTGTGTTTTTTAATCAAAAATATCAATGATCAAACAATAAAACCTCTTGAAGCGTGCAAAAAGGCACTGTCCTAAAGACCTTTATTGATGGTTGTTTTTAGGCCGGCTAGGCTTTACCGGAGCATGGGCATGTGACTGTGGTGGACATGACCATCAAACAATGGGCACATGCAAGTGGTGATGATTTGTGGACCTGAGAGATTGATATGGAGGATCATAAGCAACTGTTATGGTCGAAATGTATGTGTAATTCGAAGAATAAATCGAGATAGAAGTTGGGATGACTAGGTATAACCCAGAAACTGCCTAGACATGAACACATGTGATCTCCTTTGAAGGGTTTATGATTTCATTAATTTTGTTGTTTTTCTCTTTTATAATTTTTTTCTCTCTATGTAGGAGTGAATTATTTGTGTAATGAGTCATCTCTCTTACAATAATGCTTCCTAAGGGTTTATTCTCATTTACAATGTGTTGTCATGCCCACATGTCTTGCATGTGCATGCAACATGCCAAGTGGCAAAGGTCTAATTAGAAGTGTTCAATTTACATGCTATATTGGTAAGAATAAAGCTATACAAGTGTTAGTTTCGTGATTGACTAATGCCTTGACTTTCTTCTAGATGGGTTGGAACGGATCTTGACTTCTGGATTAATCATGATGGGTTAGATCGGACTTATGGGTTGGGTCAGAACATTTTTTACATTTCTCTAGGTGATGAATGAGACATGTTAGGTCGTACCTCATATTATTTTTATCTGCTCATACCATAATAACTTTACTTGAATATTCTCCCAGATACAACAAGTCCTTTACGATTGACCTAGGAGTAGGAGCAACAAGATAATAATCCCAACAATGTCAGAGGAGAGAATAAGAACGAAGAGTTTTTGTATTCTGTAAAATTAAGAGTGTTTCCTGCAACTCTTACAAATCATATATATCACATTGAAGAAAATGAGACAAAACGCAAAAAGATTTGATCAAGTTTGAGGTATGCAAAAATGTAGTGTCTTAAAGGCTACAATAAGTCCTCAAATATTTTGTAAAATTAAGAGTCTTCCTCTTAACTCTCGCAAAACATATATATACACGCTTCATACCCACGTTGAAGAAAAGATAAAAAATACATAAAATTTTGACTAGGTTCTTCATAAAGGAAGATAGTCACAAAAACTCAAAAGTTGCTGGTGGATAAGACATGACCATTTTTTTTTTGAAAAACAATAACTTGAGAACATTTTATAAGATGTGAGATGTAATAAAATAATGAGGTCATGATCGACCAAGTCATTATGTTAGTAATAAAAATATTTTATAAATTTAAAACACTCATTTAATTTTACAACAATATTATAATGTGAGTGTGTGTCATGTGTACCAGGTACACCGTGCATTCCATAGTGTATTTTCGAATCATGCAATTTGTTGTACTGAAATATGCAACTTGTTTACATTGAACGGTTCAACTTATTTCCCATATTAATAGTTGCACGGTTTAGTGTAAATAAATTGCATATTTCAATGCAATAAGTTTCATGGTTCTAAAATACATTATGAGATGTACGTGGTGCACCTGGTGCATACAAGATTTAATCTTATAATGTAAGTTTTATTTTTAAATTTATTTTTTTCTTATTGTGTTGTGTTGGCATGAAAATTTTCATATTCGTGTTGTGTTAGCACTTTGATTCTTATAATGTTGTATTATGTTTAATCATATTATGTCATGTTGTTGTTATGTCGACACAAAACACAACACGAACAATAACCCCTAATCTAATTCATTGAAAAAATCATGAACTTATCAACACCTTAAACTGCACTTTTTATAACAGTTGAAATATGTGTATCATTATTTACTATTTATTTTTTTTACATTCATAAAAAACTTTTTACAATGACTATTTAACCATATTATTAATTACAGTTAATCTTTATTTTTGATAAATTACAAATGCTCTAAACTTCATACAAATAATTCTTTAGAAGATTTCCTTCCAAGCATTGCACACCTCCAATAATTTTTTTAAAACACGATTTACAAATTTCAACGTTTTTCTTTTTTAATATTTTTATGTCGGGTGCAAGGAAATAAAAAATTATCTCTACATATTCTTTCTTAACGATTTTTGTTCTCATACACATGTTTTATGAGAACTTTTTTAGGGGGGTTATTCATCAATTCTTAGATTACTCTAGACAATACCCATATATCATTACGAGTCTTTTCTAACGTGATTTGTCCTTACTCACAAGTTTCTTGAGAAGTTCTCAAGATGTCATTTATCTTTTAATTACTCCAAAAGATGAGTCTTTTCTAGCTTACATCATCTCACATGTTCCTTGAGAATTTCCCAAGGATCGGAATCACCCCCACTCACATGTTCTCTGAAAACTTCTCAATGTGTCACCCATCCTTAGATTTTGCACACTTAACTCTAGAGTTATCTAGTTATGATGACCAGGAAAGAAATATCAATTTTTTATAATGAGACTACGAGTAATATCAATCAATTCTAATAACATCTTTCTAATTCCAGAGTCTCTCGTTCTTACCGATTACTAGTGGGAAACTTGTTTGACGAAAGTTTCTATAATCTTCCCATTACCAGTAGATTTCGTGGTCGTGGTGACTGTTTATGCGGGATTCCACAGGCCACAACAGCACCTCCGTATCGCCACCGCTGCTTCCCGTCCCGCCCCGGGGCCTGCTTCAATGCCCTCAAATGGAGATTAGATCCCCCTCGATTCGAGATCGAATCACTTCGAGGAGGGGTAGGATGATGGAGATTGGATCGCGAGATCCAGTTTCGTCATTAAAATTATATATGTTAGTATTTGCAACGCAGTATAATAAATCCTCATTAAGTACGCTTGATATATTTTCCAGTTTTATCAAGATACCATATGAGGAAATTTTCCTTTATTATGTCCGACTTGGCCACCAAGTATTACTTGGACCCAAAGTCTAGGTTTTCCTTTTATGCTTTCCTTGGATTAGTATAAATACGTGTTCATAGTTCATTGTAAGGACACACTTTGATTATTGAATGATATAAGAATTTCCATGAGTTTTCCTATTTATCTGAGACGTTCTCTCAACCCCCTTGTAGGCATTCCGCCCTGCATCATCTAGTATCTCAGAGTCGGGAACACTCCTGCAGCCTAACTGATTATGGGTCCTAGCTTGAACAACCATTGGCACAAGGACTATGGAACTTACGAGGATCGGTTGGCAACTTGTAAGTCGCTCCTTGCTTTTGTGAATGAGTCCAGCCACCGGTCACTCCTCTCCACCAGCCCACGTCACCTCGACGTTCGGTGGCCTTCAGGCGCCGCTTCACGTCGCCTCCTGGCCTCCTCCGCAGCTGTCGCACCTCGTCGCCCACGCGAGCCGCCCCTGGGCTCGCCCAAGCACTGGGCCGACGCCACCCCACAACGCCTCGCCACCTGCACAGACCGAGCACACCCGGCTTCTAGCCCAAGTCGCCACCACCCGTTCGCCACCACCAGGTTTGGCGTCGCCGCCCTCATACCACCTGTCCTCCCCACCTCACCGCCCGTCCTCTACCTCACCACCTTCCCATATTCTAGATCGGCGCCACACCTTGTCGCCATACCTAGGCCGCAACACTGCGACGCTAGCCCAGCCGCGCGCGCACGACTGCTCCCCACCTCCACCCGCTCCATATGATGCCTACTGTCCTGCACCGGGCCGCAGCCCAGCCTGGTGGTTGCGGTCCCCGCAGGCCCATCGTGGAGCGCTAGCCACAGCTTCTC
Source organism: Stenogyne calaminthoides (assembly GCA_037126765.1). Taxonomy (NCBI): domain Eukaryota; kingdom Viridiplantae; phylum Streptophyta; class Magnoliopsida; order Lamiales; family Lamiaceae; genus Stenogyne; species Stenogyne calaminthoides. The sequence continues at coordinate 4,588,590 of JBBCBC010000022.1, read as the reverse complement.
GCCGCCTCCACGCCGCTTCACCTCGGCCGCCCCTTATGACTCAAGTCCAGAGCGCTGTCATTACTTAGGGGATCGGGAGTCGTCTACACCTTTGCGCCGCTTTGTTGCCACTGTGCGATACGATTCGAGTCCAAAATGCATCCGCTATTCTACAGATCGGGAACCCGCTTCCCTGCCGCAATATATCTGCCGCCATCTGAACAGATCGTGCTCGCCGCGCCTAGTTCACCCCTGCTCGCCAACCCACCGTGAGTCGTCACCCTCGCAGCTACCCCCTTGGCATCGCCGCAAACCTGCGTCTCCTTCCCCGCGCGCTCGCCCAAGCGCCGCCACTTTTGGTGGCCCTGGTGTTCACTTAGCCGCCGCCATCCCGACATCTTTGGCAATACCTGCTGGCCCTCGTGTTGGAATATAGAGGCAAATAAACACGTAATACATGCGCAGCGGAAATTAAAGTTCACCAACAACGAACAATTAATTGCACATAAAGGATTACAATAATCTTAACAAGAAATCTTACAATAACTGTAGTTCAGATTCCTCCACTATGGTATCCACGTAATCCCCTAGAACGGATCTGCACGAATCTGCCAGTGTTGAATCCCAAGTTGAATCAGCTAGGAAAACCCAAACTTTAGATCTTTTGGAGAGAATATGAAGTTACGTTATTTGTGAATTCCCAAGAGTCTGTATATATAGGGGAGACCCAGCTTAAATCTTAAGCTAGCTCAATTAGGTAATTAAAACCCTAATCCTTATTTAAATAAATCTCTACGATTTATCTCCCCATATAAATCTCTACGGATTTAAATGCCTTATATGAAAATCTCTACGATTTATTTCCATATACATTAAATCCTATAATTATATTCCAAATATAATATTGGGAATTCTTATTTAATTAAATCCAATTTAATTAAATAATATTAATAATAATTAATTCCAAATTAATCTATTATTAACTTCTTCTCCATAAATTAAATATTAAATCCAATTTAACATTTAATCAACCAATTATAATCCGTAAAAGGGAACTACTTGTTGTGTGACCCATAGACCCTCATATATCGAGCGATTAGTAAAACTAACGGTGTTAATTAAACCCTAGTCAATAAATCAAACATTCTCAATATATGAGGTACGTTGCGAGAAACATGCAACTACATGTAACTGTAACGTGGACAATTGCGATTACCTCCTTTCATTCAAGAATACTCGATTAGTCTTGAACATGATGAAGTGTCTATTCAAATAATTTAATCAATTTATCTTAAATCACTAATTGATCATTAGTGTCACACTTAGTCACAAAGTCTAAGTTGACGTGCATTGGCCAATGACTTAGATCCAATTATGATGAGAAGGTGAGTATTCTCTCTAAATCCACTTTGAGGAATGAATCATTTTCTTGGTTCAACTACCACGCACATGCACTTCGTGATGAACCCAATCCAAGTCATATCTACCCATAGACGGGTGCAAGTGTCGGTCATGATCAAAGTTCATCACTTCACACATGTCGTGCGTATTGACCTCACGTCAAAGGAGTATCGCATCGCTCCCACTAACTGAGACACCCGTAGACACATATAGTGGAACTACATCAAACGGTTTCTCGGATGGGTATACCAATACCCTCTAAGGTATTTGTGCATCCATCATGAGATACCTAGTATCTCGTAGTAAGTGAGATCTTACTACACTCTCTAAGAGTATGATGCAGATCGCACACCAATCTCCATTGCATCATCAATATCCCTTTCTTGATGATCCTAGATTGGGGCTATTTAAGAATCATGCTTGAGTCATATGAGTTCTCACTCACTCAATGACAACAGTGATTCAAGGGAACACATATAAGAATAAATGCAAACAATCAAACATAATATTCTAATGAGTGTAACGCCATACATTTAATATTAAACAAATAATAATATTAAACCAATACTGAATATTATCTGAGTATTATGTCCTTACAAAAGATTGTCTCTAGGACACTAACACTAACACCTCATGCGCGCCCCCGATAGCTCCATCGCTGGCAGACACCCTCGAATCTCATGCGTTGTCATCACGACCCTACTCGCCAGTGTCGTTTGACTCGCCCTCGCCCCTCCAAGGCCGACACCGTACTCTGGGGCACCGCGATGCTGGCACTCCGACACCTGCCTCGCCACCTCGACTTCGCCTGCGCTCACGGTCGCCCCCGCACCGTACTCTCAGCCGGGCCTTGTCCTCGCCCCAGGCCGCTCGTTACCGTTCCCGTATGCCACCATACGTCGGATCTCCCATGATGCAACCGCAACCCTTGTCGCCTTGACCCGTCCCATCTCGGAGCCCTTCTCTGCATAGATTGGGTCGTGTTGTCCCTGCTACGGGCCGACACAATTTTGTGTCCTTGGGCCGTCCTCCCACTCCGACCCCTCTCCAGCCCGTTACCCCTACTCCCGGTTTCTCAACCGCACCATGCTCCGCCCCCATGACTCACCACCTCTGGAACACGGATCACGGCTCCCAACCTATGCCCCGCAACCACCTCATAGGTTTCGTGGCCGTGGTGACCGTTTGTGGGATTCCATAGGCCGCAATAGCCCCTCCGTATCGCCCCCGCTGCTTTTCGCCCCGTCCGGGGCCTGCTTCAACACCACCAAATGGAGAATGGATCCCCCTCGATTCAAGGTCGAATCGCTTCGAGGAGGGGTAGGATGATGGAGATTGGATCGCGAAATCCAGTTTCTGCCATTAAAATTATATATTTTAGTATTTGTGGCAGTATAATAAATCCTCATTAAGTACACTTGATACATTTTCTAGTTTTATCAAGATACCATGTGAGGAACTTTTCCTTTACTATGTTCGACTTGGCCACCAAGTATTATTTGGGCCCAAAGTCTAGGTTTTCCTTTTATACTTTCCTAGGATTTAGTATAAATACGTGTTCATAGTTCATTGTAAGGACACACTGTGATTATTGAATGATACTACCTCCGTCCTTATTTTGTTTGGTCACTTATTGTAGATCTGAGTTTGAAGAGTGGAAAATATTAATATTAAATGGTGTAAAGTGGGTTTGGTGGAGGAGTATAAATGTCAATTCAACTTTAAGAAAAATATTATTTATTAGTATTAAATGATGTAAAATTGATTTAATGTGTGTAGTAGAGTGACATGTGGTGTAAATAAGTGTTGTTTGTAAGGAGTATGATTTTGTAAAGAAAATTATTTTATTTCCCTTTTAAAAAAATCTAAATTAGGACGCATATTTACGAAAAGTGATCAATCTAAATTAGGACGAAGGGAGTATGTATAAATTTTTTTAGGAGTATTCCTGTTTATCCGAGACGTGGTCTCAATCCCTTTGCAGGCACTGCCCCGCATATAATGGCATCTCAGGAGGCCAAGATCTAAAGCAACAAAGATCCATTTCCCCCACCAAAAGAAAGAAGGTAGCCCACTTTGTAAAAGGAGGAATGATAACATTATAAAAACAAACAATCAAAACCATGTATCCATATTAACAGTAGATATATTATCAATAATCCGTTTGAGATAAGTTAGGAAGAAACGAGATGTTGGATTGGGGCCCGATCATAATCGGGTTGCTCCTGTTCTTGCTCCTGTCTCCGGGCGTGGTGTTTCAGATTCCGGGTTCGACCCGACATGTGGAATTCGGGAGCTTCACCACCAATGGCAAAGCTGTGATTATCCACACTTTGCTCTTCTTTGCAGTTTACACCATTCTTATTATGGCTCTACGTATTCACATATACACTGGCTAGCTAATTGTATGTACGTATATATGTATATGTGGGTCTCCTGCAACATTTTTTTAATTAATTAAAAGATTTTTCACTTGTTCGATCGGTAATAATTAGTTGTAGAATTGCAATGGAACATATATATAGCTAGTCTTTTATGCATGTAGGTCTTGGCGCTGCGTTAAATATAATGTCGTTTAGAATTAGAATCTTTTTTTCTTTATACCGAAAGATTTAATTTATTTATATTGAACTATGCAACTATTAATATGAAAAAATAGTTGCACGATTTAGTGTAAACAAATTGCATTTTTAAGTATAATAAATTGCACGATTCTAAAATGCACTATGAGTGTATGGTGCACATGCATGCACATGAGCCCCACTCATATAATAAAGAGTTTTTTTCTTTGTTGCCGCCTTTTTATTATTCGGCGTGTAAATTGTAGCAAAAGAACGACTTGTTGGTTTTCATTGGTATGAATGAAGCAATGAAATTACTATTTTTTTCTTTGATCAGTCAAAACGTTGATATAGAGTTCATGATTCTTTTTTTAATTGTTATGCATGGCTATACAATCGTGGAAAATTGTCAACCTGAATTTATTAGACGTTAAATTCAAATTATATATTAAATTCAACGTCGAATATAACAAATACTATTTTCAACTAAATTTAATTATTTGAATTTACTTGAAAAAATAAATTAATTGAAATACACCACATGAGTTAAGTAAGTTTTTTTATTTTTTATTTATTTTTAAATGAATGTACAATATTAAGAATAATAATAAGAAGAAAAACACAATATACGCTCATGACCCGAGTACATAAGGAAAGCAGTCGAGTAACACTCTTGTGAATCAGGTCTATACATGAACTCTATCATTATTATGTACAAAAACTTTCACTGTTATACAAAAAACATATTTTTATTAAAATAAAAAATATATTTTTTAACAGTAATAATTATTGTGCATAACAGTGATAATATTTGTTCATAACAATAATAATTTTTATATATAACAATAAAGAAAAACAACGTGTCAAGTTAGGAATATAGCAGGTTTATGATGCTTTTTTATTGGGTTTTATAATATTACTTTTAGCTTTATATATTGGGCTTAATATTATTTTTTTTAGCTTTATAGATTGGGCCTATTTAACTTTTGTAATCAATCAGAAGCCCATTTATCATTATAAATCACTGAGCAGAAACCCTACTGAACTAAACCTTCATTATCGTCTCAAAGAGCTGCGCATCCAACAAGAGGAGACGTAGCCGCAGTCAGGTTCGATCCCAAAATTCCTTAATCTTTGAACGAAGTTACTCACTGAATCTACCGGAAGTTCTAGAAATCTAATTCTGCTATGTAATTTTATGTGTTTTCTTCATATACATGTGTTCTTAATCTCCATTATCCGTGTTAGTACTTAGTATTCGATATATGGTAGTTCATTGGATCTGTTCACGCGCCGATGGTTGAAATCAATTTCATTATGTTAATTATTTTTATAGACGAGAGAAAGAAATAACCTAAATGCTTATTTGATGAAGTTCTGATTCATCATTCTGATTAAGTTATTATTATTATTATTATCATTTTTTTTGTTTGTATTGAGCTATGCCTATGAGGTTCTACTACCATTAGAATGTATAATTTGTGTATGTTAAATCTGCATTCCAGTTGTATTTTGTGTCAATTAGATAAATTTCTCTGTGTATGTATTTGTCCTTTCTTATCTCCCACTTCTTTTCTTTGAAATAGGAGTTCAATTTCAAGTTTAATTGTTATAAGCAATGGCTGTCAGCTTTTCCGATCTCAGTTCAGCGGCTGGCCTGAAGAAGCTCGACGATTACCTCTTGTCGCGTAGTTACATTACTGGGTGAGTTAGTTTTCACCTTCTTACCTTGTTTTTTTAACCGAGTTACTTATGAATTCTAAAGATCTGGGATATTTTACTCATTCCCGTTTTATATTTGCACATCTAAACAGTAACATGAACCATTAGATGTGAAAAGAGTTCTCGGAATAATTAAGCACCAGTGTATATTGATTGATGTCTCTCCACAAAAATAGACTTCTACACTAACTGGTTGTTTGAAGGTTTATGATTGGTTGCTCTCCAAATAAACATGTGCACAAACGGATTGTCTGAAGATTAACGAAATAGCAGCTACAGCTTCCCTTTTTAATTAGATTAGTCAAAGCCTATCAAACTGGTGGCATGTGGGTTTGGGTTCTCTGCTAGATTAGGTAGAACTCTCGTAGCTTATCTGAATTAGCTCAAGGTGGTAATTTTGTCTTGGTAAATGAGAAATAATTTGAATCTTCTATGTATTTGTATTAAAATAATGCAATTGTTTACAAACAATTTGTTGCTTATTCATTTATTGTAACTTGTAAGCTATGTGTTTGGGCCTTGTTTTAGGTATCAAGCTTCAAAGGATGATCTCGCTGTCCATGCTGCTCTCTCAAAGCCTCCGTCGTCTGATTATGTGAATGTGTCACGGTGGTATAACCACATCGAGGCACTTTTGAGGATTTCGTATGTCCTTCCTCCTTTAGAGAGTGAATCTTTAAATTTTTTATTGTTAGCTTGCTTACTTATTTAATGGCTGTTTTACAGTGGAGTTTCTGGTGAAGGAAGTGGTGTAACTGTTACTGGATCAGCACCAGAGGCTATTGCAACTCCTCCTGTTACGGACACTAAGGCAAGATATAAAGATTATAATATATATTTTTGTATTCTATGGTATTATTATTTGTTATCTAAATTGAATTGTGGATTCAGGCTTCAGTTGATGAGGATGACGATGACGATGATGTAGATTTGTTTGGTGAGGAGACTGAGGAGGAGAAGAAGGCTTCTGAAGAGCGTGCTGCTGCAGCGAAGGCTTCTGGAAAGAAGAAAGAATGTTAGTTCTTTAGTAATTTATAATATAGCGCTCTCTAATTATCATCTAGTCTTATTTGCATATTAGCGATTGATTTGACTGTTGTTTTTTTGTTTTCCAGCTGGGAAGTCATCAGTTCTATTGGATGTAAAACCATGGGATGATGAGACTGATATGAAGAAACTTGAAGAAGCAGTTAAAACTGTGAAATTGGATGGTCTTCTTTGGGGAGCATGTAAGCTTTTTACCTATGAGGAATTTGATGTGATATTTTGGTTAAGATGCTTGGCTTATAAATTTATTGGTTAATGTTGTGTGTGATAAATTCATACATGGGGTTTCCCATTTGTGCTGGAATTAGATTTCAAATTGACATTTAAGGTAATTTTGATTTACAGCTAAACTTGTCCCTGTTGGATATGGTATCAAGAAGCTTCAAATTATGATGACCATTGTGGATGACTTGGTGTCCGTTGATGACCTCATCGAGGATTATCTTACAGCTGAGCCGATTAATGAATATGTCCAGAGTGTTGATATTGCAGCCTTCAACAAAATTTGTAAGAATCTCCTCTTCTGCTATCTATTTAAGATGGACGTCATTTTGGGTCAATGCACACATATTAAGAAAATATCTGACTTAGTACTATACCTTTAATTTCTTGCTTTGAAATTCTACAAGACTTTGACAATTGCTTATATCTATGTTATTTTAATGACTTCAAGGGTAAATTAGGAAGAATTGTAATTAATTAACATTGAAAAGTGCAAGATGTTGTTTAAATTACTAATGAAATTAACAGTCGAAACGACATTCAAATTAAATTGGAGGGAGTAATTAGTTTTTTTCGTCAATCTTCTCGTACGTCATGCATAGGTCAAGTCCCATTTGTGTATGGTAGAACATTATATCTACAGTGAATACTCTAATAAAACCTCCAAAAATTTATTATTTTAACCAACAAATGTCACTGTATTCTCGTTTTATTTCCCAGTTTTAAAACTTGCATCCCCACATGTCCGGTGGCTAATGAGATCCCTTATTTGTCTAATAACTCCTCATGTTCTGCTTTTTAGAGCTGTGATGTCGGATTTTGTGTCTTCCACAGATCTACATTTCTTTTGACCTGAGTTTTTGTTTGCATTTTGTAATTTATCCTAGAATGCATCTCTAACTGGGAGCATCTTTCATTGCAGAAATTCCTGGTATGTCCGAGTTATATAGCATAGCTGCGGGGATGTGGGAAATGTAGCTTCTCTGTTTTGTTAATTTTAAACAAAATTGTCAGACGTTTGGATTCTTAAATTTGGTTGTTTTACCTGGTTTGAACCAGGTAGTAGACCTTTGAAATGAGTATGAAGAAGTTTGTCTGGGTTTATAACTTTATGCTTTTTTCAATAGCTATCTTAATTGTCTTGTTTTGGTTATTTTACTCATTATCTGCCGTTTTTTATTTTTCTGTATTGCTATTTTGTGTTCCAAATAATTGCTCAGAATATGCACCTGTTTTGGCTTATGATGTGGATATTTTGATTTGAGGTAGACAGTATTAAGAAAATGGATAATAACTAGCAAGTAAATTAAAGTGCGTCTCATCAAATGATTTAAATAACAAATAGTATTATTAAATAATCTATTTACGACGAAATATCCTAATAAACTCGCGTTTTAATGTTTCATTATCGACGTATATGCGAATGAGATGTTATATGTGATTGATTTACATCAAGTCTATTTTTATTTATTTACTTGCTAATTTTTTTTTACCAGTTATGCTGTATATGAGTCGCACGTTGTAAATATTTAATGTAAAGTTTAATTGTATGTCTATTTTTATTTATCTACTTGCTATTTTTTTTTCTTACCAGTTATGCTATATATGAGTCGCACGTTGTAAATATTTAATGTAAAGTTTAATTGTATTTATATGATACACTGCATTGTCACGTGCGGACATAGAATTTTTGTCCAGCCAAGACACAATTTAAAAAAAAATTATGTTTCCGTATATATCATATGAATGCAAAAATAATTTTAATAATTTAAAATAGAGCTGGCAAAACGGGCCGCCCAGCCCGGCATAGCCCATCGGGCCAAGTTATATTCATGGGCTGGGCCGGGACGGCCCATCATCTAGTCGGACCTACAGAAATGTAGCCCAGCCCAGCCCAGTATGGGCTCATGGGCCCGCGGGCCAGCCCAGCCCATAATTTTTTATTTAATTATTTTATTTACTTTATAAAATTACACTATTTATTTGTAATTTTTTTTGGGTATTCTTCTACCCGTATTATTTTACTTTATTTTTTGATTAAAAAATAAAATAATAATTATAGTTATTAAAATATAATCTTGTGTGGATGACAACATTAACTTGAGTACTATTTTGTTGATTGAGATTATTAATTATATCAAAAGAACTCGTAGTTTGACAAATTACAAGAAACAAATTTTTTTAGTCTTTATAGTTTGTATAAAGAATTACAAATAAATTTTTTTTAATAAAATTTATCCGGCGAAAGGGCGGCCCATGACCCGTCGGGCCAAATTGGCCCAAGCCCATTAGGCCCATGAGCCAAATAGGGCCGACTCTTTTCGGGCCTCTAATTTTTTAGCTCAACCCATACTTGGGCTCGGGTTGACCGGTCGGCCCATCGGGCCGGGCCCAAATTGTCGGCTCTAGTTTTAAATGTAAAATAATTATTTCTTCAAATTTAGCGAAATGGGATGCATATCATATGAATGTAAAAATCATATGACTTCAACAATTCTTAATGAATAATGATATTCAATAGCACTATATGAAAATTATTTTGATCAAATATGATCCATCAACACTACTAAGACAAATCATAAACTTATTACTAACAGTAGAAGCTTAAATTAATTGAGTTGAAATAAAATTTTCTATTTTAATATTAATTTTTATTTATTAATTTTAAAGAATATATTAAAATTTAAAATATAAAAATATATATATTAAAAAAATAATTCTACGTAAATCCGTAAGCCTACATCTACTTTGAGTCTAACCCCTTGTAGTAATTAATTAATTTTTTTTTGTATGATATTCATTTGTCTATATATCTTTGATAACCTAATTCTTCATATTATGATCAATTAAAAATGTGTACGTATTTTATTGAATAATGAATAATCTGATAGTAATGAGAAAGAGAATGAAATTATCACCTTTATTACCTTTCAAGATTAAAAAAAAAAGATTAAAAAGAATAAGTATGACATATGAGAAAATTATTGAAAATAAAAGGAACGCCACATGCAGTAAAACCTCTATAAAATAATACTCGATAAATTAATAACATTGATAAAGCAAATAAGTCAGGTCCTAACTTGGGACTAGTTCAAATTTGGACACCAATCAATTAAATAATAAATAATATTTTTTTTTTTCCGAATCCTAATGTATATTTAAGGTCCCAACAAAATTATAAATTAATAATTATTAAAAATATTCCATATATATATATGTGTGTGTGTGTTATCCACTTGAACATTCTAAGACAATTTAGTAAAATATGAATATACTATTACTTGCTTTTAGTTGAACTTCAAATCGGCAATGACCTCATCTTTAAATCTCTCAATTGCACCCAAGAGGTAATTGAAACTTGTGTTTTAATTTATTTGTCATCAATAACTATAATACATTGTAAGTTGATTATACAACGCCGAAATTTTGAAGGTCAATTATATATACATTGCCACTAACATTCCATAGGAGGAGAGGAATATAGAAAAGGAAGAGGCCTACAAGAGATTATGGGGCTGCTTTGCAACAAGAAGAGTGCAGTCTATTGTCTGGAAAGTTCTACATCAACGCATGCCAACAAAGAAGAGTCTCCAAAATAGAGATATCATACAATCTAGTGGTGATATTCTTGTCCTTTATGTGGGGGAGAAGAAGAGAATGTTCGTCATCTATTTTTCCTGTGTGAGTTTGCTCGTAAGATTTGGGATGCTTGCTATTGTTGGACTAGATTATCAATGGTTCCACATTCCGAACCTATTGGTAATTTTCTTCAACGTGATGATTTTTTCGGGCCGAAAAATCTGCTACCTTGTGGACTTGCATTATTTAGACAATTTGGAAGGTGAGAAATGATCGTGCCTTTAATGATGAAGTCCCAAATTCCACGAAGGTTGTTGAAGAAAATAAAGCCAAGGTGTGGTGGTGATTGTCGTCTAAGAAAACACTTGATAGGAGAGCTGTTTTTGGAAACTGGTTAAATAGCCACAACATTTTAACTCTTAGAACAGGAGTAAAGATTTTGATATCGGAGTTACTTTTCATTGAGAGAGTCGAGATATGTAACAAAGAGTCGAGATATGTAACATTTTTCTTAATTTTGTATGAGTTAGAGGATCCCTTGTTCTCCAATTGATTTTATAAAATATTTTTCTTGCTCGATCAAAAAATAAATAAATGAATGTATAAACATTAAAACATCTCTAAATTAATAAATTATTAATTTATCAAATTATATAATATCTTTGTAAATTAATAAATTTCTCCGATTCCAACGGTATTAATTTATAGAGGTTTTACGATATATTTATTTATTATATTATGTGCTAAAATTTTTCCAATTTCAAGCGGTCAAGTTTTCTACTAAAAGACAAAATATGGTTGGTTTTTTCTGTAACTTCATCGAATTCATATAACACATAATTAAATATACAAATGCTGAACTCTCTTTAGTACATGAAAAGTTGACAACTAGGAAGGTAAAGTGGGGAACAATGTTCGAGGTAAAATTAGATAAAGTGATTCATAAAATCAGTTGAGTGAGAGTGAAAAGTTTATACTTTTTGTGGACTCAATTAATAAGCTGATTTTTCAAATTTGCTCCTAACAGGACGGATTCATAATTTTTTCACAATGAGGGCAAAGTAAATAAATAATACACGTATCAAGAGTAAATTTCTGTTAAAAAAAATTAAATAAATGAATTGATTCCCATCCTCTCAACAAGTTTAAGCTCTTAGATGAGACAAAATATTTTTTATGGTATCAAAGCTTAGGTTCACTTAGATCCTGAGTTCGATTCCCGTGGAAAGCACTTCACCTATTTAAATTGTCCGAGACAATGATTCAGCCCACGAGTGAGGGGGCTCAGATCCTGAGTTCGATTCCCGTGGAAAACACTCCACCTATTTAAATTATCCGAGGTAATGATTCGGCCCACGAGTGAGGGGAAGTGTTGAGGAAAATTAAATAAATGAATTGATTCTCATCATCTCTACAAATTCGAGCTTTTAGATGAAAACATAATTCTTTCAATTTCCAAGTTCACTGTGTAACAAATTTTATATTTACAGAATTGATCCTTCAATTATCACGATTAATATATTTTTATAATGTAAGTCATACTCTTCAATTTTCATTACTAATACATCCGTTGTAATATAAATCATATTTTTTAGTATAACGAGTAATACCCTTTTTATAATAATAAATCGTACACTTCAATTATCACGATTAATACCCTTTAATAATAAAAATCATACTACTTAACTAATCTCACGGATCCCTTACATAAAATTTGTACACACTATATTTTATCTAAAATAAAATACATTAAAAATAAAATTATACAAAGTGGGATTACAGGAATTTGAACAAACAGTCTACAATCAAGTAAAGGAAATGAGAAACCACAGACCTATCCTACTTAAACTCGCCCTTAATCAGCGAACAATGCCTGTTCACACGCCCACAAGCTTTAAGTTTGGGCACAAATGGACCTGAGGAAGATTACAACGACATAGTGTCAAACAGTTGGAAAAATTCGATCAACACAAATGGCTTGGGGAGTAGATTACATGAAATGGCCGACTCCTTCAAACATTGGTCAGATACTTCCGTGGGAAACCTCGGGAGGCAAATTAGGAAAACCAGGACTCTTCTTAACAAGATGTTAAATGATGAGGATCACGGTGTGGATTTCCAAAAAGTTCATTTAATCCAATGCAAATTGGAAAAACTCATGTGCCAAGAGGAAACCCACTGGAAGCAACGTTCCAGAATCAACTGGCTTAATTCTGGAGACAGAAACACTTCTTTCTTACATAAAATGGTCTCGGAACGAAGAAGGAAGAACTCCATCAAGTTACTCCTTAATGACGAGGGACCCCCCAAACTGATCAGAAGGATATAGAGAAAATGATTGAGGGCTACCCCAGAACCCTTCAAACCGAGATATTGAAGGTATCACCAATTATATCCAACCGTCGGTTACGGATGAAATGAACAATTTTCTTAAGAAACCGTTCACTGGAGAGGAAGTGAGGAAAGCCCTATTTGATTTAAATCCCTCCAAAGTCCCGGGACCAGATGGATTTACGACTCTCTTTTTTCAGAACTCCTGGGCAACTGTCGGAGATGACGTAACGGCTGAAAGCCTACGGATCCTTAATGGGCTACAGGGGTTAGGGAATCTTAACCCCACTAATATCACCCTTATCCCAAAGGTCAAAGACCCAAAAACCCTGAAGGACTTTAGACCTATCAGCCTCTGTAATGTGACCTATAAGATTGTAGCCAGAGCTATTACGAATCGTTTTCAATGGTCCTAGGGACTCTTATCGACCCCAACCAAAGTGCCTTCATTCCGAGAAGCCTGATTTCTGATAACATTCTGCTGGGTTATGAATGCATGCACTGGCTCAGAAACAACAAGAGTAAACAGGGCTACACATCTCTGAAACTAGTGAGCAAGGCTTATGACAGGGTTGAATGGAGATACCTAGAAAAAGTTCTACTTCGCATGGGCTTCAACATCAATTGGGTGAATTTAATTATGGAATGTGTAACTACACCTTCCTATTCTTTCAAAATCAATAACATCATTTCAGGACATGTCGTTCCTTCCCGGGGGCTCCGTCAAGGAGGCCCTATTTCTCCCTATTTATTAGTTATTGTCGCCAGGGACTGTCCTCGGCAATCAATGCCCAAGCGGCTGAGGGGAATATCACCGAGTTAAGATTGCCAGGGGTAGCCCGATGATAGCCCACATCTTCTTTGCAGATGATAGCCTCATTTTCTTTAAAACCAGTAAAGAGGGTGTCCTTACGATAAAAAAATGTCTTCAAGATTATGAAAAAGCCTTGGGTCAATTAGTCAATTTCGACAAATCGGCTATTACTTTCAGTAAAAACACCTCCCAGGCTAATATTGACTTTGTCAAAGCCAGTCTTCATATTCAGACCTATCATGGTCATGATCTCTACCTAGGGCTCCCTACCTTCTCAATCCAGAGCAAACGACTTCAGTTCGGCTACTTAAGGGATAGAGTATCAAAAAAATTGAGTTGCTGGAAAAACAAATTCTTCACGGATGGTGGACGGGAAATCCTGATTAAATCCGTTATACAAGCCGTCCCTACTTATGCCATGACTTGCTTCAAGATACCAACCTCCCTTTGTGGAGAAATAGAGTCAATGTGTGCTAGATTCTGGTGGGGAGGAGACCCGGATAGTAAGAAGACTCATTGGAAGGATTGAAAACTCCTCACCAAACCTAAGAAAGAAGGCGGAATGGGTTTTAGGGATCTGGTTACCTTCAATAAGGCACTGCTTCCAAAACAAATCTGGAGAATCTTTCTCTGCCCTGAATCGCTAGTTGCTAAAGTACTGAATGTTGGAAAATAGAGGCACGTAAAACACGTAATCACATGCACAACGAAAATTAAAGTTCACCAACAACGAACAATTAATTGCATACAGATTACAATAATCATAACGAGAAATCTTACAGTAACTCGAGTGCAGATTCATCTACTATGGTATCCACGTAATCCCCAATTACATACTTGCACGGATTTGCCAGCGTTGAATCCCGAGACAGATTAGCTAGGAAAATCCAAACTCTAGATCTTATGGAGAAAATATGAATTAACATTGTTTGTGAATTCCCAAGAGCTTGTATATATAGGGAGGCCCAGCTTAAATCTTAAGCTAGCCCAATTAAGGAAATAAAAACCCTAATTTTGAATTAAATTAATTCCTTTTAATTTAATTCCTTAAATATAAATCTCTTCGATTTAAATGTCTTTATATGAAAATCTCTACGATTTATTTTCATATACATTAAATCCTATAATTATATTCCAAATATAATTATTGGGAATTTTTATTTAATTAAATCCAATTTAATTAAATATTAATAATAATTAATTTCAAATTAATCTATTATTAATTACTTCTCCATAAATTAAATATTAAATCCAATTTAACATTTAATCAACCAACTATAATCCGTAAAAGGGAACTACTTGTTGTGTGACCCACATGCCCTCATATACCGAGCGATTAGTCAAACTAACGGTCTTAATTGAACCCTAGTCAATAAATCAGACATTCTCAATATATGAGGTACGTTGCGAGAAACATGCAACTACCTGTAATTGTAACGTGGGCTATTACGATTTCCTCTTTTCATTCACGAATACTCAATTAGTCTTGAACATGATGAAATGTCTATTCAAATAACTTAATCACTTTATCTCAAATCACTAATTGATCACTCATGTCACACTTTGCCACAAAGTCCAAGTGGACGTGCATTGGCCAATGACTTTAATCCAATTATGATGAGAAGGTGAGTATTCTCTCTAAATCCACTTTGAGGAATGAATCTTTTTCTTGGCTCAACTACCACGCACATGCACTTCGTGATGAACTCAATCCAAGCCATATCTACCCATGGAAGGGTGCAAGCATCGGTCATGGTCAAAGTTCATCACTCCACACATGTCGTGCGTATTGACCTTTAAGTCTAAGGAGTATCGCATTGCTCCTACTAACTGAGACACCCCTAGACACATATAGTGGAACTACATCAAACGGTTTTTCGGATGGGTATACCAATACCCTCTAAGGTATTTGTGCATCCATCATGAGATACCTAGTATCTCGTAGTAAGTGAGATCTTACTACGCTCTCTAAGAGTATGATGCAGATCGCACACCAATCTCCATTGCATCATCAATATCCCTTTCTTGATGATCCTTGATTGGGGCTATTTAAGAATCATGCTTAAGTCATCTGAGTTCTCACTCACTCAATGACAGCAGTGACTCAATGGAACATATATAAGAATAAATACAAACAATCAAACATAATATTCTAATGAGTGTAACACCGTACATTTAATATTAAACAAATAATAATATTAAACCAATACTGAATATTATCTGAGTATTATGTCCTTACAAAGGATTGTCTCTAGGACACTAACACTAACACTAACACTGAAGGCTAGATACTTCAAGCATACATATATTATGGACGCCACACTAGGCTCAAACCCCTCTTATGTCTGACGCTCTATCATGTGGAGTAGATCTATCATTTCTAGCTTCGTCCTTATCCGGGATCTCCACGTCATCATGCTCCTCTACGAGGAAACCATAATATCTTGTAGGTGGATTACGAACTCTAGTGGACTTACGGAGTTGTGGTTGCTCAGGCTGCACATTCTGATCGTGAAAATTTTATGGTGCGGCGATTTCATCGTCGACCGGGGAGACCTCAAGAGCGATACTTCCGGATGCTCCTTGAGCACTTTCGAATGCCTCTTGGGCGAGAGTTTGAACTATGCGCAGTTCTCATTCAGCCCACTTGGAGTTCATTGTGTCACAATATGTATTACTTTGCAGTAATATTGTCACTGTATGTTAACTATACATGACGATATATGTTGTTACTAGGATCAACTCTAGAGCTTCTTTGGCACAAACCCCTTTCCCAGAAAAGGGTTTGTTGATCATCATGCCCTTGAGACAGGATTCGCAATTACCATACAACTCAAATTAAGTAGTCTAACTTTCTTAACCTTGCTATCCTATTCTCATTTGCATGACCTAGCCTACAATGCCACAAGTAAGTCGGATTTTCATGATTACTAAGTTTGAGTCGTTTGTTTTGTATATTAAGAATGTTATGTCCACAATGCAACAAATATAAACCATTAGATAAAGGAGAATTTCCATACACATCACCATTAAGCGAAAAGTAACAATTATTATTTGCAAAATGGAAGGAAAAACCTTCAATATCCAACATCGAAATAGAAATAATGTTGAGGGTAATAGAAGGAGCAAAATAACAATTATTTAGTTCAAGTCTAAAACTAGAAGGTAAGTTTAAAACATAAACACCAACACATTCAACAGCAACTCTTGCTCCATTCCCAGCGTGTAGGGCGACTTCACCCGGCCTAACTGACCTGCGATGCTTGTGACCCTGCAAATTAGTACAAATGTGTGAGCCACAACTGGTATCCAATACCTAGCAGTTAGTATCATTTGTGGACATGTTTATTTCAATAACAAACATACCTGTTCCAGTGGCTGAGACACCTTGTGTCTTCTTTTCAGCTGCTAAAACCTTACAGTCCTTCTTCCAATGCCCCTTCTGCTTACAGTGGAGGCATACATCCTTGTCCACCCTATCCTTCTTTTGAATTCCACCTTTGGGCATAAGGAAGCTAGGCTTAGAGCCTTTCTTTACCTTGCCTTTCCGCTTCTTCTTTCCTTTCGGACCAGAAGAAGTAGAGGCACTCACCATGAGTACAGGCTTCTCTTTAGCAGTGGAGGACTCAAAAGTCTTGAGCATGTTATGCAGCTCGGGCATGGTCGATTCCGTCTTATTCATATTAAATTTTACTACGAAACTCGAATATGAATCGGGAAGCAACTAAAGAATAGCATAAACAACAACATTGGTCTTGAGCTCAATTCCCAGACGACCAAGTTTCTCGATTAGCCCTATCATCTTCAATACATGAAGAGAAACCTGTTAGTGTTAGTGTCCTAGAGACAATCTATTGTAAGGACATAATACTCGACAATATTCAGTTTGATTTAATATTATAGATCATTTAATATTAATGTATGGCAATACACTTGTATGAATATTATGTTTGATTGTTTGCATTTATTCATACAAATGTTCCCATGAGTCATTGCTGTCATTGAGGTTGTGAGAACTCAGATGACTTAAGCACGATTCTCAAATAGCCCCGATCAAGGATCATCAAGAATGGGATATTGATGATGCAATGGAGATTGGTGTGCGATCTGCATCATACTCTTAGAGAGTGTAGTAAGATCTCACTTACTACGAGATACTAGGTATCTCATGATGGATGCACAAAAATACCTTAGAGGGTATTGGTATACCCATCCGAGAAACCGTTTGATGTATTTTCACTATATGTGTCTACGGGTGTCTCGGTTAGTGGGAGCGATGCGATACTCCTTTGACTTGAGATCAATACGCACGACATGTGTGGAGTGATGAACTTTGACCATGACCAATGCTTGCATCCTTTCATTGGGCAGATACAGATTGGATTGGGTTCATCACGAAGTGCATGTGCGTTGTAGTTGAGCCAAGAGTAGGATTCATTCCTCAATGTGGATTTAGAGAGAATACTCATCTTCTCATCATAATTGGATCAAAGTCATCAGCCGATGCACGTCAACTTAGACTTTGTGGCTAAGTGTGACATACATGATCAATTAGTGATTAGAGGTAAATTGATTATGTTATTTGAACAGACACTTCATCATGTTCAAGACTAATCGAGTATTCGCGAATGAAAGGAGAAAATCGTAATAGCCCATGTTTCACTTACAGGTAGTTGCACGTTTCTCTCAACGTACCTCATATATTGTGAATGTCTGATTTATTGTCTAGGGTTCAATTAAGACAGTTAGTTTGACTAATCGCTCGATATATGAGGGTCTATGGGTCACACAACAAGTAGTTCCCTTTTACGGATTATAGTTGGTTGATTAAATGTTAAATTGGATTTAATATTTAATTTATGGAGAATTAATTAATAATAGATTAATTTGGAATTAATTATTATTAATGTTTAATTAAATTGGATTTAATTAAATAGGATTCCCAATAATAATATATGGAATATTATTGTAGGATTTAATATATATGGAATCAAATTTGTAGAGATTTGATATACATGGGAATTAAATCCGTAGAGATTTTATATGAGGAAATAAATCGTAGAGATTTATTTAAATAAAGATTAGGGATTTTATTTCCCAATCAGGTTAGCTTAAGATTTAAGCTGGGCCTTCCCTATATATATGAGCTCTTGGGAATTCACAAATAACGTTAATATTTTCTCCATAAGATCTAGAGTTAGAATTTTCCTAGCAAATTCATCTCGGGATTCAACACTGGCAAATCCGTGCAAGTCCGTGATTGGGGATTACGTGGATACCATAGTAGAGAAAATGGTATACGATTTACTGTAAGAATTCTGTTTACGTTTATTCGTATTTAATTATGCAATTAATTGTTTGTTGTTGGTGAACTGTTTATTTTCGCTGCGCATGTATTACATGTTTACGTGCCTCTAAATTCCAATAGTGGTATCAGAGCTCAGGCTCTTGACTTAATTGCATAGTAATATTTTTTTTTGAGAGCTCGAAATCGGATTACAACGATCAAGATATGTCCTTGGATATCATTGTTCACCCAAGCATGAGGGTGGCGAGATCTGGTAGCTAACTGTGCGAGATTATGTGCAGCTGAATTGTCTGACCGGGGGCAGTACCATACACCTTTCACTAAGGTGTGCTTGTATAGGGAGCGGGCCCGGTTGATAAGATTTTCTTCGTAGCCTAGATAGATGGAGTTCGAGGTGATGGCTTGAATAACATCAGTGCAGTCCGAGAAGATGTTGACCGGGACCTGAAACTTATCTAAGAAGAATGTTAGTCCTTCAATAAAAGCATTGACCTCCGCTGCCATGATTGAGCCCGGGGGAGCAATATGTTGGTATCCGGCTCCCCGACGGAGTTTCTTCGTGATCCCAGATGAAGAAGCCTATGGTGAAAGACATCTTCGTTTCGTTGTAGGCAGCATCGACTTTCAAGGTCCAATTATTCGTAGCCCCTGGATGGGGAATAGGCCGAGACTGAGGCTGTAGAGGTTTCAATCTCAGGGCGAGTTTGGATTTTTCGTGATGGTATTGCTCTAAGAGGGAATTCGTCCATCTCGCCTGGATGTATCTTGAGATGGTATTACCTTTTCTGTGTGATATGTCACATCGTTCTTTCCAAACTCCCCACATCTTCACTGCTAGTCTCTCCATGGTCTTGGCATTAAAGGTTTTAATGCAGTGAATTGTGAAACTTTCCGAGAAACCTTTGCGTAATTGTTTAATGAGGTGCCACCACTCTGTTTGTTTCCACGTATCTTTGACAGCTTGACAAGAAAAAAAAAGCATGATTAGTGTCAGCCCAATTGAAGCCACAAAGTACGCACCTGGGTGGGCAGGGCACATGGTGGGAGGCAAGATTTCCTTCAGCTGCAATGATGTCATGCGCCGCTTTCCATAAAAAGGATCTTCACTTTATGGGGAATATCCAGCTTCCACAACATATGCCATATATCCGAACTGGAGCTTGGTGATCCCTTGTTGGTATCTTCTGTTGTTTTCTCCCTAGAATTGGCTTTCCAGTAGACAGTCTTTACTGTGTATAGGCCTTTCTTGTTATATATCCAAAAACGCGAGTCGTTTCGGCCGTCTCTGTCGATCGGGATTTTACGAATGGCATCCACCTCATAATTAAGGAATAGATTGTTGAGTTTAGGAACGTCCCAAGTGGAGTCCGAGGTAATGAGGTTCTGGACACTGGTGTTGCTATCGTAGGATTTATACGAGGTAATTTTTCCGCTAGCAAGATTCGGAACCCATTTGTCCCTTTTGGCGTGGATATCCTTTCCGTCGACAATTTTCCAGTAGAGACCATCAGCAATGGTTTGTTTGCTCCACATAATGGATCGCCAAATGTAAGAGGGGTTCGTTCCAGTTGAGGCTTCCATGATGTCGGTGTGTTTAAAGTATCTAGCTTTGAGTACTCTTGCGATAAGGGAATTAGGGTTTTGGATAAACCCTAATTCTCCAAATTTGCTTGGCAAGTAAAGCTTTATTGAAAGTCACAAGATCTCTGAATCCCATCCCACCTTCCTCCTTGGGTCTCGTTAGTGTCTTCCAATCCTTCCAGTGAACTTTTTTTTCAGATTCGTTGCCTCCCCACCAGAACCTGGCACACATGGATTCGATGTCACCGCAAAGGGTCGTGGGGATTCTGAAACAAGACATCGCATTGTTGGGGAATAACGCATACGTGGGGATGGCCTGGATTACTGATTTGAGCAACACTTCCGTCCCCCATCCGAGAAAAAAATGATTTTTCCAGCTTCCTAGTCTCTTGGATACCCTGTCCCTAAGATACCCAAATTGAAGGTGTTTGCTTTGAGTTGTGAATGTGGGTAAGCCTAGATAAATGTCATGCCCCTGGCAGACCTGGATGTTGAGGTAGGCCTTGGTAAACTGAATATTGTATGAGGAGGTCTTTTTGCTAAAAGTAATTGCCGATTTCTCAAAGTTGATCAGTTGGCAGGAGGCCTTTTCATAACTATTCAAGCAGTGTCTAATCGTTTGGACGTCTTCCTTATTGGTTTTGAAGAACACGAGACTATCATCAGCGAAAAAGAGGTGTGTGATCATGGGACTCCCTCTAGCCACCCTTATCTCATTAATCTTTCCGCTTTCGGCATGAGCATTAATAATGGCCGAAAGGCCTTGTGAGACCAGGACGAAGAGGAAAGGAGAAAGTGGGTCTCTTGGCGCAGACCCCTGGAGGGGGTGACCCGACCTCTAATAGAGTTATTGATTTTAAAAGAGTAGGTAGGGGAAGAGACACACTCCATGATCAGTCTCGTCCAGCGGGAGTCGAAGCCCATACGGGTCATGATTCTTTCAAGGTAAGACCATTCCACTCTGTCATATGCCTTACTCATATCCAGTTTCAAGGACGCGAAACCCTGTTTACTTTTGTTATTCCTCAGCCAATGCATACATTCGTAGCCCAGAAGAATGTTGTCGGTGATAAGGCGTCCGGGGATGAAGGCACTCTGATTAGGGTCAATCAACTGGCCAAGAACGAACCTAAACCGATTAGTGATAGCCCTTGCAATGATTTTGTAAAAGACGTTACAGAGACTAATTGACCGGTAGTCTTTCAAAGTTTTCGGATTTTTGGATTTTGGGATGAGGGTGATGATGGTAGGGTTCTGATTTTTGAGGCTTTTGCCTTCATTGAGGATTTTAAGGGCCTTAGCGGTAATGTCGTTGCCGATATCATCCCAAGCATTCTAAAAGAAAAGGGCCGTGAAGCCATCTGGTCCCGGGGCTTTGGATGGATTGAGATCAAACAGGGCCTTGAAGATTTCATCTCGGCTGAAGGGCCTGGTCAAGTGGTTATTCATTTCTCCTGTCACCGAAGGATTAACAAAATTAGTAATATAATTAATATCGGAGGGAGGGGGTCCATGAGAATTAAATAAATCAGAATAGTAATTGACTATGGTATCCTCAATATCGTTGGGGTCGGTCAACACCGAGCCCATCTCGTTCGTTATGGAGTCTATGCGGTTTTGTTTACGTCGGTCCGAGGCCGTCTTGTGGAAATAAACCGTGTTACTATCTCCCGAATTAAGCCAATTGACCCTGGATCGCTGTTTCCAATAAGTTTCCTCCTGGGAGAGCAATTTTTCAAGCTTACGCTCCAAGGTCTGGATTTTGGCCATCTCCAAGGGGAGTGATTCATTATTGAGAATTTCATTGATGAGTTTTCTAGTAGCGGCAATTTGACAACCCAAATTGTCCCCGTTATTTTTGGACCAATTCTTTAACGATTTAGCCGTATCCGAAAGCCTGTGTTGGAGTTTACATGTTAGCTCCCGTTTTTCTCCAAGAATCAACTAGCACGGATCTGTAGTCGTCCTCAAGTAGCCACCTATGTTCAAATTTGAAGTCCGGAATAGAGGTCTTGTCTGTAGGCAAATTCTAACTCCCATACTACAAATTTTGAACAGAGGTCTTGTCTGTAGGCTTAGTCGTCCTCAAGTAACCACCTACAAGCCAACCAAGTTGGGAGTTAGTATGGGTTTTGTGAATTTTGTGTAGTAGCTCCCAAGATGTATAACGCAAATGTTGAATAGGGTGGCCATAGAAACCGGTAAAATACCAACTTAATTGATTAGCAGAAATAAAGCAATCGATATGACCCAACGAATAAGACAACACCGAAACGTTAAGGTTATCATTCCACAAAAGTACAAGACCACCACTTTTGCCCGAAGAGGCGATAGTAAAACAACCATGGAAATGTAACAAAGTATGCCATCTTGACACAATACAACTGTAAGTTTTAGCTTCTGAAATGAAAACAAGATCGGGGGATTGATCTAGAAGGAGTCGCTGCAGATTTTTGAACACCCGTTGTCCCCCGAGGCCACGGGCGTTCCAACATAGGTAATTCATGGTTGTTGGCGGGGCTGAATTGTTGCTAAAATTCACAATTGTTTTACCCAAAACCCTTCTTGATTTGGTTTAGTGACATCTGTTGTTTTTTGATGTAATTGATTGAAAATTGTAACTTTGATTCAATTAAAATATTAATTAACTAAGTTTGTTTTTCAATCATTAAACGAATTACTCATTAGAAGAAATATGTTTGGAACAAATCAATCCACTCGTCAGTTTCAATGTGAAATTGTCGAAACCACTTGCTGGGCGAGTATGCCTGCGAATCGTCGGAGTCGGCGATCGATCCGATGGCGTGGTGCTGGGCTTTCGTTCACTCGATGCGAGACCCTCATAGCGGTAGTACGTTTCGTGCGTTTCGCGTTGATGGCGGAGGCAAGCCGATGGGTTTCGCTCTAGGCGGCTATAGCAGCGATATGCTGCGGATTTGGCCTAGGTGGCGGCGATCTGCCGCGATTCAATTCGTGCGGTGGCGATTTCGCTCGAGTGGCGGCGATCTGTGAACGATGAAATTTTCGCAGATGGCAGCGTTAGCATACGCTGCAACTGTTCGCATCGGGGGCAAAAACATTGCCTCTGCTTCGATGCGGCAAGGCGCTGCGACCTCTTCGAGGCGACGGGCGACGGCGGCTCTGCTGTTGCTCCAAGGCGGCGACCGATGCAGGCCTTGTGGTCTTCTTTTTGATCTATTCCTTTCCCAAAATCAGTCCCTGCGTTTTAATAATAAAAAAAAGAAAAATTGTCAATTCAGGGCATGAAAGATGATAAAATTATCAATTTAAGGCCTTAAATTTTTTTTCTATCGATTCAAAGCCTGGAAGATTAAAAATTATCGATCCAGGGCCTGAAAGATAAAAACTATCAATTTGAGGCTCACACATTTTAAAGTCATTGATGGTCCCGGTTTGAAAACCCATTTTGATCGTGCGAAAGCAAACATTTCGTGCGATGCATATAAAACAGGGGTGAGGGCAGAGTGATTCCGATTTTTTGAGTTTTAAGCTCATGTGTTGTGTTTTGCTTATAATCGAATGCATATGACAATATAAGAACATAAAGCAATAAACAACACAACAAATTACAGTGGTTCAGAGACTCAAGCTCCTACGTCCACTCTCCCTGACTCTACAGAGAAATTCACTATCAACTTCTGAGCTTTCTGACTACCTCGCGTAGTTTTATTTACTCAACTTCGTACAGAGTTTTCGACTACTCCACGTAGTTTACTTTACTCAACCCGACCTTGAGTTTTTACGACTACCTCCGTGGTTTACTTACTCAATCACACACAAGCTTTCGGACTACCCCGTAGCTTACTAACTTCTCCTCTAGAGTTTTCCTCGACTACTCCGCCAGTTTACTAACTCTTTACAACACTTCTCACCAACAAACACACTCCAACTACCTTCACAAGGGTTTGAGGTTTCTTGGTTGGTTTCCAACTAGGATGAGATATCCTTTACAATGAAGCACAATGCTAAGGGTTAGGATATCTCGACTAAGCTTTGGATAATTCTTATCAAGCTAGGATTAGTATAGTGAGCTCTCTTCAATATTGAAGCACTTGGGAAATTCTAAGTTTTTCGAGTGCTTTTAACTTTTACAAGAATAAGCTTGAGCTCTTAAGTTGCGTATAAATTTCCCGTAACCTTACAATGTAGAGGGTCACCAGTATTTATAGGCATACACCAAGGTCACTCTTTGAAAACTATCCGTTGGAGAGACAACTTCGTGAGTTCCCTCTTGTGGTGTGTGAAACGACTATATTTAGGGTTTGAAACTCCCTAACACTTTCTAGGCAATAGCCTTTCATGTAGCCGGTCTTCACTTTTTGCGATCCGAACTTTTGTACATCGACATCCTTTTTCGAGACACATCCTTTGTCGATGTCGATATGATGCAAATGTTGTCTTCCTCTTTTTGACTTTTGTCTCGGTTAAAATGTAAACACCTTCAACGACTCTTTTTGGTTACAAACTCTGAGTTTGATATAACCTTAACAACACTTCTGACTTAGTTCCTTTTGTCTGCATTTGAATGTTTTGGCAAATATCTATTTTCTAAGGAATCACGATCTTCTCAGTATTGCATCCTTCAGATAGATATATTCAGTGCCTCGAAACATTCAGGTTCATACTGAGCATTCAGTACCTTACTGAGTCTTCAGTAATTACTGTGCCTTCAGTATTCTTGATCTTTAGTTTCTCAGTCTTCAGTCTTTTGTGTCTTGAGTCTTGAGGTTTTTCAATCTTTGTAGTTTATCTTGGACCGATGTCTTGAGTCTTCTCAGCAGTCTTGATTTTCAAGATCCTACTTGAGTCTTGATAACTATCCCGAACTATATCTGGCGACTATACATTCTGCAGATAACATCCTGAATATTCTAAAAACTGAATCCTGACTCAACTTTCAAGATCATTCTGAACATGTCATACTCAGGGGTTTTGGGATCTAATCAAAATCATATATCTTTATTAAATTCATCTCCCAACAATTTCCCCCTTTTTGATGATGCAAAACCTATCTTGTTACAAACATATAACCTATACTTTATGTTTCAGTTTTATCCTATTACAAGATTGGTTGTCTCCCAAATCATTTCTTAAATTAGAGAATCTCCAAACAATTTCAGAGTTTCTCAACAGTTTAATCATTCAGCAATTTCTTCAGTAATGAATCTCTTTAACTAGTTCATTACCAAATACTTAAACAATTTCCCCCATATTCAGACAATTTCTTCAGAGACATTCATTCAGGCATATCAAAATAAAAGACATGTAAATAAGATAATGAGATATTATCTTTTGAGCATAATGATAAATCTTCATTGATGATTGGTATCCCGTTACATATTACAATGAGTTTATCAACAAAATCAAAAAGACAAAATTTAAAGATTACAAAATCTTCTGAGTCTTCGGTCTTCAGTCTTCTGATTTTGGCTCTTCAGTCTTCTGCTCTTCAGTTTGCTTCATTCTCAACTTCATCAGCGGGCACCTCCAGGTCAAACATTCCGAAAAATCTCTTCTTCAGCTCATTTCTTTCCTTGATGATGTCCTGATTTTTTCTGTTAAACCCAATGACCAAAGATATCTTGAGCAATCTCTTGAGTAATGACCTTCTCATTCACCAAGCCATTATCAAGTTTTGGAGGTGGATAGGAATATGGACGAGGGGCTACTATCTCAGTACTGTCCTTCATCCACAAAGTTAATCCACTCTGTAGATACTTTGGATAGAAGATAAGAAGGTATTCAATGAAAGCTTCATTACGATATGAGCTTTCCCTCTCCATTCCCCGAGAACATCATAATTGAACCCGAAAGGTTCTCTTGACTTCTTCCCACATATCGTTGAGTTTGATGGGCATCCATTTATCAACGTGGGGCCATTTTAGTACTTTTGATGTTCCTTTCCTCTTGCTTTCATAAACTTCCCGAAATCACTCATTCGGCTTACGCTCTTCGCTCTATCTTCTTTTTTGATCCACAGACGTTCTGAGACCCGGCGGCGACTTTTCTTTAGCTTGTTCTTCTTGGAGTGTCTTGAGCATTTTTTCGTGTTGAAGACTTTCTTCCGAGGTTGAGACTCGATTTCCAATCGGTTGTTCTGTTTCTTCATCATCGAAATCGATTTTCTCTGGATTGGCTTAAAGCCTTTGCGTTTGCTTTTCGGGTTGAACAACGCCCAAGGCTTTCCTCTTCATAAGCGATTCGGCCGAAGGCTGGCTTGTTCCAACCTTTGCTCTAGCTTTTCGGTTTCTCTTGCAACATCAAGCATAGCTTGCTCGAAACTTCAGTGTAGATAGGCTTTTCTACCGAAGCGAACTTCAACTTCTCGGTAGCTCAGACTTCTTTAAAGGCTTTTTGCTTGATTATACATTTAAACATCTTTTCGAGCCTTCTTCTCCAAAGTGCGTGCCATGAACTTTTGCGAGATCTTGACTTTTTTCCCCCTTCTTGGCACCGTAATTTGGAAGAAATCTGAAGGCGTTGTGTTCATGTGATATTGCTCTTTGCTCACGCTGGCCGAACTTCTCCACGCTATCGATCTTGTTAGTCTTCCGGCCTCCTTAGATGGTTCTTAGCCCACGAAAATTCTTGAATAAGTGGGCAAAGCCCGGCGAGAAAGTGCTTCTTTGAACATCTCATGTCATCTTGGTCATGAGCATTGAGCTCATTTCCTCAACAATGACTTGATTAACACCTCATTCTTTTACGCGGTTTCACCTCTAGGAAATCGAACTTTCACGTGAAGTTTTACCTTCGATTCATCACTTAACTTCGGCCTTGACTCCCTCAAACTTCTCATTTAGCTTTCCTTCCATGTAGGTCATCTGGGTGGTTAGAGTGTTTTGAATTTGCACCAATTCTGAAGAGTGACTAAGACCGTCCATCTTTTGAGCTTGATTGGCCAACGTCTCTTCCATCTGAGCAATCTTGATCATCATTGGCTCAACCTTCTCAAGTTTCTCTATCGGTGAGATCAATCTCGGGAATCTTCGCCTCCTGTCTTTGTCCGATCATCTTGAGCTTGACTTCATTACGAGCTCCGGTCTCAAATGCGCCTCGATCCAAGAGTACTATCATCGATCGATGTTGACTAGATCCAGGTTGATCAGCAACAAAAGTCTCCTTTCCTCCTGAGACTGTTCCTCAGCATCTCCCTGTTGGTCCCCATCTCCATCTTGAGATTTGTCTCTGCTGCTTGGGGCACCAACTTTAGTTGCTCTCCTCGGCCAACTTCCTCCGAACCAAACTCATCAAAATCGGGCGTATTTCATCCTCGAGCTTTGTCCTCGAACCACGAGAAGTCGGTCGGAAAAGTGTCTCTCATTCCGCGATCTTCCTCTAAAAGCGACAATATCAAGCATCTCGGGGAAGAGTCCGATTGAGGATAATCTGATTGTCCTTAATCTGAAGAAAATATCTTCTGGTCGGGGTATGAAATTTGAGCTCGAGTATCGGTCAAGTATGAACCGTTCCCCCCTTTCCTCCACTCGCCTTCTTGACCTTGCCCTTCTTCCATCTCGGGCTCTCTGGTTCATTTGAAGTTTACGCTAAGGGATCAAAAAGTAGATCCTTTCGAGGAGCTCATCAAGAATATTACGCTCACGAGTCTCAAAGACATCTCGAAGTTTGTCTTGATCGGTCCTCGGTTTGCATCTGAGTGGGTTACGAGGCCTGAATTGGTATATCCTCGGTTTAGTCTGAGTTGGCTCTTGATCTGAGCTTACACATCTTTAGATTGACTCTCGAAGGCTCTTACATCGAGCTGCACACACCGGGTAGGCATCTCTCGAGGTCTGAGCTCCTTTGAAAATTTCCTGAGAAATTTTATCTCAGACGGCGATGTCTCGAGCACCTCGAAAAAAAGACACGCTCACTCGATCGATCCTGTGTCACCGGAGATAACTTTGAGCCAACACTTGTAATGGTGAACTCGAGCGGTTTGACCCTCCATTGAATCTCTTCGAGAATCACTTTCATCTTCATCGTGAGAACCACCAATCTTCTGCGTTTTTGGAGCAAGATTCTTCGTTTCATCATTTTTGCTCCTTGCTCCATCTTTGCCTCCAACAACACCTTCCCCTAGTTTGTTGGGTCTCCTTTTCAGCAACTGCAGAAGGTGATTCTACCTTCTTTTCTCTCTTCCCCCTGATGACCTGCTTCCTTGCATCAATGCGTTTAAGGAGAATTTTGGATTTAGGAAATGGGGTCGAATTGACGAAGATATCCTCCTCCTCTCTGACATCTCCAAAATGTAAGCAATTTTGGTGGCATGGTGGATCTTGCCTTTGATTGAGATCGCCCGTCAATCTTCCTCAAAACTTTAAAATACGCTTCACTCACCGTCTGGATCAGAAATTTCACCCGGTTGAAATCTTTGGTGGGTGAAGCTTCTATCGCCGCCATCAATCTGAGCTTTGGGGTACTTATCTGCTCAAAACTCCCCGCAAGACTCATGATGCACTTGCTCACAATTTCCATCAACACACGATATTGTGACTTGAGTGCCTTTTTATGCGATTAATCGCCTCAAACTTAACGAGTTCTCGGCAATCCCATCTAAGTACTCTCGCTCTCTTCCTAACATATACGTCGTAGATCCTCTCCTCTATCACGAGCTCAAAAACATCATTGATTTTTTCTAACTATATACGATCCCTCTCAAAATCGGCGTATTTGGATGATCGCTCTAAGTGTGATACGATTAACTTAGAATGCATACAACCCTCTTCATCTATCTTCAAATTCTGAGATGAATTCGATTACCTCTTTTCGCAAACTCCCCGGTGCAGTGGGTTTGCGACTAGTTAAGTGAGTTTAGCGATCGAATCATATCAGAGCTTCCTCTTCGGCTTTGAGTTGGTTGTGCTTTCAAGTGAGACAACGAACTTCGTACCACGGCTTGTTGGTTTCGGCTAATCTCTCGAAACGGGGTTGGAGCCATTTTAGAGTTTGATTGAAGAAGGGAAGCTTTTTGGGTTTGGAGAATTTACGGGCAAAGGGATTTTTAATTGCGAAGATTTGAAAACGAAGGGGTTTGATAAAATTTTGGCTTGAATGGCTGATTGGGGTTTATATAGCCTTGAGATCGTGGGGAATCGTGTTGGTTAGGTGAGTAACAATGGTTGAGATTAATCTCCGATTAATGAATTATACTGAACCGACGATCTCCTAAAAAGTAAGCCGCCAAAAACGTCCTCATTGGTCATTAATGTAGCGAGCATTAAATGATTATTGACCTTCTTCGGAATTTAAAACGATCCCGCCCAAAAAAAAACATTCCTCAGGTGTTTTAATATTTATTGCGAATGATTCTTGAATTTACTTGAAAGCAATAAATGGATCGCATGAGTCATTACTTCTTCGGGCAATTTCCTCTATCGGTCTTCTTTAAAAATCGATCTTGATAAAATGTCGATATATCTTGAAAGTCTTGAATTGGTTCAAGATGTTCTTGAAGTTTTCGAGACTTCGATTCGAGATTTCCATTTTATCTTGAGCTTCTCGAAGGATTACGAGAAAACTTCATTCATCGAAAACCTTCAATTTTTGATTTTTTACTCTATACACACGGTTCTAGCATCCCTAATTCAATCGAAAGTTCCTGAAATCTTGATTCAACCAAAGGTTTAGTCAAGATATCACTCTTTTGCTTATCGGTATGAATTTTCTCCATCCTTATGTCCTTCTTCTCGACATGATCTCCGATGAAGTGATATCTCGATATCCACATGCTTGCATCGGTGTGCAATACCGCATTTTGTGAAATAGCAATGGCACTATTATTGTCACAAAATATTGGTACTTCATTGGCTACAACTTTATAATCCCTCAATTGTTGTGCGAGCGAAAGAATCTGTACCTGGCCGACTTCAAGCTGACCGTATATTGACTTTCAAAGAAGACTTGTTGCTCTCGAGGTCCGCTTTCTTCGAAAACCAAGATATCGACATTTTCTAGAAATTGACAAGTTCTGAAGTGGACTTCTGTCAATTCTCAGATCCTCCATAATCGGCATCTCGAGTAACCACTTAACTCTAGGTTATCATCACCGGATACCATAATCCTCTATTCATTTGTGCCCTTAAGATATTTCAAGATCTTTTGGCGGCCTCCATGTGACTAAATTTTAGATTAACTTGGTATCTTGCACATATCCCAACAAAGAAAATGTTATATTCGCCCTACTTGGCGTGAGATAGAGCAATGATCCAATGATTCCTCTATAATCGTTATGACTTCTTGATTTGCCATCTTAGAGTTAGTATTCATGGGAATTCTAACGCATTGCAATCATACACCATATTTGGCAATCGGATCTCGTGTACTTTGCACGTTGATGAATATTCCTTCCTTTGATTGTTTCACTTGAAGTCCTAGAAAGAAATTCATCTCTCCCATCATTGACGTCTCAAACTTGCCTTTCATCGGTGTTGAAAACTTTTCACACGGTGATGGTTTGAGATCCAAAAATGATGTCATCAACATATATCCGAACTAGTAAGATATCTTCCCATCCTCTATCCTAAAACAGAGTTCTATCAATAGTTCCTTTGACAAAACCATGGTCAAGAAGAAACCGTGAAAAGTATCATACCATGCTCGGGTGCTTGCTTAAGACCATACAAAGCTTTTCTTAGCAGAAACTTGGTCATTCTTTTGAAACCGGAGGTTGTTCCACATAAACCTCTTCTTTTTAAGCACGCCCGTTCGAAATGCACTTTTCACATCCATCTGATAGACTGTACACTTCATGTGATGGCTTCTAGTTGCAACAGGTCTGCAAAGGTTTCATCATAATCCAAGCCTTCTTCTTGGGAATAACCTTGTGCAACTAGCCTTGCCTTGTTTCTCACAATGTTGTTGTTTTCATCTCTTTTGTTCTTGAAAACCCACTTGGTTCCAATGACATTGTGCCTTTCTGGTCTATCTACCGGCTCCCATACTTCATTCCTCGAGAATTGATTCACTCATCTTTCATGGCAAGAATCCAAAGAGAATCTTGTAGAGCTTCACCAATCTCGGTGAGTTCTTTCTCCGATAGGAAGCGGCGAGAATAGTGCACTCTCTCCATGGAACCTTCTAGTCTTAACACCTTCAGTTAGATCACCCACAACCTGGCTTGTAGGATGGCTATCTAACCATTTCCTTCTTGATGTTCCCCCTTCAATGGTATCCTCAACATTTGAAATGTTAGGTTCAGTTAAATCAGCAAACTCAGGGAACAACAAAAAAGCAGAGAAAGGGAATCATCTTCTTCCTCGGGAAATTCTATTGAGAACATTGTCGAGACATTTGTTCCCCCTTTGGTTGATAGATTCGAGAAATTGCCTCACCGTGACCACATCTTCATTGGCATCACGTGCACGAGTCCGAACGGGTGTTTGTTCGATTGGTCACCTTTGAGTGTTGGTTTTCTGGGTCTCACCATCCCGATTTCCATCCCGAACTTCTTTATCTCGAGTCCGAGTCACTCCAATCATAGATAATGACCGACTTCTTCTTTTCGTGTTCAATTGGATGATTTATCTTTTCGCTTTCGGGCTTAATCTGGCGATCCTCTTAGTCGGTTCATTTGCATCATGTTCTGTTTCTTCCGAACACAAACAGATTCATCAAAAACAACATGAGGTGTTTCCTCCACAATAAAGAGTCCTACGGTTGTAAACTCGAAAGCTTTTATTGACTTCGAATATCCTAAGAATATTCCTTCATCGAACTTTTACTATCAAATGTTTTCAACCGATCTTTACCATTATTGTGTATAAAACACTTGCAACCAAACACACACGAAAAGAAAAAACAAGAGGGCTTCCTTTCATTCCAAAGCTCATAAGGCGTTTTGCCTTGACTTTTTGTCGAAGATTGATCTATTCTCGAGAGTAGCATGCGGTGTTGGCGAAATTTTAAAAATCTTTTAGGAATATCGACCTGACTATCATTGTCCTTGCAGCTTATTTCAGAGTTTTGTTCCTTCTTTCAGCAACACCATTTTGTTGAGGGGTCCTTGCAACTGATGTTTCATGTAGAATTCCATTTGCTACACAATAATCAGAAATGATATGACTTATAAACTCAGTTCCTTTGTCGATCTCGATTTTGACCACACTCGATTTTTTCTCAATCTTGAGTCTTTTCAATGATTTCGCGACTTTTTTATCTCGAGTCTCTTTCTTACTGAGTAAGAATATGACCCAAGTATATCTTGAGTAGTCATCAACTACTACCAATGTGTATTTCCTGCCATTAGTGCTCACAGGTGTTATAGGACCAAACAGATCCATATGCAAAAGCTGAAGTATTCTCTCAGTAGAAACTTCTACTTTGCTTTTAAATGATGCTTTGACTTGTTTTTTTTTTCGCACGCATCACAAATGTGTTCCTTACTGAACACTTCATTAGGCAACCCTCTCACAAGAGCTAATCTTGCAAGCTTGTTCAGGGTTTTGAAGTTTAGGTGATTCATTCTTTTATGCCATAACCAATTGGTATCTGTGGAACTTTTAGCAATTAAACATGTATCTTTAGGAGTTGAACTCCAATCGACAAAGATACACATTCCCTTTCTTGTACCGGTCAAGAATACTTTTTCGTGATGTATCATCTTTCACAAAGCATAAGTTCTTGGAGAACTCAACATTGAAACCCTTATCACAAAATTGGCTAATTGACGACAAGTTATGCTTCAATCCGGATACATATGAAACACCATGGATATGAATCGAGTCGACTTCCAAAGTTCCATATCCTTCACCGCCCCTTGAGTTATCTCCAAAAGTGATCTCAGGGCCTCTTTGTTCAACATAGTCAATGAAAGCATCTTCTTGAATCTCGCATATGTCTTGAGCATCCACCGTCAATATACCATACATCGAGCTTTTTTCATCTCTGCTCATCGGTGCCATGTGATCTTTCATCGCCTTAGTGCCTGGTTTTCCTCCCGAAAAAATGATCAATTCTTAGGTACCCATTTTGTGTAGGGTCCTACGAGGTTAAAGACCTTTCTAATCCAAATCGCCTTGACAACTCTAATCACTTTAGAGTGGCTAATTTGTCTTCCATAAACATCAACATATACATCCACTACTCTGGGTGCCTTAGCGGTTTTTAGTATATGTGTGCTAGCTTTAGCATGAACATGTGCCTTAGAGTTCTTCTTTGGTTCAGCCTTACATTCGGATGCTTAGGCTTTTTGTGCGGCGGTCTAAATCTTTGATGACTTCGGGTTCGAATAACCTTTACCCTTAGGCAAGTGAGGTTCAAAGGTGCATCTTGAAATCTGGGTCTTCAAAGATACCGAGGACTTGGTCTCTTCGTTGAGAATGTCTCTGGCGAGTGTTTCTCATCCGAGGATTCCTCTGATAGTTCGATGTGGAGCCTTTCGGTTTTGCATTCTTAGCCCGAGGCTTTGAAGTACTTGCTCGAAACTTTCCAATCGATCTTTCAGTTTTTCTTGCCTTCACCGAGGTTTGGGCTTTCTAACCCGATCATTCAGTTTCTTACCGAGACCATAGGTCCTTTTCCTTGTCTACAACCTTGGGCATTTCTTGATTTGAAGTGTAGGTGCCCCTTGGTTTTACAAAGACAGATCTTCTTGCTACTTGACGCAACATTTAGATGACCTTGTGAGGTTCCCTCCGGAATGTATCCCAATCCATATTTTATAGTCACAGATCTCTGGTAACTCTCAATTTCATCTATTACATTAGATGCATTATTCAATAGAGTTAACTTCTTCATGCACTATCCTCACATTCAGTAGTTTTATGCTTCTCGGAGAGGTCATTGAACTTCGATTACGATTAGTTGAATCTCTTCAATGGATTTCTCTAGCCTTTTCGCCAGGGACATTATCAACTTCTTTTCTCTCGAGAGTTGTACTTTCGAAACATCCAGCCCATCAAGAGCTCCCATTAATCGGAGAAGTGACTTCAATATTGCTAGAGTCTTTCCATTTTAGATTTTCACTTTCGGTTCTTTATTCTCGCTCTTGAGTTTGATTTAGCGATCCTTGCAAAAACAACATAGTCCTTCATCGATTCTCGAAAGAATCCATCGTCAAAATGACTGCTTTTTTCGAAACTTGAAAACTCTTGTGCTAGTGTAGGAGCAACAACAGAGAAAGAAGAGTTTACCTCCTCAATGACCATCGACAAATGTCATCACTTTCCTTTGTCAATAGAATATCTCATCTCAAGAGCTAGATCCCTCCTCGAGTGTTCTTCTTCGCAACCATGACCTTTTTGCTTGAGAACTTCGGTCTCTTATAGCTTGCCTTTCTCTTCTCTCCTTAGCACTCAACTGGACAATCATACCGGAAGTGACCTTTCTTCCGGCGGTTATAGCATCTGTTGGCATCATCATCCTCGATCATTTTCTTCTTTGGACTTGGAGTCCTTTCTCTTGGATGAAGATCCTTCACTTTTCGTGTCTTTTCTTCTTCTCGGTTGATCCGTCCTCGATTTCTTCCGCACACGTGTGGTTCTGTAATAGTTTTTGTATTTTCCAAATCTACTATTGAGTCTATCAAACCTTCTTGCCATCGAGTCTTAGCTTATCCTCAAGCTCATCCCGAATTTTGGCATGGGGGGTTCTCGAACTCTCTAGTTTTCTGAGTTTTATCTTTGGCTTTTAAAAGCCACATTCTTACTCGATGAAGAATCATCTTTGTCTTTGTCGGCCTTTTTTTGGATTTCTTATCAATTACAAATTCATAGGCTTTTCAAATTCGAGAGAAGACTTGTTGGTAAGACATTGAGTTAATATTCTTGGTGTTTTCAATCACCACTGCATGAATATCCCATTTCTTAGATAGACCTCTAAGAATTTTCAATGCAACTTCTCTCTGTGGGTATTTCTTTCCAAGTGCATTTAGATCATTCATGATCTTTAGTGAATCGACTTCCAGGTTTGTCTATTGATTCACCATCATCCATTTCAAAACGGTCAAACTTTCCAATTGCCAATTTGAAAGTTTGTTTTCTTTTATATGATCTCAGCCTTGGCACATAACGAGCCTAGTGTATCCCAAATCTCTTTAGCAAGATTACAAAGGAGAGATCATTCCCATCACACGATCATCAATTGTCTTTGTATAGTGTGTCTTTTGCAATGTAGTCTAGATTGACTAACTTTCTCTCCTCAGGAGTCAGTTGGTCATCAGACTTAGGAAATTCTGCTCTAGGATCAATTCTCTCATCTTCTGTTCCTCTGGGATTCACTACAAGAACCGGAATGGTCCTTGAGAGACCACTCTCCACATCGCTCATGTTTGGAATACAGATGATGAGCACATTCTCTCGATCTCCATAGGTCATAGTTTTCCCAATCGAGAACATGGGAAGTTTTTTAGAAGACATTTTTACGATCTCTTGAAAAATAAAAAGTTTGACAAATAAGATCGGTTCGGATAGACCACAAGTATTTTTGAAAATAAAACTTTGGTCAACACAAAGAGTGGTCAAGTTGAACCCACCGCTTTGATACCACTTTGGTCGGTCCTGCAACGAGTCTTACACGTGTATGGGGGGAATACACGTGTTCATGTTTTTAAAACTTTTTTCTTCTTGAGGTCACTTGGGTCGATAATCCTCGAAGATTAGGTTACGAGAAGCACGGATCGCTTCGAGTCAAAGTCTCTTGAGACAAAGATCTGAATCGCTTTCGAAACCTCGGATAATCCCAACCGAGTCCTCGAGTGTCGAGAGATCCCGAGTTGCTTGGATCGATAACTAACTTCTTCAATCCTCGGAAGAGAGTTCGGTTTGGTAACTATCTGTTCTAGCTTTTCGATCGTCTTGAATGGTTGGCCCTTAGATTATACTTTCGTTTTAGATTTCTTTGAAAACCTTCCCTTTATGAAATAGTGATTAGGCCGTGATTCACTTATGCAACTTCAAAGGGATTGATTCCAACCTGAATATCGATTGAAAAGTATGCTTTCAAAATCAAGTCAATGCAACGGATAAGCCTGAATAAGGAAAGCAATAAAGAACACGGAATTATAGTGGTTCGAGAGACTCAAGCTCCTACTTCCACTCTCCCGACTCTTGAGAGAAATTCACTATCAACTTCGAAGCTTTTCGACTACCTCGCGTAGTTTACTTACTCAACTTCGGCCTTGAGTTTTCGACTACTCCACGTGGTTTACTTACTCAACCCGACCTTGAGTTTTCACGACTACCTCCTCAGTTTACTTACTCAATCACACACAAGCTTTCGGACTACCCCGTAGCTTACTAACTTCTCCTCTCTAGAGTTTTCTCGACTACTCCGCGTAGTTTACTAACTCTTTACAACACTTCTCACCAACAAACACACTCCAACTACCTTCACAAGGGTTTGGGGTTTCTTGGTTGGTTTCCAACTAGATGAGATATCCTTTACAATGAAGCACAATGCAAAGAGGGTTAGGATATCTCGACTAAGCTTTTGGATAATTCTTATCAAGCTAGGCTTAGTATAGTGAGCTCTCTTCAATATTGAAGCACTTGGGAAATTCTAAGTTTTTTAGAGTGCTTTTAACTTTTTACAAGAATAAGCTTGAGCTCTTAAGTTGCGATAAATTTCCCGTAACCTTACAATGTAGAGGGTCACCAAGATTTATAGGCATTCACCAAGGTCACTCTTTGAAAACTATCCGTTGGAGAGACAACTTCGTGAGTTCCCTCTTGTGGTGTGTGAAACAGCTATATTTAGGGTTTGAAACTCCCTAACACTTTCTAGGCAATAGCCTTTCATGTAGCCGGTCTTCACTTTTTGCAGTCTGGAATTTTTGTACATCTGACATCCTTTTTTTCAGACACATCCTTTGTCGATGTCGGTATGATGCACCGATGTTGTCTTCCTCTTTTTGACTTTTTGTCTCCGGGTTAAAGGTAAACACCTTCAACGGCTCTTTTTGGTTACAAACTCTGAGTTTGATATAACCTTAACAACACTTCTGACTTATTTCCTTTTGTCTGCATTTGAATGTTTTGGCAAATATCTATTTTCTAAGGAATCACAATCTTCTCAGTATTGCATAATTGAGATAGATATATTCAGTGCCTCGAAACATTCAGGTTCATCTCGAGCATTCATTACTTCTTGAGTCTTGATAATTACTGTGCCTTCAGTATTGTTGATCTTTAGTTTCTCGGTCTTGATCTTTTGTGTCTTGAGTCTTCTCGAGTCTTGAGTCTCTTCGAGTCTTGAGGTCTTCGAATCTTTGTAGTTTTATCTTGGTGATGTCTTTGAGTCTTCTCGCCGAGTCTTGATTTTCAAGATCCTCTTGAGTCTTCAAGAACTATCTCGAACTATATCTCTGCGACTATACATTCTCGGATAACATCCTGAATATTCTAAAAACTGAATCCTGACTCAACTTTCAAGATCATTCTGAACATGTCATACTCAGGGGTTTTGGGATCTAATCAAAATCATATATCTTTATTAAATTCATCTCCCAACAGTCATTTTTGACACTTATATTTTATTTCCTTATTTCATGTTCTTATTTTTTTTTTAGAGTTTACGATTCAAGGTTTACGGTTCAGGGAGTTTAGGGTTCATGGTTCAAGGTTTAGGGTTCATCGTTTAGGGTTTAGGGTTTAGGGTTTAGGGTTCAGGGTTTAGGGTTCAGGGTTTAGGGTTTTAGTGCCAAACATAGCCTTAAATTTTATAAGCCTTGAATTGATAGTTTCTATCTTTCAGGCTCAGGATTGATAATTTTCTATCTTTCAGGCCTTGAATCGATAGGAAAAATCTTTCATGCCTTAAATTGATAGCTTTACCATCTTTCATGCCCTGAATTGATAAAACTCCTAAAAAAAAAAAAATAATCTAAGGCCATGTTTGGCTTGCAGAATTTAATACATCTAGAGTTCTTTAAATTCTGAGATTAGATCAATTTTGGTTAGACCAAAATTTAATGGAATTTGTTAAAATCGTTTTTTGGGCAATAATTTTGAACGGACTTTAGAAATAATTGGAAGTTTAGAACTTGTTGGTATTTCTAATTTTAGCACAATTTACCTACGAATAATTAATTGATTACACGTTTATTTGATATACGTGTTAATTTATAAATAAATGTTTTGCATGGTTATTTGATTTAGATGCTAAATATTTATTGGATGCTTTATACTTGCAAATTTAAATTTTGTAATAAAGCATGAGAACTTGATTAGTTGATCCCCACTTGTATAACTATTTATGTAAATTACTATTTACATTATTAGTTATAGTCCGCATTATAACTGTTTGGGTAGGCGGCGCCCAATAATTATCGGACCGTAATGATTGTTTGGGTAGGCGGCACCCAAATAAGTGTTAGTCCGTACGAAATCATGTTTGGGTAGGCAGCGCCCAATAATTGCTCAAATGTGATATAGATTAACATGTTGGATCTGGATTAAGCAATTAATACACCGCCTTTAAAACGTTCTTCACTAAAATATGGTTTTTCATTAAATTGAAACGATGTCTTCCATCGAAATTAAAAGTAAACCGGGGATTTCGTTCTAATGGGTATTTAAGACCAAAGTCTTTTGCTCGGATCTACATTCAATGGGACTTTTATAGGGACATGTAGTGTCGTCGCTTGATGGTTGTAAACCAACTTAACTTTGTTTCACCAGCCAAAGCAGGGAAACAAAAGTTAAGGGACATCTGATTAAACTGGGTTTAATCAACTAGGAATTGCAAATTTGGTAATTGGTTTGGAGACCTACCAATTATGCTATTGTGATATTCAGCCAAAGCAGGGATCATCATAGTCGGAATGTGGATCCTAGTCCATTACAATTTATATTTGATATAAATTCGTACTCTTCCGATGAGGTCGTTGAGTATGTGAAAATAATGGAGACAAAATAAAAACAAAAGAAAGGCCATGTTTATTTTGATTGCTGAATATTGATCATAGGAATTATGTGTTTAATTCTCTTTTTATTTTATTTCTCTTGGTTAGTTGAAATGCATAACTG
Source organism: Stenogyne calaminthoides (assembly GCA_037126765.1). Taxonomy (NCBI): domain Eukaryota; kingdom Viridiplantae; phylum Streptophyta; class Magnoliopsida; order Lamiales; family Lamiaceae; genus Stenogyne; species Stenogyne calaminthoides. The sequence goes on along the minus strand of JBBCBC010000022.1, from coordinate 4,549,059 downwards.
TTATTGAGATGTGTTTTGGAAACAAACAAAATTGGCTAGGCCAAATTTTCTGGACTGGCACCGAAACATGTGTTTGGTGCTAAGGCAAGAAAAGATTGAGTACGTGTTGAACACGATATATCGATTACCCTTAAAAATTTGGTACTCGAGGCGCCCACATTTGACGTATGAAGATTTCGGAAAAAGCATCAAATGGATGCTTCCTAGGCTCAGTGTGTGATGTTGCTAGGCATGACTTCCGATATACATAGGCAACGTGAGAAAATGGGTCCCTTCTAGATGCTCAAGCATCTGAAGGATCTTTTTGATTCTGAATCTCATTCTGAGATTTATGAAGTGATAAGAGATCCGTTCGGATCTTGGGTTAGCTAAAGAAAGGAAGATTTCACCTCATGTGCTAATGATGATAGACTTAATTGAGAATTTTGGTAATTTAGGCATTGAGCTAAAAGACCAACGTTTCCATTTATCTTTATCCTCAAAGTCGCTCCCCCGATTCATATTTTCGACTTCATTGTGAGCAACAATATGAATAGGGCCGAATCTTAACCATGCATGAACTTCACAACGTGCTCAAGACTTTTGAGTTCACTATCACTAAGATGGTGTCTGAAAGAAGGAGTGGGTAAACAAGGATGTGTGCCTCTACTATAAGAAGAAGAGGGCATTGGAAGAAGGACTATAAGGTTCTGGTTGCTGAAAAGAAGACACTAGGTGCTTCTAGCACTAGAACATGTATGTTTGTTATTAAGATAAACATGTCCACAAATAGCGCTAACTGCTTGGTATTGGATACCGGATTTGGCTCTCACATTTGCACTAATGTGAAAGGGCTCATGTGTCATAGGGACGCTTAGTATGCGGGTGAAGTCGCCTCTTACACGGAAAACGAGCAAGAGTTGCTAACTGAACGTGTGGGGACTTATGTGTTAGACTTACCCTTTGGTTTTAGATTAAAACTTAATGATTGTCATCTAGTTCTTTCTATTACTCGCAACATATATTTGTTGCATTTTGGATATGATGTTCTTAATATACAAAGTAAAAGACTCAAACTTAGTAATCATGAAAACCCGACTTACTTATGGCATTGTAGAACTTGATCATGTAAACGAGAAAAAAATTGCAATGTTAAGAAAGTTAGACTACTTAACCCCATTCGACTGTGAGTCTTATGGAGATTGTGAATCTTATCTCATGGGCAAGATGATCAAGCCCTTTTCTGGCAAAAGGAGTGCATGCCAAAGAAGTTCTAGAGTTGATCTACAAAGATGTTTGTGGACCATTGCCCACTCTAACTAGGGGTCACTTCGGCTACTTCATCACTTTTACTGATGATTTCTCTAGATACGGATACGTGCATCTTATGAAACACAAATCCGAATCTTTTGAGAAATTCAAAGAGTACAAAGCTGAAATAGAGAAGAAACTTGGTAAGAGTATCAAGACTCTTCGATCGGATCGAGGAGGTGAATACCTTAGCCATGAATTCACCGATTACTTGAAGTTACATGGAATCCAGTCACAATGAACTACTTCCAGAACACCTCAGATGAACGGTGTGTCCGAGAGAAGAATCCAAACCCTGTTAGACATGGTGAGGTCCATGATGAGCTTTTGCTGTCTTCCAACATTCTTATGGGATACGCGTTACAAACCTCAATTTACATTCTGAATAGGATTTCATCTAAATCGGTTGAGCATACACCATATGAACTATGGTGTGGCAAGAAGCCAATTTTTACACATATTAAACATGGGGTTGCCCCGTGATTGTGAAAAGGATGCTTACCGACAAGTTGGAATCCAAAGGTGAAAAATGTTACTTTGTGGGATATCCTAAGGAAACTAAGGGATATTACTTCTATCTACCTAAGAAATAACCAGTGATTGTTTCTAGGCAGACCAAGTTTCTCGAAGAAGACTATGTCTTTAAGGAACTTGAAGAAATTCAAGAACCACAAATTAACAAAGAGACTGATAGCTTATCAAAGCAACATGACAAAGAATCAGTGGGAGCATTCAACGACTTTCACGGTGGGAGTCTTTCACTAGGTGATCGTCTTTTCGGCCCCATGGGAGGCGTAATTGGAGTAGGCTTGCCAGTGCAAGAACCTCCAAGTGGGCTGAATGAGAACAACATAGTTCAAACTCCCGCCCAAGAGACATCTGAAAGTGTAGCTCTTGAGGACTCTCCGGACATTGATGAAATCAATGAACCATAAAATTTTTACGATCAGAATGTACAGCCTGCACAACCACAGCTCCGTAAGTCAATTAGAAATCTTAATCCGCTCATTAGATACGGTTACCTCTTGAAGGAACTCATTAATTTGGACATACCTGATAAGGACGGTCCTAATACTTATTCTGAAGCAATATCAGATATTGATTCGGGAAGTGGCATAAAGCCATGAAATTCGAGATGGACTCGATGTACACCAATCAAGTCTAGGATTTGGTTGAGTTGCTTAAAGGGGTTAGACCCATATATTGCGATTGGGTCTTCAAGCACAAGACTGATGCAAATGGCAAAGTACAAACCTACAAAGCTAGGTTGGTGGCGAAGGATTGTAGTCAAAGCGAAGGCATTGACTGTGATGAGACCTTCTCACCAGTTGCAAAGATCAAGTCCATTCGAATTTTACTTGCGATAACAACACACTATGATTATGAGATTTGGTAGATGGATGTCAAAAAACCTTTCCTGAATGGAAACATTGATAAGGAAGTGTTTATGACTCAACTAGAAAGTTTTATATCTAAACCAAACTCTAATCTAGTATGCAAGCTAAAGATATCCATTTATGGATTGAAGCAAGCTTCTAGGAGTTGAAATATTCAATTTGATGAAGCTATCAAGTCTTTTGACTTCATCAGAAATTCGAAAGATCCTTGCGTTTATCGTAAACGCAACGGGAAGAATATTATTTTCATAATCATATATGTCGACGACAAATTGATTTTGAGAAACAATATCCCGTTAATGTAGTCCGTTGAAGATTGGTTGTCGAAGACCTTCATGATGAAGGATCTTTGTGAAGCCTGCTACATCTTAGGGATCAAGATCCACAGGGATAGATCCAAGAGGATGTTGAGGGTGTCATAGTCCACCTATGTAGACAAGGTGTTGAAGCGTTTTGCGATAGAGGACTCTAAGAGAGGGCCTCTATCGGCAAATCATGGGATAAAGCTGTCAAAGAAGGATTGTCCTTCTGTTGAAGCTGATATCAAGCACATGAAAGATGTCTCATATGCATATGCAATTGTTTCAATCATGTACGTCATGACTTGCACTAGGTCAAACGTGGCCTACGCTATCAACATCACTGATAGACATCAATAGAATTCGGGTGAGTCTCACTGGATTGCTGTCAAGACCATTCTGAAGTATCTTAGACGAACTAAAGAATGTTTCCTTGTCTATAGTGGACAATCAGAACTAGTAGTCACTGGTTATGCTGACACAAGTTTCAAATTCGACTGTGATGATTACAAATCACAGTTATGTTACGTTTAACTCTCAATAATGAGGCGGTCAGTTAGAATAGTTCCAAGCAAAAGAATCACAGATTCAATAACCGAAGTTGAGTACATTGCTATATCAGAAGCCTCAAGGAGACTGTCTGGATTTTATAGTTCTTAAGAGAACTAGGGGTAGTTCCGAGTGTCAGTTGTCTAATAAAGTTTTATTGAGACAACGCTGGTGCGATTGCGCAATCAAAAGAATCGAGATCAACAAGCATAAACGAGCATGTACCCAAACTTTTCATTTGATCCGGGAGATCATAACGATAGGAGAAATAGAATTAAAATGTATTCCAACATATTTAATTTGGCAAATCTTTTCACCAAAACACTGAGTGTTCATGTACACACTAGACATTTGATGGTTTAGGGGTTAGACATGTAAGGTGATTGACTCTAGTCCAAGTGGGAGATTGTTAGTGTTAGTGTCCTAAAGACAATCTATTGTAAGGACATAATACTCGATGATATTCAATTTGATTTAATATTATAGATCATTTAATATTAATGTATGACAATACACTTGTATGAATATTATGTTTGATTGTTTGCATTTATTCATACAAATGTTCCCATGAGTCATTGTTGTCATTGAGGTTATGAGAACTCAGATGACTTAAGCATGATTCTCAAATAGCCCCGATCAAGGATCATCAAGAATGAGATATTGATGATGCAATGGAGATTGGTGTGCGATCTGCATCATACTCTTAGAGAGTGTAGTAAGATCTCATTTACTACGAGATACTAGGTATCTCATGATGGATGCACAAATACCTTAGAGGGTATTGGTATACCCATTCGAGAAACCGTTTGATGTATTTCCACTATATGTGTCTATGTGTGTCTCGGTTAGTGGGAGCGATGCGATACTCATTTGACTTGAGGTCAATAAGCACGACATGTGTGGAGTGATGAACTTTGACCATGACCAATGCTTGCACCCTTCCATGGGTAGATACGACTTGGATTGGGTTCATCACGAAGTGCATGTGCGTGGTAGTTGAGTCAAGAATAAGATTCATTCCTCAATGTGGATTTAGAGAGAATACTCATATTTTCATCATAATTGGATCAAAGCTGTGTTGCATGGGTGCGGGAGCGTGGGTGCGGGAGCGAAGCGATACGGATACGGGGATACGGATTTTTGAAAAATTCAGGGTGCGATTCGGTAAGGATACGTCTACTTATTTATTATTTTATTATATATAATACTTGTAATATTTATATAAATAACAATTCAAATACCATCACCAATCCAACATATAAGCATAATAAAGTTTTCAATCCAATAAAAACAAGTCACATCTTCTGTTCGTGACTTTGGGTTGAAAAGGTAAGTAAAATAATTAATATTTTTTATTAAAAGTTTTTTTTTCTTATTTTAAGTTTGTGGGTTAATAAGGTAATTAAGCTTTCTTATTTTAAGTTTTAAATTTTCTCCATAAATTTTTTTATATTTTTAAAAAATGACCCCAGACGCACTCAAGACGCACCGGATTCGCACCCAAACACACCAGGTGCGCGTATCCCTTTTTTTTCAAAATTCACCACGTGGCGCACCGGGTGCGAATCCCACGCGAATCGCACCCACCAAGTATCCGATACTGCATTTTAGTATTTTTTGAAGAATCCGTGCATTAGAGGATCAAAGTTATCGGCCGATGCACGTCAACTTATACTTTGTGGCTAAGTGTGACATACATGATCAATTAGTGATTAGAGATAAATTGATTATGTTATTTGAATAGACACTTCATTATGTTCAAGACTAATCGAGTATTCGCTAATGAAAGGAGAAAATCGTAATAGCCCATGTTTCAGTTACAGGTAGTTGCATGTTTCTCGCAACGTACCTCATATATTGAGAATATCTGATTTATTGTCTAGGGTTCAATTAAGACCGTTAGTTTGACTAATCGCTCGATATATGAGGGCCTATGGGTCACACAACAAGTAGTTCCCTTTTACGGATTATAGTTGGTTGATTAAATGTTAAATTAGATTTAATATTTAACTTATGGAGAATTAATTAATAATAGATTAATTTGGAATTAATTATTATTAATGTTTAATTAAATTGGATTTAATTAAATAGGATTCCCAATAATAATATATGGAATATTATTGTAGGATTTAATATATATGGAATCAAATTCGTAGAGATTTGATATACATGGGAATTAAATCCTTAGAGATTTTATACGAGGAAATAAATCGTAGAGATTTATTTAAATAAAAATTAGGGATTTTATTTCCCAATCAGGTTAACTTAAGATTTAAGCTGACCCTTCCCTATATATATTAGCTCTTGGGAATTCACAAATAACGTTAATTCATATTTTCTCCATAAGATCTAGAGTTAGAATTTTCCTAGCAAATTCATCTCGGGATTCAACACTGGCAAATCCGTGCAAGTTCGTGATTGGGGATTACGTGGATACCATAGTAGAGAAAATGGTAAATGAATTACTGTAAGAATTCTATTTACGTTTACTCGTATTTAATTATGCAATTAATTGTTCGTTGTTGGTGAACTGTTTATTTCCGCTGCGCATGTATTACGTGTTTACGTGCCTCTAAATTCCAACAAAACCTTCCCTTCCTCAGACAATCGGCATCTAAACAGATCTCTCATCACTTCAATAATCTCAGAACGAGATTCAGAATCAAAGAGATCCTTCAGATGCTTAATCATCTCGAAGGGAAGCATCTTCTCATGCTGCCTTTGCAGCTCGGGAGTCATTCCGAGTAGCATAACACACTGAGCCTGGGAAGCATCCTCTTGATGCTTCTTTTGGGCTGCAGCGTCGAACGCTTCAGCCTCTTCAGTACCAGCCTCAGGGGTAGCAGGGATTGGCGTGTCCAACACATACTCAATCTTCTCTTGCCTGAGCACCAAACGAACGTTTCGGTGCCAGTCGAGAAAGTTTGGTCCAGCCAACTTGTTCGTTTCCAAAACGCTTCTCAATGACAAGTTATTCATTTCAACAATCCTAGAGAAATAAAATAAAACACAAATTAAAACACATAATTCCTATGATCAATATTCTGCAATCAAAATAAACATGGCCTTTCAATTTATTTTGTCTCCATTATTTTCACATACTTAATGACCTCATCGGAAAAGTACGAATTTATATCTAATATAAATCATAACGGACTAGGATCCACATTACTACTATCATAATCCCAGCGAGGGCTGATCATTATGACAGCATAACTGGTAGGTCTCCAAACCAATTACCAGATTGCAACTCTTAGTTTGTCGAACCTAGTTCGACTAATGTCACTTACCCTTTGTTCCCCGCGAGGGCTAGCGAAACAAAGTTAAGCTGGTTTACAACCATCAAGCGGCGACATTTTCATGTCCCTATAAAAGTCCCGTTAGATGTAGATTTGAGCAAAAGACGAGGGTCTTTAAGTACTCATTGGAATGAAATCTCTGGTTTACTTTTAATTTCGATGGAAGACATCTTATCAAGTTAATGAGAAAACCATATTTTAGTGATGAACATTTTTAAAGGCGGGGTATTAATTGCTTAATCGAGATCCATCATGTTAATCTATATCATATTTGAGCAATTATTGGGCGCCGCCTACCCAAACATGATTTTATACGGACTAACACTTATATGGGCGCCTTCTACCCAAACAATAAATACGGTCCGACAGTTATTAGGTGCCGCCTACCCAAACAGTTATAATGCGGATGTAAAAAGTTAACGAATTTAAACGAGTAAACAGGTTAACAGTGGGTTTTAATAAAACTTTTAAAACGAATTTTAATTTTCAATTAAAAAGGGATTAATCCAATTAATCATTTTGGTCCAACCAATTTTAGTTTAGAATTAAATCGAATAAAATTTAAAAAAAATATATTAGTTTATTTATTTCTCGGGGGCTCAGGTGCAATTTTTGGTATTTTGTACGAGAGGGCCTGTCTCAAATCAAATTTGCAAAACAGCCCCCACATCATCACCGTCCCAAATCGAATCCAATCTGAATTTTCCAAACCCCAAATTAACCAAATTCTAGAATCCCAATCTTATCAAATTAATCAAATCGAAAATAGGAACCAAGAAATAGGATCGATATCAGGTTCACAACTAATCAACATCGGCAACAAAGAAATGACGCGGGCACACACGACCATCGAGGCGACGTCTGCGAGTCACTAACGCCACGCCCAAATCGCCATACTACGTCGTCGCGACAAGCATATCGGAAGGGGTTTGGGCGTTGCCGCACCCCTTGTTTGAATCTGGTTCGAAACCAGATCGGAAGCGACGGGAAAGGGTCGAGTAGGCGGCGTGTCGCCACTGAATCTTCCCGAATCTGGCGACACGCTGCCCTAACGCGCATCGAAATGGGCACGCCGACCAAGTTCCAAAAACACGCAAGTGGTCATGAGATAAAATTGGAGGGAATCGGTGGCGAGCCACCGCGACACAAGAGAGGGCGAAATGAGGTCGCGTTGCAGCGCCGGTGATGGAGCACCGCGAGCGAGCGGAGCGAATCGCCTCCAAGGCAATATCGTATTGGAGCAGAGAGCGGCTGGCCATCGCGATTCGCACCGCGGGCTACCGCGCGCGACACGAGGAGCAGTGCCTAGCACCGGCCTCCGCGACGCGTTGTAGCGCCACCGATCGAATTGAGGTTCTGCTGATGGAGGCGGAGGGAATCCCCGAGGAAAACCCTAATCTGGGTAGAGAGGATGAACTGAGCACAACGAACGAAATAAAGCAAACAAAGGGGGGTGCGGTTGATCTAATCAGCCGTGCCCCATCAATTAAATAAAAAAATATTATTTTTATTAAAATAAATTTTAATATGCAATTAAAAACAAGAGCCTGGAGCTCTGATACCACTGTTGGAAAATAGAGGGACGTAAAACACGTAATCACATGCGCAGAGGAAATTAAAGTTCACCAACAACGAACAATTAATTGCATACAGATTACAATAATCATAACGAGAAATCTTACAGTAACTCGAGTGCAAATTCCTCTACTACGGTATCCACGTAATCCCCAATTACAGACTTGCAAGGATTTGCCAGCGTTGAATCCCGAGACAGATTTGCTAGGAAAATCCAAACTCTAGATCTTATGGAGAAAATATGAAGTACCGTTATTTGTGAATTCCCAATAGCTTGTATATATAGGGAGGCCCAGCTTAAATCCTAAGCTAGCCCAATTAGGGAAATAAAAACCCTAATCTTGAATTAAATTAATTCCTTTTAATTTAATTCCCTAAATATAAATCTCTACGGATTTAAAGGCCTTATATGAAAATCGCTACGATTTATTTCCATATACATTAAATCCTACAATTATATTCCAAATATAATTATTGGAAATTCTTATTTATTTAAATCCAATTTAATTAAATATTAATAATAATTAATTCCAAATTAATCTATTATTAATTACTTCTCCATAAATTAAATATTAAATACAATTTAACATTTAATCAACCAACTATAATCCGTAAAAGGGAACTACTTGTTGTGTGACCCATAGACCCTCATATACCGAGCGATTAGTCAAACTAACGGTCTTAATTGAACCCTAGTCAATAAATCAGACATTCTCAATATATGAGGTACATTGCGAGAAACATGCAACTACCTGTAACTATAACGTGGGCTATTACGATTTCCTCCTTTCATTCACGAATACTCGATTAGTCTTGAACATGATGAAGTGTCTATTTAAATAACTTAATCACTTTATCTCAAATCACTAATTGATCACTTATGTCACACTTGGCCACAAAGTCCAAGTTGACGTGCATTGGCCAATGACTTTGATCCAATTATGATGAGAAGGTGAGTATTCTCTCTAAATCCACTTTGAGGAATGAATCATTTTCTTGGCTCAACTACCACGCACATGCACTTCGTGATGAACCTAATCCAAACCATATCTACCCATGGAAGGGTGCAAGCATCGGTCATGGTCAAAGTTCATCACTCCACACATGTCGTGTGTATTGACCTCAAGTCTAAGGAGTATCGCATTGCTCCCACTAACCGAGACACCCGTAGACACATATAGTGGAACTACATTAAACGGTTTCTCGGATGGGTATACCAATACCCTCTAAGGTATTTGTGCATCCATCATGAGATACCTAGTATCTCGTAGTAAGTGAGATCTTACTACACTCTCTAAGAGTATGATGCAGATCGCATACCAATCTCCATTGCATCATCAATATCTCTTTCTTGATGATCCTCGATTGGGGTTATTTAAGAATCATGCTTAAGTCATCTGAGTTCTCACTCACTCAATGACAGCAGTGACTCAAGGGAACACATATAAGAATAAATGCAAACAATCAAACATAATATTTTAATGAGTGTAACGCCATATATTTAATATTAAACAAATAATAATATTAAACCAATACTGAATATTATCTGAGTATTATGTCCTTACAAATGATTGTCTCTAGGACACTAACACTAACACTGAAGGCTAGATACTTCAAGCATACAGATATTATGGACGTCACGCTAGGCTCAAACCCCTCTTATGTCTAGCGCTCTATCATGTGGAGTAGATCTATCATTTCCGAGGGACTACTATGGAAAATCCATGATGGGACCAAAGTGCATGTGTGGAAGGACCTTTGGATTCCGAACCTTGCGTCAGGAAAAATCACCTCTAGTACCACCTTTGACAATAATATCAAAGTGCAAGACCTTATCACAAAGTCAAAACAGTGGAACCAGGCAAAGCTCAACACCCTCTTTCTTAAATATGAGTCCGAGGTAATCAAAACGATACACATTGATCAACTGGGCCATTCAGACTCTAGATACTGGCGTTACTCCAAAAAGGGTATTTACACCGTTAAATCTGCATACTGGAAAGCTCATTCTGCTAATTACGACACTACTAATGATCAAATGGGCTCGAGTAGTATGGTCACTAGATCTTGGACCAGAATCTGGAAATTAAACCTCCCACCCAAAATAAAGATCTTTCTCTGGAAATCGGCCAAGAATGCAATAGCAGCAGAAGCAAATCTAGCAGCACATCACATACCATGTCAACCCAGGTGTGTTCTTTGCGGCCACCATAAGGCTGATACTAATCATGTTCTATTCTTTTGTCAGGGGGTTAAGGAGGCTTGGAGCAAAACGACATGGTAGCCCATAATCAAGAAAGCAAAAGGAACTTCAAACGGACAGTTTGACCATTTATCTTATCCTTTCCCTGAAGGAGTCTGCACTCGAACAAGTAGCCATGAAAATTTGGGGTATCTGGAAGGAGAGATGTGATTTGATCCACTCAACAGGAGGATCCCATCCCCGAAAAAAGATTCAGGCAAATTGGACTGAGGCCTTCTTGTACCAATGTGAAAGGGCCAAGATTACAACTGGGGATAACGCCTCTACATCCATCACAGTACCCAATCACAGCAATTACATGAGGTACAATATTATCATGAAAGTCGACACGACCTATAACGAAGCAACCCTGTCTTTCGCTGTAGGTTTTTTCATCTATGATAAGGAAGGAAAACCCTGGGCAGCTGGGTTTCACAAAATTAATCCCCCGAGATTGGTACTAGCGGCAGAAATCAAAGCCATCACAGACGGACTACATTTCTGGAAAACTATTTCTCAAGAAGCTATCATGATCCTTTCAGACTCTAAAGATGCGATTAGCGCTTATATGCTCCAACAGCCAGTTTAAAGGATATGATGAAAGTCTTATCCTCATGGCCAGAAGCCTTATCCGGAACTCCCCAGTGGCGGGAGTTCGATTCTGCCTCGAACACACAATAATGAAGCACATACGCTTGAGAAGATGGCGACAAAATCTTTCATCCCTCAAGCTTGGGTAGGAGAGGATATTCCTAGACAAATATTGTCATTAGCTCAGGATTATAACACTATGTAACCTTGGTTTGTGAGCTCTCAAAAAAAAAAGAGAAACCAGTTACCAGAGTAGCCTATATATACTTGACCCAAAATACATTATATTAATATATAAATATATATATATATATATATTTATATATAATAATAATAAAAAAAAGTTAAAAATATTATGGGGGCAAATAAATGGTTTTTGTGCAACGTTTAATAACAATTCTACTAACAGTTAAGACTTAGATTATCTCTTGAACGATCATAATCAGAACTTGTGCAGAAATGTGAAAGCTCTAAGTTTATAGTTTTGTTTGATAAGAATTTAGTTTTATTTTAATTATAAAAAACTATTCGAAAATGATATTTGCTAATTTTCTTAAGAGTGCCACTAAAACACCCCAAAATCCTCTAAACACACCCCATTTGTTAAGCACACCCCAATAAAATTTAAAATTGACATGCATTACTAAGCATACCCCATTTTTTTCCTATTATATCCTTCTTCTATCAAAATATAAAAATAACACTTTCCTACCTTTCCTTTTTCTCATGAACATTTCTCTTCTAAAAAGATCATTTGATTCTTTTGTATTCATTAATTTTTTTATGAAAACAATCTTAAAATTTTATATAAAATCAGAAATATATTACAAAAAAATCAACTAAATTATTTCAAAAATAAATAAATTCAAAAACTTAATTAGAAAAAAAATCTTCAAAATCATAAAAAAGCTAAATACAAAATAAACATTAAAAAGTAAACTAAATTTTTTTAAAAAAAAAAAAAATGAAAAAATTAAATGAAATCTGTAAAATATTTATAAAAAAAAAATCTAAAAAATAATTAAGATTAAAAAAATCAGTAAAACTAAATAAATTCTGAAAAAACCATTTTAATTAAATTGATTTTGAAGTTTTATTTTATTTTTTAATATTTTATTTAGTTTTAATTGGTTTTTGATTTTTTCTTAATTTACTTATTTTGAAGATTTAATAATATTTTACAAAATTTTATTATATTTTTTTCAGATTTTTTTAAAATTTTTGCTATTTTATTTTTTTATTTAGTCCATTTTAATGATATTGTTACTGTTTTATTATTTTTTTCAAAATTTTTTTTTCCACGTTTAATAATTTTAAAAAACTAAACTTACAAAAAGTAAAGAATCAATTTTAAAGTGAAAAAAAACTTAGAGGACTAAAATCAAAATAAATAAAACTTAAAAAAAAGACAAAATAGTATCTCATACTTATATAGGGTAACTTAGTCATTTTATATATATCTATTTTTGTTTTAAAAATTATGGGGTGCGTTTAAAGGATTTTGGGGTGTATTTAGTGACTCTTTTCTTAATGCAAGGACCAACTAACTTAATGTATAGTTAATTAAATTGTTTTGTATGTTTTATTTATAAAGATATATAAGATGATAATTAAATATATAAAAATGTAGAAGCGCACACGTAATTATAGTAGTTCGAAGATTAAATTTCTCTATTCACTTTTCACAGACAAACTGATATAATTTCAATATCATAAAAATCTTGATTTAGAATGTGAAGGGACACATGTTAAAGGAGATTCGGTCCTCTTGCAATATCAACTTTCTATAGAGTCCAATTCAATTTTACTAGCATTTCTTCAAACTACACTTAACTCTCAAACATTCACAAGATAGGATTTGGATATGATTTCAACTGTTGAGAATTTTCTTATACTATGTTTTAGCCATTAGCTAAGGATAGATTCTCTGTATGCTTAAGGAGAAAATATACTTTTAGATAGAGACTTAGGACTTGAGAATTTTTTCGCTTAGCACAAGCTCAACGTTATTGCTGGAAAATTTTGTGATTCTTGTTTGTTTGATTACTTAGTAAAATGTTTAGGGAGACTTAATGATATGCACATTTCAGATTTATAACATAATATTTAATTCGTCCTGATTTTGATTGACCATGTTCTACAAATAGTTGTCCTGATTTTGATTTTTATTCATAAAATGGATTTGAATGTTACTGTGGAAAAACAAATTAAATTTATATTGTATTTTATGCAAAATTTCCCCGGTGATCTACTGTTAATATGGCTTTTAAAATTTAAGATCATGAAAATCTATCGGCATGAGGCTGGCGGATCTAGGATTTTAGATTTGAGGATATAGAAAATATTAAATAAAATATTTTGAGTTAATTAGTGACTTGTTCTATTATTTTGAAGATACATAATTTTTTTTCTCTTTTTTTACATAAAATAATTATTGAATTTTTTTAATTTGGGGGTACAGCTTTCCCCTTCTAAATTCGCTATGAGCTGATTAAACATACAATAATAAATTTAACTACTACCTCAATTCCAGAAAATTTAGCATAGTTGATTTTCACACGTATTTTTGCAAGTGAGTTTATATTAGTAATTGAAATGATAAAGTAATTTTTAAGGAGGAATATAAGTCCCTCATCTATCATGTCACTCCTTAAAAGCCACTTTATCATTTCAATTACTAATACGGACTCGCTCATAAAAACGTGTGTAAAAGTCAACTGTGTTACTTCTTTTAGGACGAAAGGAGTATTAACTACGTACAGATCAAGAAGAAATGTAAGAACTTTATCTTTTTAAATGCAACAAAAGCCCTTTTCTTTTCGAGAAAATATAAAAAATAAAACTTTTTTTTTTGTCTATATGTCTCCTAAATTAACATTATACGTTAACAGCATGGGGAAAAATATTGGAAGTCCTATTGATTTATAATAATAGAATTAGAATTATATATCAAAACATCAAAATTAAAAAAATTAAGTTTGACATGATTCGCAAAAGGCATGATTTTAATAATGCACCAACCTGTTTTCCAATAAAGCAGTGGCAATAATTTCCCATTATCCCTTCAAAAGGCCATAATTTGACATTATAAAAATACTATGCCTATATTTCAACATTTCTTATTTCTAATAATTATATTTTATTTTTAAAAAATAATACAAAACGTTTCAAATCGCTGACACAATTTTGTGAGACGGTGCATGTTAGCTGAATCAAATTTCATCAAATAGCTAGATTTTTTTTAAAGGAATCTCAAGATAGGTAACAGTACAAAAAAATAGTGTGTTGTCTACGAAATTTTTCAATATTTTTTCAACATGCCTATAAAATTTTTAACTAACATAATTTCATCCTTGAATCATAAGGTTTGCCTATGGTTTACCTATAGAAAATTATTTATGTAGAAAAATTATGCTTACGAAAATTACAAATGTATAGATAGATTGATCGTACGTAATTTATTTGTCTAGAAAATTATTTGCGTAGATATTTTTTTTCAAAGAGTATTCTAAATGTTGGTAGGCAAATCGTAGATAATCGTCACTTTTTAAGGATCAAATTATTTTTGTAGGAAAATTTTGTAGGCATTTGAAAATTTTCATAGACTATTCTTCATTTTCTTATAGTGTAAGTAAAGTACATTTAATATAGACTAAGTTTTGTATTTATCAGATGAACTATAAAATTCATAGTACTCACTCCGTCTCATTCTTTAAGCAAATGTGATTGTTCATAAGGATTTGTGAAAATAGTGATAAAGTGATAAAATGATAAAATATTGGGGGTAGAAAGGGTTGTTTATTAGTATTTTATGTGATAAAATGATGGGTAGGTGAGAGTAGAAAGAGTTGTTTATTAGTATTTTATGTGATAAATTTATAAAGTGTATTTCTATTTTAGGAAGTTTTGCTTAAAGATTGGGACAAAAAAAAAAAAAAGTTTTGCTTAAAGAATGGGACGGAGGAAGTATATTTTAGAACAATGCAATTTATTGTTTAAAAATATACAATTTATTTACACTGAATTATGCAACTATTAATATAAAAAATAAATTGCATAATTCAATTTAAACAAATTGCATACTTCAGTACAACAAATTACATTTTAATAAAAATACGCTATAAAATGAACAGTGCATCTAATGGACATGATACCAACTTATACGCGTCTCATAAGTCGAGTGGTAGTATACAATCTCACGTTAGAATTTGTCTCAAGGAAAATAACACCTCTTTCTAATATTTATGTTACATATTTAAATGTGTTGCGATTTATTTAAAAAAGAAAGGAAATGGAAATATTATAAATCTATACATGAACGTATAAAAATTTTACTATTTAAAAATATAAATTATTTTTTAAATAGTGTATAACTGTAGTATTTTTTATCCATAACAATAATAGTTTTTACACACCAGTGATATTAAATAAATCGAGTTCATCGTGAACGCGGATGTCACACAAATTTTTATCTCAAACATAATAATACTCTCCCCGTCTCAATTTTAATGTAACTCTTTCCATTTTATTTGTTTCAATTTTAATGTAACATTTTCTAAAATGAAAATATTCACTTTATCATTATTTCTTAATTTTTATATCTACAGTAAATTTTTTCTTAAGATTGGAACGGAGGGAGTATAAAATCCTATGAAATACTATTAGAGCCCGTTTATTATGTGGGAAAAGAAAGAAAAAAAGAAAAAAACAAATTATATCCTACCTTTTTAAATGTTTGGTGTACTTGATGACTTTTCCTTTTGGCCCGAAAGTTCGCATTTTCTTTTCCTATTTTTACATGATTGTACATACCACCTCCTATGTGGTATTTATAATACCAAACATTATCTCTTCTAAGTGGTATTTATAATATATCACATGAACAATTAAAAAAATCAAATATATCACATGGACAATTAAAAAGTATCACATGATTTTATATCTCATTCCACATCATAAAACGAGCTCTTTGGATATATACATATTTTATTATTATAAATTTTGAATTTTTGGCGAAGATTTGTTGGAACCTAGTATTCCATTGCTAATTTGCTATGGTTGATCCCATCAATCAATCTGAGTAAAATGATGTGAGTGGGGTTCGGATGGACGCGTGTCGACATCCCATCACTGGGTTTTATTTCCTTTATGGGCCACGTTTCGATTTGTCATTGCTGCTACCTTCCCAATATCTATTTTTTAAATTTTATTATGGTTTCAAATTTGGATTTTAAAAATTATAGATTGGTAACTAACAAGAAACTTTATGTTAATGGTTATTCTAAATTTTATTTTGTCCATTACTGGTTGATGATATTATTAAATTTGATGATATATCATATATGGATTATGTTCAGAGTATATTTTTAGTTTAAAATTGATCAGTTGATAATTGTCATTGCTCCGCTATAGTAATTATATAAGGGCAATATATATACCATGTGAATGTAATTAATTTATAGTATTGATCAATTGTTTGCTTGTTTTATTGGATGATTAATACGTCACTATTGAATGCAGGTTTTCAGTTATTTTCATTTATAGCTTTAGTTTCTACTTCGAACTTTTTTTTTTTTTGAAAGGGTTTCTACTTCAAACTTTATTATGTTGCAAATGGAGTAAACAATCATGCATATTATTTTACTATAAATTATCACACAGTATTCGCCCACACAAACACATATATAGTGGAATCGAGATCACATGTTTCATAAATGATGTTTCATTTTATATTTTATAATATAGATTTATAATATGTGGAATAATAAAAAATATCCAACAAACCATCATATATTAAGTTTATGTGTTATAAATCCAGTAAGGTGAAACACCAATATAATACGAAAAATGAAACAAGAGAATCGAAGCATATATATATAGTACAAGTAATTTATTATGCATTGCGCTCATAAAAAACTCACCATCAAGCACCATGTCAAAACTCTCCTACAAATTTGTTAATACTACGAAATTGATACTATTACAGTTATTTATAAATTGATACTGCTATTTTTATAAATTAATACATATAACATTTAATGTTATAATTTCAGTTTATAAGTGTAGTGACATCAGTTCATAAATGTTATAGTATTAATATATAAATGTAATGTTATAAATTTTATACTATGAATAAATTTCACTAAAAATCTACTCATATAATTAAATATGTAAACACTATATACTATAAACAAGTTCATAGGCTTTATGAGATTTTAAAATAATAATTATTGAATGTGCTATAATATATAACAACTATTTTTTTTTATAACAATTAACATTTGATAAAAAAAAAGATATATGCAGTATGTGCACCTTGCAATTCAAGTGCATTAGACATATATTATTTTTATTATAATGTGTAACTTGTTAATGCAAACAAATTCAATAACATAAGTTGAATATTTTAATATAAATAAATTGTATATTTAAAAAAATAACTTGAATTACACGGTGAACCTAAAACACTGAGGAGATATGCATTCAGTATTGTTGAATGATGTTTTCTAGTTGACCTAGTTATGAGAGTCAAGTTAGTATGTAATAGTGATCGCACACATATATTCTTTATTTTCATATCCATTGAAATTGAAACAGTTTATTTACATAAATTTTCCATCTCTATTAAAAAATCATTTTCGCAACGAGAGAAATAGCGGATATGAGAAAAAATTGAATCGTGTCTTATCTTTAATAAAGGGGTCTTAAAGTTGTTCATTCCTCGTACAAACCCTCAACTTAAAAATCGACACATATTTGGTTTTGGATTAAAATTAGGGGACACAATTATGATTTTGCATGAAAATTTCATCTTAGAAAAAAGCAACAAAAACCAACATGTCAAAAATTTGTTGACATTTTCTCTAATACATGGGCACAATTACACTTCTGCATAGTATTAAAGGAGCAAACCATTGGCAAACAAAACATGATATGATCAGTTGTGATAATTAGGATAAAGAAGATGCATGAAACCTGTCCAAAATTGATAAGCTTTTAGATCTGAA
Source organism: Stenogyne calaminthoides (assembly GCA_037126765.1). Classification (NCBI taxonomy): domain Eukaryota; kingdom Viridiplantae; phylum Streptophyta; class Magnoliopsida; order Lamiales; family Lamiaceae; genus Stenogyne; species Stenogyne calaminthoides. The sequence continues at coordinate 4,530,810 of JBBCBC010000022.1, read as the reverse complement.
AGAGTTCAACTCGATTTTTATAATTTAATTTGTACACATTAGGTCATCTTTGAAAACTCGAAATAAAGTCATGACTTTATCTATTAATTAACCCCGCTGATAGAAACTTGCTTGAAAGAAATATGTCTCATCTAAAAGTACGAACTTATAGGTGTGAAATTAAAATTCTTTTATGGTATCAGAGCTTTTAGACTCATAATCACGCCTTGAGTTGAATTTCCGTTGAAAGCAACTCCACCCATATTAAAGTAACCACTTGATGGGCTTCCTCTCAATGATGAAGTAAGAGAATTAAATATACAAGTGAAGTAAAGCATTAGGAAAATTAAATAAATAAATTAATTCTTCACCTTTTTACAAGTTCGAAGTTCGAACTTTTAGATGAGATATAGTTCTTTTAAGGAAAATTGTCAATCCAGGGCTTGAAAGATGACAAAACTATCAATTTAAGGCCTTAAAGATTTTTCCTATCGATTCAAGGCCTGGAAGATAGAAAACTATCGATCCAGGGTCTGAAAGATAAAAACTATCAATTTAAGGTTCACACATTTTAAGGCCATGTTTGACACTTATATTTCATATCCTTATTTCATATTTTTTTTTATTTTTTTTAGGGTTTACGGTTCAAGATTTACGGTTCAGGGGGTTTAGGGTTCATGGTTCGAGGTTTAATGTTCATCGTTTAGGGTTTAGGGTTTAATGTTCAGGGTTTAGGGTTTTAGTGCCAAACATGGTCTTAAAATTTATAAGCCTCGAATTGATAGTTTCTATCTTTCATGTCCTCGATTGATAGTTTTCTATCTTTCAGGCCCTGAATTGATAAAATTCATTCTTTTAAATATTATAGTCGATTGGTGGATTGAGTCGTTTGATTATTTTATTTTCTATTTTTTATTTTTCCCTCTCTGCTCAAGGTTTCTAGGTGTGACATTAACCACATTTATTGTGATTTCTTCTCCATTGTGGAGCTTTTTTCCCGCTGTGAGATTTTCTTTGATTTTTCCAATTTTTTTCTTCCTTTTTCATTTCCCTTTTCTTTTGGTTGTGTTGTATGTTTTGAATGAGTTAGGGTCTAATTGATTTTATTGTTGACTGTGCAACCAGTCATGCACGAGGCAATATGATACTCCATCCGTTTCAATTTTAATTGCATTCTTTCCATTTAAGGCGCCCAATCTTAACTGCATATTAAATAACTTTTTCTACCCCAACTACCTTTTATCACTTTATCATATAAAATATTAATAAATACTAACTCTTTCTACCCCATACTTTATCACTTTATTATTTTTAATTCTTAAAAAATGATTTTAAAGTAATCCACCGGTTAAGATTGAGACGGAGAGAGTATATATTAATGACAGTTTTTGTTTAACGATTGTCCGTAGTAAAAAAGAACGAAATGCATATATATATATTTTTCAATCTCAGCCGTCTAAATGGTTTGATAATTTATGTACTTTTAGTAATAGTTTTCTTATAGTTCTAAGAGAAAATATCTTTCCTGCACATAATAAAATGATCAACTAATAATTTCTGAAAGGCTAAGTATTGTACACACTTATTGCCATCATAATATGATGGACATATAAATTGATGTCTATCAATTATTTGGTAATTAACGCTACTTTAAGGTGAATGATGAGAATATCATTATAAAAAGATGAAGAATTGCCTATGAAAATTTTCAAATGACTAGGAAATTTTTTTACAAAAACAATTTGATTCTTAAAAAGTGAGTATTGTCTACAATTTGTCGACCAAGTTTTAAAATAATCTATGAAATTACCTGCGAAGAAACTATCTACACATTTGTAATTTCCGTCGGCAAACAAATTAACTACGTACAAAAGATAATTCTTTAGGCAACTTACATTTCCGTTGACAATGTATATTTGTAGTTTAGAAATTTAACTACGAATTACATTTCGTAGATAAATTTAGCTATGAATAAAAATGTCTATTTAAGCAAATTATACACTTTTTTATTTAAGGATGAAATTATTTTCGTTAAGAATTTCATAAACATATTGGAATATTCCCAAGACAATCCACAATTTTCTTTTCTTGTAGTTAGCAAAATAATTCCTCCTATGGTGTAGTTAATTTTCATGTAAGTGTCGGCAAAATGATGTAGAATATGCTTATTTTTTCCAAAAACTGATGGATATAGAATATTAATAATAGTCATAAGTCGAACTAATTATATATATGATGCATGGCTTGACCACCTACATATTATCCCAATAAAGCCATCTCAATGTACGTACATGCTATTTCTTATCAAAATTTAAACCAATGAGGTAAGATTTATTAGGAAGCTATAGTGATGGACTCCCCATTAATCTGACAGTAATGATAGCTCCATATATATATATTCAATTGTAATAATTAACAACTCCTATGACCATGTCCATTAAGATCTATTCCTTGTCGTGTGACCATCAATTTCCTAAAAAAATAATCAGAATTTCTAGTTGAAAATTCTATTTATTGCACATTGTTTAAAAAAATCACACAATACATATATATCCCAATCTCGTTTTAATATGCATGACGCATGTGATGAATCTAAAGTGCAAGGATATGTTTGTTTCGGGATTTAGGTGTGCGGGGGAAGTCATGACTTCGAAATCCTATGGATTTAAAAGTCTTGGTGAATAGTAAAAAATATGTGTTTGTTTTGAGATTTTGATAGAATGTGATTTTACTTTATGTCAAATCAATATTTAATAATAATTGATATAATATTATTATATTGTGTTGAGAGTAGAAAAAGTAGTGATGTGATTGTAATGAATTTTGTGAAAAATAAGGGTGTAAGTATACTTTATAGGAGATAATTTTGAAGTCTAATTTTAAATCTCAAACTATAATAGGACATGGTTTTCAAAGTCCTAAATTCATCCGGGTGAGTCCCTAAACAAACATACCCTTAGGGATGGACACATAGACCTCATTTGTTGAAAAAAAAAAATTTATGTTATATATATAGTTTCTTATTTGTGCACATATAAATAGTGTGCATTATATAAAAAAATAAAAAATAAATTCAAATTGAGTGTTGTAGGGGAGGCCATGTCATCTCAAAAAGCATAACCCTAACCCTATCTCACTGTTCACATAAAAGCTAGCACATATGGTATCATTTTATACGCGTTGCATGCACTGAATGCAAGAAAAGTCTGAGGATAAATAGTCCCACTTCAAAAAAGCATAACCCTCACTACTACACATTTGAGTTTGGAGAGCTCCACTTGGACAACCTTTTTTTTTGAATAACTCTCCAAGTGGTCCATAGGAGAGCGGTTCTATTAAAAAAAAAAAAAAAAAAGCGGTTAAAAACCGTTGTCCAACATCAAAGCTTAGATAAAAAAATTAAATCATTTGTCAAGTGTATTTTGAGAAAAATGTTTTGAATCGTTTGTCCAAAAGTTTTGGACATAACCGCTCTCCAAGTGAATTAATTTTTTTTTTTTTTTGTAAAGCTTGTATTTTTTGTTTTTTTTTTTGTAAATTCTTTTTATGTACAATTCAAATATTTTATTATTTAAATTCTCGTGTTATTTATTTTTAATATTCGTCTTATATAATGAGATTAACACAAACCCTTATGTAAAACTTGTTCATAATATTAAATTCATAATATTACACTTACGAACCTGTATCACTATTAATTCTTATAAATTAATACCTATAATATTTAATATTCTTATAAATTAATTCAATTTTGTCTAAGTATTACTTATTTAAATAGAAAAGTACTATTACTTGTTTAAATAGAAAAGTATTACTTGTTTAAATAGAAAAATATTACTTGTTTAGATAGAAGTATAACTTGTTTAAAGAAACGTATTACTTGTTTAGATGAAAAAGTATTACTTGTTTAAAGAAAAATATTACTTATTTAGATAGAAAAGTATTGCTTGTTTAAATAGAAAAGTATTATTTGTTTAGATAGAAAAGTATTACTTGTTTAAATAGAAAAATATTACTTGTTTAGATAGAAAGGTATAACTTGTTTAAAGAAAAGTATTACTTTGTTTAGATGAAAAATATTACTTGTTTAAAGAAAAATATTATTTATTTTGATAGAAAAGTATTAATTGTTTAGAAGGAAAAGTATTACAAGTTTAAAAGAAAGATAGTTAAAAAAAAGTACAAGTAAAAAATATAATTTTAATTTAATTTAATTAATTTTAATTTATATTTATATAAAAAAATTATTATATAAAAATGTGTTTGAATTAATAAATAAGATAATTGAAATAAAGAATTTTAAAAAAAATTGTAAGAAAAAATATTTTTTAGAACATATAGAATTAATTTCATTAAGTAAACGCAAAAAAGCAAGCGCCCGAGTGGAATTGATCCCCGCTCAGGCACCCAAGGTCCCGTGTTCGGTCCCCCATGGGAGCGAATAATTGCCTCAATTAATTGGGAGACTTGGTCTCTTATATATGAGATGCTTGGTGGGTCCGTGCCTAAAAATCAATTTTTTTTTTAAAAATAAAATGTTGGAGAGCGGTTAAAAACCGTCCGTCCAAGATATCTTGGACAGACACTTGAAAAAAACCGCTCTCAAAATCAACTTGTATAATAATGCGGTTAAAACCGTTGTCCAAGTCGATTTCTTGGACAACGGTTTTTTATCAACTAATCCAAACCATTCTCACATTTTATTCTTGGAGAGGTTATAATTGACTTTCCAAGATTATTTTTCATAGCTATCTAAGCCCAAATGTGTATTAGTGCCTATCTTAATTAGTCTTGTTGCAAAAGCATGTTTCATGCTACATGTTACATCTATATATTGATCTCAAGATAAGATCAAAGGGCTCCTCTATATAAGCTAAATGAGACTACATATTTGTTGAGAAACTTTAGAGAGAGAGAGAGAGATGGGGAGGGGGAAAGTAGAGTTAAAGAGAATTGAGAATCCAACAAATAGGCAAGTCACATTTTCAAAGAGGAGAAAAGGGTTGCTCAAAAAAGCTTTTGAACTATCCGTACTATGCGATGCTGAGGTTGCAATCCTCATTTTTTCGCCCTCTGAAAAAGCGTACCAATTCTCCAGTCACGAGTATGTTTTTTCGTACATATAGTGTCTGTTTTAAAACTATAAAAAGTATTTTAAAAATATTTATTTTTAAAGTTGTAAATAAGTGTTTCTATCTTTTTAATTGAGTTTCAAAACACCATCATAATATTCGATAATATTAATTATATCATTTTTTTCTTTAATTTTGTAATTTGGCTTATTTGTACTTGAATCTTTTTTTTTTGTTCTTCATTTCTCTGTTGGATTTTTGGCATTTGTAGGAGAATTGATCTGGTTTTTTTTTTTCACTAGGTTTGTGAAGAAAAAAAAATCAGAGATTAATTAATTATTACATAAATTTTGGTTTTATGCATGTATATGTAAATACATGATTTACTGTCATTATATATATTTATAAATTTGGTTTTGTGTTGCAGCATAAACAGGACGATTACGAGGTACAAAATTGAAGTAGGCTTAGCCAAAGCAGATGATCAAGGTGGCATGACATCCATAGAGGTACCTGAAATTTTCATATATAAATTTATTTCATATGAATTCTTCATTTGTTTTATTTTTATTAATATTTGAAATGTGGGTGAAAAAACTTGAAATCGTGATTTACTGTTTCATTAATTATGCAGGTGTGGAGAAATGAAATTGAAGACTTGAGCAGAACAATTGAGGCTCTGGAAGCAAAAGAGAAGTATGTGTTTGTACCCCCCATATATATAATTAAATGTTTGTAACAATATATATATTATTTTAAAGCCATTAATTAATAATTAATTTGTATGTTATTTTGCTGCAGGCATTTTGCTGGAGAAAATCTATGTGGGCTAGGCATGAAAGAACTGAAACAATTGGAGCGCCAATTAAGGGTTGGGGTTGAACGCATTCGCTCTAAGAAGGTCTAACTCTTCTAACTATTTATATTTTTTTTAATCAACTTTTTTGTTCAATTATTGCTAATAAATATATTTTGGGACACACACACACACACACACATATATATATATATATATATATATATATATATATATATATATATATATAAAACTTTCTTATTATGTTTTATTAATGAATAAAATTCTCTTGTGCTTGATAAAAATATGCACGAAGTCCACTCATATTTCAATATATGTATATAATTTCAATGTATTTGATAAAAATATGCATGAATTCCCCTTCCATGCTTCTTTATATGCATAAAATCCCCTGTATTTGATAAAAGTGTGCATGAGATTCATGTTGTTTAGTTTCTTGAGACTATGATATGTATATGTTTGGCATTTATGTGTTTCTATTTGAGTGTTGTGTACGTGTGTTTGTTCATATAGAGGGTAGTTATGTAAGTTCACGCTCCAATTTTGCATTGTTAGTATTCTTTGAACAAAAGTGACCAGTGAAAATTTCGTGTTTACTTTTACCTAACATATGGATTCAATGCAGTTAATGAAATACATGAGGTTTTAAGCATATTTCATCTGACACAGGGGAATTTATGTTTTTACCCCATAAAACTCAGAGCTTTTTTATAACTACTCCCTCCGTCCCACTAAAATAATCATGTTTTTTATTTGTTTGTCTCAAATTATAGTTTATATTATAAGCGTGTAAATTATTTAAAAAATCTTATTGAATGTATATTAAAATTACACATTATAATTTTTTACTCAATAAATAAATTAGTACATAAATAAAATTTAGAATTTTGAGTGCAATAAATAATTTTTTATTGGTTCGTGCGTAAGATGAAAGTGGAGTATATGTTGGGAGGGGAGGGAGTAGATTTTATTGATAAAGATTGTCTTGACCAAAATTAATTTCAGTTTTCACTACCTAGGTTAACCTCTTTTTAGGAGTCATATATATTAATTTTATTTCATTTCGAAATTAATAATAGACATATTTATCCTTCTAGGACTAACTCATATACAATTATTGAACAGAGGCGAATCATCATGGAACACATAAACTATCTAAAGAAAAAGGTTCATCTCTTAATATTATATTCTTTCTAATTTGACTGAATTTTTTAATCACAAACTAAATGGTACATAAAATGATCATTAAAGTATCTTTTTTGTGTACGGATGCAGCGTAAAGACCTACAAGAAGAGAACACCAATCTCCAAAAGAAGGTGACTAGCTATATCTATTAAAATTAAAACACATTTTCATAAAAGTTTTTCGTTAATTTATATTTAGCTATAATCACTTTGATTTCTAAAGTGTTAAGTTGATTTATATTTTGTTTGAGATTAAGCTACATGAGCTTCACGATGCCCCAGCAAATTCAATAATTTTGGAATCAGATGCAACCAGGGTATTCCATAGGTATAATCATGCCTTTTTAGAATATTCTATCTTAATAATTAACATAATTAATTTTTACTAATTTTATTAATTTTTGGATATATATATATATAGGATTGAATGAAAGAGGTGTACGCGCGTCATGAAGGGTTCCTTTTTAGCTTTGTCTGTTAATTAAATATGTGAAGGATTAATTAATGGTGAGATTGCATGTGTGGGCATGGAGAAAACTTGGGTTCAATTCCTTCTGCATTTCATTTCCTTTATGTATCTGATTTTTGTAATTATTAATTTATGTTTTTATTTTTAAGGAATTAATGATTGTGTAACCATTAGTAGTTAATTAGTCCGTACCTAGCTGGATTGTAAAGTATTTCTATCAGGAATTTGGAGTGTTTGTATTCTAATTGTGAATGCTTTCTTTTTTTTTAAACAAAAAATTTAAGAGGCATACTTGTATGAGACGGTCCCACGGTGAGATGGGGCATAAGTTGGACATTGATACTTTAACACTTTGGACACTACAAAAAAATGAAGAATTGTCTACGAAAATTCTCAAATGGCTACAAAATTTACCTACAAAAAAGATTTGGTTCTTATAAAGTGAGGATTGCCTATGATTTGCATACCAATTTATAGAAAAATCTTTGAAAAAAATACCTACAAAAATAATTTTTTGGGCAAACAAATTACCTAAGAGCATTCTACCTACCCATTTGTAATTTCCGTAGGCAAACTTACCTACACAAATAATTTTCTAGGAAATTTACATTTTCGTAAGTAATTATATTTGTAGTTTAAAAGTAGCCTATATAATTTAAAAATTGTGTAGGCAAATCGTAGGTAAGTTTTACTATTTAAGGACAAAATAATTTTCGTTGAAAATTTCGTAGGCATATTAAGAAAATATTAAAAAATTTCGTAAGTAATGCACTATTTTCTTATAGTGGAAGAGATGAATGTGATTTCTGCTAAGCTATGCTCATCTCATATAAATTTTTATCAAAATTTAAATCTTATTGTGAATGGCTTAAATCTCTATTCCCTCTTGTTGGGAAATTTGTAGTTTCGATGGACGTTCCAAAATAGATAATGTGATAGGATCAGTCAGACCTGTTAGCTGACTGATGATATAGATTAATAGATAAAATGACCAGCTGAAATGTATAGACAACTGAAGTAACAGTTAGGTCACATATTAAGGGGGAACTCAATATGTACAGGTTAAGTCTTGAAGATCAAAAGATCAGCTGACTTGAAGAAGCATATATGTTGAAGATCTGATATCTGAAGCAGATATAAAGAAGAGCTCAAGACAGAAGACCATCTAGAAGACCTACATCAGATGACTACAAGGGAAGGTCAGTAAGTTGTGCTAAGACAACGTACGAGCAGAAGACCTAAATCAGGTAGACAGGTCAGTGGACAATTGATCTGTGTCAGCTCCATCAGATAACTACCTTCATGTTATCCTGTACGAGGAATGTTTTCTGACAAGAAGAATGTCAACCTTGTTGCTTATTCAAGTGTTGCGAATCGTACTTGATAGCCAATGAGAAAATGGCAACGCACGTACGGAATACTGATAGTATGCAGAAAAGTGGTTCAGTGTCAAACGGCTAGAAATGACAACCTTGCATGCTTTCGGCCATGCCGTCCCGGAAGCACGTCAAATCCACCTGCAGACCTACCTAAACTAGATTGAAATTCGAATTGCTCTCCAATGGCTAGTTCGATTTCGTACCTATAAATATGGGATCAAACCTTCATAGTAAGGTTACAGAAATAATACTCAAGCTCAAGCTCTCAAGATTTCCGCACGAAGAACACAAATTCAAGATTTATTGTTAAGTGTTCATCCCATAGTTCTTAGCATAGAATACTTATCCTCTAGCTTTAGGCTACTTAAAAGATAAGATAGTATTCCAGTTGGAACAACACAAATCTTATACCCAAACAAAAGTTAGGTTAAGTTTGTTATAACAAGATATCTGTCTAGGGTTTCTAGATCAGATTTCTGGGATTGGTTGAGTGAGAACTCGTGAAACATCTGTTGGTTGTACCGTGTTGGACTAACACATTAAACTAAGTCCAGTTGGTTAAGTTGGTGCCCCTACTGATAGGGAAGAGTGGACGTAGGACAAGTTGTCCGAACCACTATAAATCTGTGTGCCTTTACTTTGCTTTACACTTACTTGCACACTACTCTTGTTATCTGCATGCATATTCTGTACCTGGATCAGATTATCATCAAGCTACTGATCTGATTATTTTGACACCTTTGTCAGCTGATCTACACCAGATTGGTCAGAATCCTTATTTGAGTAAAACTGGTTTTTACACGGGTTAACTAATCTTCTGCACCATCAGTTAAACTGATAGACGCCGAACTAATTTGCTTGACAAATCAGTAAGTCGGATATCAGTCCAAACTGATCCACATAGCACTCTGATCAGACATACGTGCAAATCACATCTGATCCACGAAAAGTGTTGAAGTCTATTCACCCCTCCCCTCTAGACTTCCACCCTCACTGAAACTCGTTCGGGACCTACAAGTGGTATCAGAGCAGTGGTTCTTCCGACCACTGGCTTTGAATATCATTTGTTCTTGAGGAAGAACCTTTGTGGTCACTTGAACTGATCTTTGAAAACCGTTTTCAAAACTCATATTTTTCAAAATCACCACAAGCATGGATAACACTTCAGGTATGCATCATAATCTACCCATATTTTCTGTTGATGAGTATGCAGATTGATCCATCGACATGAGAGACCATATGGGAGTGATCAACAACAGAATGGATGAGATTCTTGATATAGGACCAATTATCATCAATCACTTTAACCCAGCTGAAGCAGGACGAGATCCTACGCAACCAGTTGGAGCAAGAATCAGAAAGAGTCCCTCTCTGATGGATGCAGATGAAAGGAAATTGTCTAATCTGGATACTGTTGCCATACATCTCATCATGAAAACTATGGATGCTACTACACGAGATAAAGTGAAGTACCTGAAGACAGCTAAGGAAGTTTGGGATACACTTGCTGAAATCTGCAGAGGAAATGAATAGATCAAGGACAGCTGACTGCAAGCTGAGCTAGTTGTATTTGAGAAACTTAAGATGCTACCGAATGAAACAGTTGATCAATTTGATGGAAGGGTCACACGAGGAGTCAACCGACTTCGTGATCTAGGTCGAGTAATGTCAAACAAGGATATCAACTACAAGATACTCGTATCACTGACCAAGAAATGGGATACCAAGGTGACCGTGATTAAGGATTGTCAAGATATTGCTACCATGAAACCAAATGATCTAATCTTCAGTTTGAAAGCCCATGGGTTTGACCTGATTGAGAGAGGACAATGATCAGATGATGTCCCTGCTGAAGCTGCTGCAAACTCAGCTAAATCTGTTGCATTCTAGGCAACCAGTAGCAGTTCACGAATTGTTGAACCAGTTGGAAATTGTTGGGAAATGAATTTAATAAAGAGGATTTTGATTAGATCCCAAAACCCCTGAGTATGACATGTTCAGGATAATCTTGATAGATGAGTCAGGATTCAATTTTAGAGTGTTCAGGATGTTATCTGCACCGTGTTTTGTCGGCAGATATAGATCGGGTTAGATTCTGAAGACTCAGAAAGTTTATGAAGAAACTGAAGTTTCTGAAGACTCAGTATGAAACTGAGAATCTGAAGACTCAGTATGAGACTGAGAAACTGAAGACTCAGTATGTCTCTAAAGACACTGAGACTCAGAGAATCCTGAAGGCACAATAATTACTGAAGACTCAGTAATTACTGAATACTCAGTATAAACCTGAATGTTCCGAAGCAAAGAAACTGAGGAATATAGCCGTTGGAATCCAGCTGACGTGGACCAATGAGAGGAAGACAACCAGCCTGAAAAAGCTGGAGAACTTACAAAGAATAGTATGGATTTGAATGTGATTCTCTCCAACGGTAACATTCAAATCCACACTATAAATACAAGTTCTTCCATCAAATTAAGTGTGGATGCGGGGAGAATATAACACACGATGCTACAGAGCTAAGAGGACATATACTCAAAGCATTCCCACCCTAGAACACAAGTTTGTAGATATTCAAATATATTCAAAGAGTGTTCTAGAACCCAATCTAAGCAACCCACGATGTATCTTAAGCTTAGAGAGATTTTCCCAACCTTAGCATTGAGGCTAAACAAATGTAAGGGAAAATCTCACCATAGTTGGAGACAACACCAAACCCAAACCCCATTCTCGTAAGAGATAACTAGTGGTGAAGTGAGGTAGTTGTTAGGCAATCCCGAGTGAGGGTGATAAGTCCCGTTGGAGTGTGAACTCGTTAAACATCTAGAGGCGAGCCCGAGAGGGTGATAAGTTCAGAGGCGAACCCGAGAGGGTGATAAGTCCAGTTTGAGTTAGTAAACTACAGAGGTAGTCAAAAAGCTCAAAGTAGAAATGTTAGTAAACTACAGAGGTAGTCAGAAAGCCTTAGGAAGTGTTTGAAGGAATTTCCCTAGGAACAGGGAGAGTGGATGTAGGAGCTTGAGTCTCCGAACCACTATACATTGTTGTGTTCTTTACTGCTTTACGTTCTTATCTTGTCATACGCATTCGATTATAAGCAAGACACAACATATGAGCTTAAAAGATAAAAATCTGGAATCACTATTCCTTCACCCCTATTTTTATATGCATCGCTCGACATGTTTGCTTCTGCATGCGTAAAATGGGTTTTCCCACCGGGCCTAACAGAAACATCATCAGCCAGGCCAAACAGACTGCACTTCTAACAAGAAAACTTGAACGAACAAATGTTCAGATGGGCAAATACAAGAAGTTCTATGACGACTATCGACGAAGCAGAGGAAGAGATCGAAGATCTTCTGACAGATCTCAAGAGAGGTATCGTTCTTTAGATGATAGAGAAAACAAGAGATGACCGAAAGACGATCACAGAGATGAAAAGAAAGATGATCGTAGAGAAGACCACAGAGAGAACAGACGAGATGAGAGATCAGATAAGAGAGGTTCTGATTACAGACAAGGTGGAAAGTCTCCTGATAAATCATACCGAACAAATGATTCACCTAACAGAGGAAATTCTGGAGATTCAAGGGTTTGTTACAACTGTCAGAAACTAGGTCACTATAGTGCTGATTGCCCCGATCTGACTCCCAAGGAGAGAGAAGAAAAGCGAAACAGAAGAGAACAAAGGTTTCGAGACAGAAAAGCAATGGTTGCTGACACATCTGGCATTGATGATTTCTATCTGCCTTCAAATGACTCAGGCTACTCGTCTGCTGAAGATTTATGTCTGATTACCACTACTGACGATGTTGACGATATGAAATTCTCATCCGATGATGACATCTGTCTGATGGCCAGAGAAACTGACCAATCTGAGGTAATTTCTAAACCTTCTGTGGTTTCTTGTTCTACACCTGTTGTGCTTAGCACATCTGATGGAGAGATTAACCTGCAGGTCTACAATGACCAATTGCTTAATAATCTCTCTAATGCAATAAATACTTATACACGAGTGGAAGTTGAGAACAATAACCTAAGGGCTGAGAATATTCGGCTTGTCAAGGATATTGAGGCAAGTAAAGCAGCTGAACTGAAATAAGCTAAAACTGTTCAGAAGATGACTAAAGAACTGGAGTTTCTGATAGTCAGTTGTACTGATCAGGGAAAGCTGATTAAGGAACAACTGACACTCAATGAACAACAAGCTGGAGAACTCAAAGTCCTTCAGGCTAAGTTTGATGAACTCTTCCGAATGAATGAGATTCTGAAAATTTCTGAGGACAATTTGCGTAAGAAAATAGAGGTTTTCACGAAATCTTCTAAGACTGTTCAAGATCTGAACAACTATTTTCGTACGCCAATTGATAAGAAGGGAATTGGGTATGAGAACCCTTGTGGATCCTCAAAAGCCCCGTCTGGTTCACATCAGAAAAGTGTAACCAAACGAGCTTCTGATCAAGATACACGAATATCCAAATCTATATCAGATAAGGGAAAAGGACCAGCTAACCAGGCAAGGCAAGTGTCGGATCAGAAAGGGAGCAGAAATGGACCCCAACTGATAAGACACCAGCCGATGAATCAATAGAAGAATCTTGTTCTTTTGAAGAGACCTCAACCAAATCAGCAGAGTAGGCCTCAGTCTGGACCATCTCATAAGGGACAGTACCAGCTGAAGTCAACTCAATCCAAGCTGTCTAATAAGCAAGCTAAGGGTAAACTGCTAAGACCATCTATGCCAGAATGATATGAATCTTTTAATGGCAGCAGTTGTACCTACCCTTACAATCAGAAACCTAGAAAATTTCTTTTTTGAGCCCTCTTGGATCAAAAAGAAGACAAATTTCAATGAAAAATCCCAAGTTTTCTGACTTATCAAAGGCTCACACTAATAATCATACTGATCAGATTGCATATGAAGAAACATATGATTATGTAGATGTTTATGGGAGACAAATCAAACCTTCTGTGTTCAACAAAGGTGCCAGATTTGTTTAGATCCCGAAAGGTACTTCTAACCCCCAGGACCCGATTCTACTGGGGTACCTAAAATCTGATTTGCTCGCAGGCTCGAGTGGGACTGACTAATAAAGGAGATGTACAAGCAACTATCTGGTACATAGATAGTGGGTGCTCAAGACACATAACCGGAAGTCAATATCTCCTCAACAACTACATTGAGAAACCAGGCCCACGAGTTCTCTTTGGGGATGACAACTTTGGTTTTACCAGAGGAGTTGGAACCTTAGTGACCGATGATGTACATGTTACAGGTGTTTCATACATTGATGGCTTAAGGCACAACCTGTTATCTGTATCACAGTTCTGCGACAACGGATTTAGTGTTGAGTTCTCATCAGATCAATGCACAATCAGAAATCGAGTGACTCAACAGATTTTGCTAACTGGCTCCAGAAAAGGAATGATTTATACAGCAGATTGGGACAGTTGTCCAAGAAATGCATGCTTGATTGTTAAGAGTTCAAAGAGCTCCAGTTGGCTCTGGCACAAGAGAATGAGCCATCTGAACTTCAAAACTCTTAACAAGATAAAGAAGGATGTCCTTGGTTGAAGGTCTCCTAATGAAGTATTCTCTAAGATCGACATGTGCCGCATGTCAGAAGGGAAAACAAGTAAAAGCTTCATTCAAAGGGATACCTTCTCCTCCATCCAACAGAGTACTGCAACTGCTCCATATGGATTTATTTGGACCAGTTACGCCTCTTAGTTTCAGTGGACGCAAATACACTTTGGTGGTAGTAGATGATTATTCCAAGTTCATATGGGTTGTATTCTTGTATAAGAAGAGTGAAACTACAACAAAGTTACCTGAACTTCTCAAGAAGATTCAGAATGAAAAGGGTCTCAGCATAGTGAAAATCAGATCAGACAAAGGTACAGAATTCTTGAACCAATTTATATCTGATTTTTGCTCTGAGTTTGGTATACAACATGAGATATCAGCTGCAAGGACATCACAACAAAATGGCGTAGCAGAAAGAAGAAACAGAACACTTAAAGAAGCTGCACGCACCATGTTAGCTGAGCATGCAACACAAAGCCGTTTCTGGGCAGAAGCTATCAATACTGCTTGTCACACGCAAAACAGATGTTCTCTGACTAAGATTCACTATAAAACACCCTATGAACTGTGGAAGGGCAGAAAACCTCGTGTTTCCTACTTTCATGTGTTCGGGTGCAAATATTTCATACACAACAATGGGAAGAGTCAGTTGAGAACCTTCGATGCCAAGTCAGATGAGGGTATATTCTTAGGATATTCCTCAACCAGCAAAGCATTTAGAGTTTTCAACAAACGAACCCTAGTTGTGGAAGAAACACCTCATGTGGTCTTTGATGAGTCAACATCTGATCAAGAGAAATCTATCGCAGAATAAGATGTACCAGACAAACCAAATTCACTGAAAATGGATCAGTTAAGGCTCAAAGGAAAGGATCCAAAATACGTCACTGTATATGTTCCTAACTTTGACCTTGACGATTCACCAGGTCGGTCAGACCCCAAGGTACGTACAACTGTCAGTGAAGAAGCTGGTACAGTTGAGACAGTAACAACTGAAGCATCTGGTTTAGGGGGAACACCTGATGTTCCAGCGGACAGACTTCAGCACATGATGAGTCCAACATCAGCTGAGATATGTCCATGCCAAGTGGATCCTACTCAAGTACCTCTCCCAGTCTCTAGCGATGAATCTTTATCTGAAGAGGATGATGTTCTCCAAACTGATGATAATCAGGACAGAAGGACCTGGATAACCAGTCATCCAACTGATCTGATCATCGGAGACCCATCTGATAGAGTCAAAACTAGACATCAGATTGGTGAAAGTACAATGTATTGTTGTTATCTGTCTTTGAAGGAACCACTCACAATTGAAGAAGCTCTTCAAGATGCAAGCTGGATTCTAGCAATGCAAGAAGAACTAGAACAGTTTGAGAGAAATCAAGTTTGGGAACTTGTAGACAGACCAACTCATCAAGATGTGATTGGTACTAAGTGGGTATTCAAGAACAAGAAGGATGAGTACAATGTGATAACCAGAAATAAGGCAAGATTTGTTGCTAAGGGATATTCACAATCAGAAGGGATTGATTATGATGAAACCTTTGCACCAGTCACCCTCCTGGAAGCCATTCGGCTGTTTCTGGCTTATGCAGCTCATAAGGGATTTACTGTGTATCAGATGGATGTAAAGAGTGCATTCTTAAACGGGGTACTAGTTGAGGAAGTTTATGTTGAACAACCTCTTGACTTTGAAATGAGCAACCAAGTGTACCGTTTAAGAAAAGCTCTTTATGGACTAAAACAGGCTCCTAGAGCATGGTATGATACACTATCCCAGTTCTTGACAGAGAATGGTTTCACCAAGGGCTTGATTGATAGGACCTTGTTCAGAATAGAAGATGGAAAAGATATTTTGATGGTTCAGAACTACGTGGACGATATAATCTTTGGTTCTCCTAATCAAAAGCTATGCGAAATTCAGTAAACTAATGCAAGGGAAATTTGAGATGTCCATGATGGGTCAGATGAGCTATTTTCTGGGTCTTCAAGTCAAGCAAGCTCATACCGGTATCTTCATCTGCCAGGCAAAGTACACAAGGAATTTATTGGCTAAGTATGGAGTTCAGAATTGCAAGGAAGCCAGAATTCCAATGATGACTTCTTTCAAAATGGATCCAGATGAAGGTGGTAAGAAAACTAATCAGAAAGAGAATAGGGTTTTGATTGGATCACTACTATACCTGACTGCCAGTAGACCAGATATAACCTTCGTAGTAGGTGTATGTGCCAGATTTCAGGAAAATCCGAAGCAAAGCCACCTGGAAGCAGCTAAGCGGATTCTTAAGTATCTGATAGGTACTGTAAATCTCAGTTTATGGTATCCAGTAGATGATAATCTAGAGCTTAGTGGGTACTTTGATTCTGATTATGGAGGTTGTAGGATAGATAGAAAATCAACCTCGGGTACCTGTCAGTTTTTGGGAAGTAAGCTGGTCTCTTGGTTCTCTAAGAAGCAGACATCTGTCGCCACATCTACTACTAAAGCAGAATATATGGCCGCAGCAAGCTGTTGCTCCAAACTGCTCTGGCTATGTCAGTAGTTGAGGGATTATAACATTGTAGCTACAAATGTGCCTATTTTCTGTGACAGTAATAGTGCAATTGCTATCACTCAGAACCCAGTTCTACACACAAGATGCAAGCATGTGGACATCAGACACCATTTTATCCGAGACCATGCAGAAAAGAAGAAAATCATAATGGAAAAGATCCATACTGATAAACAAAGAGTTGATATCTTAACCAAACCTCTAGCTGAAGTCAGATTCAGAGAACTATGCAATGAGCTAGGTTTACTGGACTTAGGGGAAGATGCACCAGATTACTTCGGTGGTTTAATCTCAAACACCAGTTGGTTAAGAGACTGAACAGGTAAGATGGTCAGATGAAAAGAGAACTTCATCTGATCAGAAGAGATCAGTTGGGAACTAATCAGAAAAGAAGTCAGGTGAAGGGGGAACTTCAACTGACTAAGGGTTTTTGGGTCAAAAGCAATCTGATCTGAGGGATAAAGACATTGTTGGGAAAATTTGCTAAGGTATAGGCTACACAGTAAGATCAACAAATCAGAAGAGTTGGATCAGATACAAGTGGTAACTGGTTGATTACAACACCAACTAGTCAGATACGTTCTCTGTTTACATTATCTGAACTTATCCACTTTTCTGTAATGATTATTGTTTACCTTACTTTATGATGCAAGCCCTGCAAGCATTAAATGCGGACGTGGGATTTTTGTATTTATTAGTTTTTAATGCGTATTTTTGCGTCCAAAATACTTTCAGTAAATTTTCTTGACCACACGATTATTTTACTTTACGACCGCTTAATCTAAGCCTTCCATTTCAAAACACGAATACTCAAGTATTTGTGGGAATCTGTGTAAAATATTTTCCTTCGCACTTTATAAACCCTAAAGCTTTTCAACTTTACACTTTCATTACCAAAATTTTCGAAAATTCTTGGTGCAAAACTCGACTCTTTCAAGAAAACTTAAATCGATTATTTCAAAGCTCTCCATCTTACAAATTGATTTCTGGTAATTTCAAAGTGTTTATCATATGATATTGTGTGAGTATTACTGTTATACACTGTTTACGATAGATTTTGCATAAATTGTGACTTTTCACTGATATATTTTTTGGTTTAACGCTTTATCTGTAATAATGTTTAATACACATTTGCGAAATATGGTTATATGCCTATCGTGAGATTCATATGCAAAATGGTGGTTTAATTATTGATTTGGGGTTTCTTATTGCTGGTATTGGTATATAAATTACTCAGAATCGTCACTAAAATTGGCCTTTTGATGTAGAAATGACACAATTAACAGCAAATCCAGGACAGGGCAAAAAGATGTGTAATTTTCTGTCGATGAAGAAGGACATTGTCGATGAGAAATACGTCATATTCAACACGACGACGGATGCTGAATCAAGGGAGATATTGGATTGTCTCCGTGTTGTAGGGCTTGAACAATTCTGCTATAGACATCTAGATATTGTACATACGTATGAAGCACTTGAGTTTCTGTACAATCTCGAGATGGATGACGAAGGAAGATTGAAGTCTTCCGTAGGTGGTTTCAACATTCTTGTTACAGATGCAGATTTATTCAGAATCTTTGGTCTTAAATCTGGAACCATTGATCCAACCACATTCACAACAGAAGTTGATGATAAAACCTATCTGAAGGATGTCCTGTTAAGACCGACCAACATAGAGCAAGTTTTCAATGTCAAAGTACCACATCTCAGACGAAAATATCACCTTCTGTTTGAGATCGTGTCCAAGGTGATTCTGTGTATCACACACAGTCTAGACGCTCTTACTGATGTGAAGCAGAATGTGATGACAGCCATAATCAGCAAGGCTGATAATCTGAATTGGTTGACTTTGTTCAAGTTAAAAATTTGAAAGAAAACAACCAAGTTCAAGCTGAACGAGAGGAACGAAGTTTATCTGACTCTGAAATGCTCTTATATCCACAAGGTGTAGATTCTACTGGATGACAAGCTGCCAGATAACTTCGAGTGGAATGAGGAAGGAAAGAAAATATACTTGGCAAAGTTTAAAGCCATTTTGGGGAAGGATGAACCCTTATCTGGGCAGTCTGATGATGACCCTACCCCATATGTGCCTAGACCAAGAGGAGAAGGCAAGGGTTCCAAAGCTACAGAGTTGTCTGAGACACAGACTGCTCCTAAGAAGTTGAAGAGAAAGACTCTGGCTAAGAAGCCAGAAGGAGCATAGAAGAGGCAGAGAAAGATTACTTCAATTCTGCAGAAGGCAGTGGCGAACCCATCTGAGCCAATTCCAGAGACAGAGAGCCTAAACAGATTGGATAAGAACCTGAGATGATTAATCTGGAATCAGATGTGGAAGCTGCTAAGAGTCCAGATCGAACCGTCAGCATGGAAAAAGAAGTTGTTCAAGAGGAACAAATGCAGGAGGGAACTGTTGAAAGTCCAGCTGAGAGGGAAGCAGAGACTGCACCATATGGGGAAGAGTCACCTTCTGATTCCACGCCTCTTAGCTCTATATTCCGGAAGGAGAGGTCTCCGACTCCCACATCCAAGTCTCCCTCACCCCCACCTCAACTGACTAAGCCTTCTTCTGACATGCCTCCCTCCTCTCCACACCTGGAACAGATTCATGCTCCTGAACCACCAACGCGCATTCGTTGTTCGGGGTGTTCTGCCACAGAGAACCGGCGAATCGTGGTTTAAATGATTGAGGAACAACCGATTGTGGAGTCTGAGCCCGCAGATGACAAATACGTCTCTTTCTCCCAACAATTCATTCAATACGAGACTCAGCTAGGAACACCTGAGGAGGAAGATCCCGTGGTTTACATTTTGAAGCAGCAGGTAAAAGCTTATCTGCTTGAAATTTGTCCAGACCTCATAAACCATCCGGGCACTCAGGAAAAGATTGAGGAGATTGTCTTCTGGCGGGATATTCGGCTGAAGACGGTGGAGGAGTTCTTAATTCTGATGAAGTCCCTCCTCCCAGAGGAAAGCGAAGTGCTTGGCAAGTGTTGGTATTGAAAGCGTGGTCGAATTGGCCTCTGATGATGATATCAGATGGTTAATTCATGATAGGTTCAAAATTCCACATATGGAAGAATGGGTGGACCAAGAATACCAGTATGTTGAGCAAGATGCCGATGAACCAAGAGTGGGTAATGCAGATGAGACCCAACTTGGTGAGGCATCAACATCTGATCAGACTACTACGTTGAGTGCCGATACCCTAGATCACATAACTTCGAAGATTCAGGATGGGGTAAAGGCTTCAATTGATGCTCAATTCACATCTCTCACAGCAGCTCTGATGAAGCGATTTGAGGAGGAACAGAGCGGATTAATAGAGAAAGAAAGGAAGCTGACCGTGGACAAGATCAAACTCATGCACGGTCAGATTCTTGAATCAGTGATGAAGAGGGTTGATCCATTCGTGGAAAAGCCAAGTCTCCAGACCTCCATGTTAGGTGACACGTAGGTTTTACTGAAAAGTGTCTGGGGATCTTTGGAGTATACAGAAACCTGCATGGATCTAGGGTGGAAACGTTTTGAGGGTTCAGTTAATCAATCGAAGAAGGCCATTGAATCTGATTTGAACATGCTTCTGAGCCTTGAACCTTCGTTTGCCACACCTAAGGATATTGCTAGTCTCAAGGAGGAGATTTCAGTTCAACTGATAAATCTGACGAATAAGCTGTCACCACTTTTTGACGAAACCAAAAAGGGGGAAGGACAAGGGCCAGAAAAAACAGATCTGATTGATACTTGCTTTGAAACCTCATCTCTCCTTTGAACATTCTTTGAACCATCTGCCATGCCAGAACCTTCTATACCAGCTGTGAATATTCCGGACACCGAACTGTTGGAATTATTTCAAACAGTTGAACAACATGGGGAAGCCATAGCAGCTCAGGGAAAAGAACTCTTTGAACAGAAGTCTATTCTATCTGAAGTGGTTCAGAGAGTTGATAAGATTGAAGATTTCTTTTCCTTGGTCCAGAAAAGACAAGAAGCAGAAGATCAAGCTAAAAGCCTTGAACTGATTAAGAAATTATTTGAAGAAGAGAAAGTAGAAGAGGAAGAAATCAAGCTGAGAGCAAGAAAGAAAGGTAAGCAAGTTGTGGAATCTGTCCAACCTCCTAAGAAGACTAGATCAAGAGTGTAATTGACTGCCGAACAAGAAGAGGAACAGAAAGCTAGAAGGGCAGTGATTGAGGCTGCAGAAAGGAAGAAGAAACTTGCTGATAGTAAAGGGATGGCAACCAGATACATAAGAAGGAAGAGGAAGAAAGCCGTCTCAGCAAAGGATGTGTCATGGGAAGAGAAAGCCTTACCTACTCCTGTAAAGGACATTCTGGTTTCTAAGAAGAAATGGCTGCCAGAATGGGACAAGATAAGAGGTGAATGACTAATTGACATATATATTCTGGAGAAGATCCCGACAACAGATGATCAAGGCGAATTCAATGAAGAATTCAGAAGCTGGCTCGAGACAAAGCACCCTCAGTTCTACGATCTGGTGATGTCTGAAGGTGAAGAGATGGGTCTAATTCCGGAAGCACCTTCTTTTGAGACCATTCTTCCACCTCTTCGATCAGACAAGTCTCTTGATCCAGTGCGCTTCAAACAGATGTATTATGAATTTGCCAAGATGGGTGGGATCATTGAGAAGGACAAGCTAACTGCCTTGATGGAAGAATGTACAGAGTATTCAATATTCCTCCGAAACTTCAGAAGTTTCATTACCAGACTTAAGAAGATCAGAAGGCAATTAGAATCAATCGATAGGTATTTTGCTGTACTGTGTAATCATGCATCAATGTTAATAAAATATCCTATCCTTTTCTGATTCTAAGACAACCTCTCATTGTCTTCTGAACTGCATGTTGTTATCTGTTGTTTACTTTTAATTATCTATTTTTCTGATTAACTGTTTTGGTTCCATCAAAAAGGGGGAAATTGTTGGGAAATTTGTAGTTTCGATGGAAGTTCCAAAACAGATAATGTAATAGGACCAGTCAGACCTGTTAGCTGACTGATGATATTGATTAGCAGATAAGATGACCAGTTGAAATGTATAAACAGCTGAAGTAACAATTAGGTCACATATTGAGGGGGAACACAATATGTACAGGTTAAGTCTTGAAGATCAAAAGATCAGCTAACTTGAAGAAATAGATATGCTGAAGATCTGATGTCTGAAGCAGATATACAGAAGAGCTCAAGACAGAAGACCATCCAGAAGACCTACATCAGATGATTACAAGGGAAGGTCAGTAAGTTGTGCTAAGATAACTTACGAGCAGAAGACCTAAATCAAGTAGACAGATCAGTGGACAACTGATCTGTGTCAGCTCCATCAGATAACTACCTTCATGTTATCCTGTACGAGGATTGTTTTCTGACAAAAAGAATATCAACCTTGGTGCTTATTCAAGTGCTGTGAATCGTACTTGATAGCCAATGAGAAGATGACAACGCACTTACGAAGTACTGACAGTCTGCAGAAAAGTGGTTCAGTGTCAAATGGCTAGAAAAGACAACCTTGCATGCTTTCGGCCATGCCGTCCCTGAAGCACGTCAAATCCACCTGTAGACCTACCTAAAATAGATCGAAATTCAAATTGTTCTCCAACGGCTAGTTCGATTTCATGCCTATAAATATGGGATCAAACCTTCATAGTAAGGTTACGGAAATAGTTCTTAGCATAGAATACTTATCCTCTAGCTTTAGGCTACTTAAAAGATAGGATAGTATTCCAGTTGGAACAACACAAATCTTATACCCAAACAAAAGTTAGGTTAAGTTTATTATAACAAGATATTTATCTAGGGTTTCTAGATCAGATTTCTGGGATTGGTTGAGTGAGAACTCGTGAAACATCTGTTGGTTATACTGTGTTGGACTAACACATTAAACTAAGTCTAGTTGGTTAAGTTGGTGCCCCTGCTGATAGGGAATAGTGGACGTAGGACAAGTTGTCCGAACCACTATAAATCTGTGTGCCTTTACTTTGCTTTACACTTACTTGCACACTACTCTTGTTATCTGCATGTATCTTCTGTACCTGGATCAGATTAGCATCAAGCTACTGATCTGATCAGTTTGACACCTTTGTCATCTGATCTACACCAGATTGGTCAGAATCCTTATTTGGGTAAAACTGGTTTTTGCACGGGTTAACTAATCTTCCGCACCATCAGTTAAACTGATAGACGCCGAACTTATTTGCTTGACAAATCAGTAAGTCGGATATCAGCCCAAACTGATCCACATCGCACTCTGATCAGACATACGTGCAAATCACATCTAATCCACGAAAAGTGTTGAAGTCTATTCACCCCTCCCCTCTAAACTTCAACCCTCACTGAAACCCATTCGGGACCTACACTTCTCTTTACAGAATGCATTTAATTAATATTTAATTCAATTTTATTGAAGCTCTATATCTATTCAAATTTTTAGAGTAGTTTTTTATTTATTTTTTCAAAAGGAAAAATAAAGAAAATTGCACCCATGAACAAGAAAAAGGAAAAATATCAGCGAAAATTCAGCGATAAAACTAAATTTCATCTCTAAAATCAATATTTTATAGGAGAATTAAAAGAATTCTCATTTTCTTGTAATGAACATGAGTCAGGGAGATACAAGCAGTACATACAGATCACAAGAACACAGTTAACTCATTAGAGTAGTTTAGTGTCCAACTGTGTCATCCATATAAATAGGGCTAGCATAAAATAAAAGTAGAGAATACAAATCTTATAAATACTACCTCCGTCCCAACTCTTTGTTCATAGTTACTGTTTTCTCGTGTTTTAGCGAGCGAGTTTTTTATTAGTATTTGAAATGATATAATAATTTTTAAGGAGACATATAATAAAGGAGAGATAGATTAACCGCACCACTTCTTAAAAGTCACTTTATCATTTCAAATATTAATAAACAACTCGCTCGCTAAAACAAGAGAAAAAAGGTGGTGTGAAGAAAGAGTTAGGACGGATGGAGTAACACGTATGAAAATAATGAACTATTTTTTCTCTTCGGATTATTTTTATTAGAGACAATTTCCGTGCACCAATTTGTACCGTTCAACTGATGCAATTAAGCACAGGATGAACGTGCAGGCTCACTACAAAATACATCCAATTTAAAGAGGGCTTTAACGAGGAAAAGGGGTTTAGGGAGGGCTTTAACGAGGGAATAAATCCCTCGTTAAAATACTCGTCTGTAAAATTTTAATGAGGGATAAAAAATCCCTCGGCAAATAGTTGGTATGCTGTGAAACTTGTTCACCGTGAAACTGGTTTTTTTTTTTTACAGACATACACTTCAGTAATATAAGTCACACACTTTAATAATATAAGTCACACACTTCAGTTATCACTACGACACTCTTTGCTATAATATAAGTCACACCCTTCACTTTTATGAGTAATACTCTTTATAGTAAAAAATCACACACTTTACAGTAAAAAATCACACACTTTAGTAATATAAGTCATACTCTTTAACCAGTTTCACCATAAAACTTGTTCACACTATACTTTGCCCTCGGCAAATAGCGAGGGATTTACCAAGTGATTGACACATATCAATTTACCGAGGGCAGACAGCCCCTGCCAGTTTCCTGAGAAGAAGGCCCTCGGTAAAACCCTCCTTGATTTTAACGAGGGCTAGCTGACCCTCGCCTTCTGACACCGACTTTTTCCCGAGGGCTAGGTGGCCCTCGCTAATTTGGCGAGCGTTTTGCCGAAGGAATTTGGCCCTCGCTAAAATAATTCAGGTATTAAAATTATAGTCGCCAGGTTTCGAGCCCCTCGCCGCAAGGCTCGAGAGCACCCATGAACCACCTTTGGGCGAGCGCCTTATGAGACATAATAATAGGCAAATTTTTCGCCCCCTTGAGATTCGAACACGGGACCTCCTGGTATATGGAGGCCTTATGTATTCCGCCAAACCGTTTGGGCTAAGCGAGTTATTTGTTAGGTAAATCTTTTTAATTGTATATGTATCATATGTTTTATTAATCTGATTTCTCTATCATTTAATTTATAAATTATTTGTCATGTATATATATGTACTTATATCATTTAATTAAAATGTTTATATATGTACTTATATTCATTTTCAAATTAAATTTTCACTATTTTTAATAAAAAAAATATATTTAATAATCATCCTTATGTACGTAGTATTTACACAAAAGTACACATTGATCATTATTTTTAAAATATTTTCAATAAAATTGTAAAAATTATTACTTTTGTATTAATTTTCAGTATTTAATAACATGTACATATATATATATATACATGCACTTATAATAATTTTTTTTAAATAAAATTTTAAAGCATTCTCACAAACGTGTGGTGTACAAAATTGCAAAATATTTTAATAAAATTTTAATAGTAGAGATTAATCAACAAAAAAACATAAAGCACACATGTGGCGTTCAAATATTCTAATTAAAACATAACAAAATATGTGGCGTTCAAAATTAACATACAACATAACAAAATATTTAGTCAAATGTTTAAAGCATAACACACACACAAAAATGTTTAATCCATCACCATCGTCATCATTGTCATTTGCCGGGGGAAATTGATTAGGAGGAAATATATTGGGATCAAATGTCAATTTTACCTCTAAACATTTCAAAGAGACCTTGAGTATCGTTTTCGGAAGAATCGATTTTAACGACGTCGAATCTGAGGAGCATTAGGACCTCTGGTGAGCCTGGCCGAGGGAATGGAGGAACAAAAAGACCAGGATGTGGTACGAGATTATAATAACCATCAATCGACTGGGGAAGCTGTGTAAAAATATCGGCCTGATTGGGACTACCCCACAGTTGGGAACCACCGATTCCCTGCAACCCCTGCTGGGGAGTAACACCCATCTTTGGAGCACCAGTTCTCTGCAACCCCTGCTGAGGACCACCGGTTCCTTGCCACGACGGTTGTTGGGGAGCAACGGTTGCCTGCCACATCGAGAAAAACTGGCTCATCTGGTTCACTTGACATTTCATTTGTGACATCTGGTTTATTTGACTTTGCATTTGTGCCATCTGTCTGACCATTTTCTCTCTTTGTTGTCTTTCTCTCTCGAGTTCGCGCTCCTGTGCCAAAAAGCACTTTTGATCAAATTGGGAGTAGCCACCGATAGAGGTGCCCCCAGATATCCCGCCTGGGCCAGATTGAATGCGCCCCAACTCCGACATTTGCCCTAAACCCCTGTATTTCCCGTGGGAGTAAGACACCTGCTGTGTATAGTACTTGCTGGCTTGTTTACTGCACTCGTACTCGTCTGCATCCTGGGGTAACTCAGAATTGATCTGTGCCTCCACGTCTTGCTGACATACAAATATTTTGGCATTTAAAATTAGATATACTATTAATTAACTAAGTTATATATTGAATAACAACGTTACTTCAAGCACTTACTGTTGAAATTTAGAGGCACGTAAACACGTAATACATGCGCAGCGAAATTAAACAGTTCACCAACAACGAACAATTAATTGCATAATTAAATACGAGTAAACGTAAACAGAATTCTTATAGTAATTCGCACACGGATTCCTCAACTATGGTATCCACGTAACAGTCGTTTACTAATTTGCACAGATCTATCTGCGTTGAGTCCCCGAGATGAATTTGCTAGGAAAATTCTAACTGTGAGATTTTATGTAGAAAATATTAACTCTCGTATTATGAATTCCCAAGAGCTCATATATATAGGAGAGGTCCAGCTTAAATCTTAAGCTAACCTTTATTAGGAAAAATCCTAATAAAATAAATCTCCTAAATTTATTTCCCACATATAAAATCTCTACGGATTTAATTTCATGTATATCAAATCTCTACGGATTTGATTCTATATATATTAAATCCTATAATAATATTCCATATATTATTATTGGAAATTCTATTTAATTAAATCTAATTTAATTAAATAGTAATAATAATAATTCTAAATATAATTATTATTATATTCTCCATAAATTAAATATTAATATCCAATATAATACTTAATCAACCAACTATAATTAGTAAACAACTGTTACTTGTTGTGTGACCCATAGGCCCTCATATAACGAGCGATTAGTCAAACAAATGGTCTTAATTGAACCCTAGACAATAAATTAGACATTCTCAATATATGAAGTACGTTGTGAGGAAATGTGCAACTACCTGTAACTGAAACATGGGCTATTACGATTTCCTCATTTCATTCGCGAATACTCGATTAAGTCTTGAACATGATGAAGTGTCTATTCAAATAACTTAATCATATTTTCTCTAATCACTAATTGATCATGTATGTCACGCTTAGCCACAAAGTCTAAGTTGACGTGCATCGACCGATGACTTTGATCCAATTATGATGAGAAGATGAGTATTCTCTCTAAATCCACATTGAAGAATGAATCTTATTCTTGGCTCAACTACCACGCACATGCACTTTGTGATGAACTCAATCCAAGCTATATCTACCCATAGACGGGTGCAAGCGTCGGTTATGGTCAAAATTCATCACTCCACACATGTCGTGCATATTTACCTCAAGTCAAAGGAGTATCACATCGCTCCCACTAACCGAGACACCCGTAGACACATATTGTGGACTTACATCAAACGGTTTTTCGGATGGTTATACCAATACCCTCTAAGGTATTTGTGCATCCATCATGAGATACCTAGTATCTCGTAGTAAGTGAGATTTTACTACACTCTCTAAGAGTACGATGACACATGGGAACACTTGCATGAATAAATGCAAACAATCAAACATAATATTCAAACAAGTGTATTGACATACATTAATATTAAATGAACTACAATATTAAATCAAACTGAATATCATCGAGTATTATGTCTTTACAATAGATTGTCTCTAGGACACTAACACTAACACTTACAAGTATGACTTCCATCTCAGCATACGTGGAATCTTTACTGTGAAAATTATTCACGAGTTCTCATGCCATTGGGAGGCGTCCATTTTTCTGCCACTGACAATTTTGTATAATTTTGTTAATTATTATTAATTATTATGTTAAAGTAATTAAAATATCAATTTGTGGTAGTGCAAAAACTACTTACAAAGTCATACGCAAAATAATACTAAATTAAGCTAGGAATTAAGCTAAACAATATTAATGCACACGTATTAGCTAGAAATTATGCTAATTAAATAATACTAAATATGCAACTATCAAGTAAAATTACAGTAAAATATACGTACACTATAATAATATATATACACTAAACAACTACAAAATTAAGCTAAAATATACTTAAAATATAAAATTATCATGCAAATTAAATTTTAAATTAAATTTTAATACAGTTAATACTAAATACATAAAATAAGTACTACTAAATACATAAAACAATTGAAATAAATAATTTAATTACCTGGAGGAAATGAAACACTGCTGATTTTCGCCCCTCCTCCAAGCCTGAAGCCGCTGCCTCCTTCCTCCCCCAAATTGAAATTTGGCGAAATGAAAACTGAGGTGGGAGGCTGTATATATAAGGGGGCGAGCGCCTTAATGAGTGCAGTTGGCCTCGGGAACCAACGCCCGTCAGCCGGTGTCACGCGTCAGGGGACTTGGAATTGGCGAGGGCCAATCGCACTTGTTGGAGCCCTCGGTGAAAGTGTCGAGGGCGACGCACCTCGTTGACCGTGCGAGTCGAAAAATGCTGAGGGTAGGCTGCCCTCGTTAAGTGTGTTGTGCGTTTTACCGAGGGTATTTACCCACGTTAAATGTGACGAGGGTGATACCCTCGGTAAAACCCTCGTTCATTGTATCCCTCATTAAATACCAAATGTTCTTTTGTCCTCACTAATTTTCCTCGTTAAATTAGTGTTTTTTTTAGTGGCTAACACAATTAAAAAATAATACTAAATTTGACTGAAAATATAAAATAAAACATGCATATTAATATAATTGAAAAATAATGAGCAATAAGTGATATTTTCATTACAATATATTTTATGTCCATATCGTATATATCTGTCTTGCTAGACTACAAGCCTATTATACAAAATTAAGACATCACAAAAGAGTAGTGTTTATTCCTACAAAGTAAGGTTACATTCGTTGAAAAAAATGTTGTGATTGTGCCCACAGTGTAAGATTGAACTTACTAGATAGAAAAGAAGAAGAAAAGGAACATAAACTCATCCCAAAATTGGAAAAAATTAATTTTCCTTCAATTTTTGTTTAGAGACACAATTGCATGAGACTGTCTCACAGTGAGATGAGACATAAGTTGGATATTGAAGCTTTAACACTTTGAGAAGGGTAGATATTATTTATGCTAAATATTATATTTCGTCTCATGCATGAGACCGTCTCATATGAGTTTTTATCTTTCTTTTATTAGAAAAATGTTTATCAAAGCAGGTCCTACATATTCATGAAATGCTGTGCAAAATAAAAATAAAAATTAGGTCCATATAAATAATTAAAATAAAATTTATAATAATAAAAAATATTATATTCTAATTTAAACATTATAATCAAAATGACAAAGTATAGAGTTAACAAGTTTCACACAAGAAATCCGCAAAAATGGTTAAGGAGTATGTGACTTATATTATTAAATATTATTAGTCGTGATAAGTTTTTTTTTTTTTTGACAGATTAATCGTGATAAGTGATAACTAAAGAATATGTCTTACATTACTTAAGCATATGAGTTGCATTATTAAAGAGTATTACTTGTGATGACTGAATGATTCAAGTTATAAATATGAAACCAGTTTTACGATGAAGAACGTTTCACTAGAAGACCCACCCAATCAAAATATATATATTCTAATACCAAGGGTACTGTTCTAGTTATTAAAAGTTGATCTTCTTGCATTTTTATATTATAAAAGGATATACAAAATAAAATCAATAAAAAAAGTATATTGAAATAAAATTTATGAAATGTGATCTAAACCTAAAAGTATCTTGTATAAAAACACAATATTAAAAAAAAAAGTTTCTCAAATTAGGACGCTTTTCCAACTGGCCCAAATGAACTTGTCAAAATTGAAATAACGTGTAAAAAATCCTCTTTTCCCCCAATTAATCCTAAAGAAAGCCCTCAAATTGATAGAATTGTATAGGCAACCTTATTGGGTTGGCCCAGGTTATTAGCACCCTTTTTTTTTTTAGGAAATACACCATTTAAATTAGTTCACCCTTTATAAAATTAGTATACCATCAATTTATATTTGAATAGATCCAGTGTGAAAATTTTTATGTATGAAAATCTATAAAATTGCCCTAAATCAACCATCTACACCCTAAACACTAAATAATGAACCCTAAATTATGGCATATTCGGTCCGGTGAACGATGAACCACTTGGGCCGAGTGAACCACTCAATTTTGTCTTACCTTCACCAATTACAAAATTTTGTTGTAAATTAAAGTTTTTTCATGTATAAAAATTTTCATACTAGATTTTGTCTTTGTTTTTTAAATTACATTTTCTATTTTAACCCTTTATTTCATTAGAAAGATTCAATCGGAGCACACACCCCCAAAGGAAGAAACTATTTCGAGTCTCCTACACAAGCCTCCGGTCGCTGTTGTTGTCGTTGTTGCCACCTAAATCTACCACAGAATGAACAAAGTTCGCGATTTAAAATTTTGGAATTGAATTGCCGATTGTTTGATTGATTCTCAAAAAAAATTTTAAAAATTGCATGATTTCTTGGAAAAGTATTATGAAATTATCAAAGATTTTCGAGAAAAATAACCAAAAATAATATTTTGAAATAAACGGAGTGTTTTCGGAACAAATTTTCGAAAATAAAACAAAAATATTCGGAAAAAATTTCCGAACTCTACTAAAAATAATTTTTTTTTCCAAAATTTCAACAAAGTTTTAGAAAACAAGATGCGAATTTTTGAACTCGCATGATTTGAAAAATAAACGTGATCCTACTATCCTACCCAAACCTTTTATTTGTCCAAGCTACAATCATATTTTTAAAACACCACAAATAAACAACAAACACTTTAAAAAAAGGGTTGCAATCTAACTTAATTTTATATTTAGAAAAGTTGAAATTTATATATATATATATATATATTGGGCACGACGAGGGTTTCCCATCCTTACATATTTCAATGGAGAAAAACACGAGCATCATTTGACATTCTGGTCAAACACTTTTTTTTCCATGAAAACTTGTGCAGTGTTTCGAATTCTATTGAGGGTGTATGTAGTTACAAAAGACAGGAACAAGGGTACATTAAAAAAAATTAACAAAAAATAAGTGGTGTATTTCCTAATATTGGGGGTGCGCTAGTAATTGGGTTTAACAAACCTTATTGGGCTTCATAGCCCAATGAACACATCGGCCCATTTCCGAAACACTCCGAATTTTCACTGCACCCCGCAAGTGCAGACGGCACATTTCGACTCAACCTCCAGCTTTCTCCCAAATAAAAAAATCCAGAAAACGGGGAAAAATTAAAGCAAAGTTATGGCAGCACTAGCGAGAGTATCGAGAAGAATCCTTCCGCGAGCCATCTCCGGGCCTCTCGCGTGCCGGTCATTTGCAGCTGAAGCAGCTCAATTGAGCCAAGAGTCGGCCCCGCCGGCTCCGATCATCAGGGAGTCGCCGGATCGGGTGAAATGGGACTACAGGGGCCAAAGGAGGATCATACCGTTGGGTCAGTGGCGCCCCAAAATCGCCGTCGACGCTTACGTCGCGCCCAATGTCGTTTTGGCCGGTCAAGTGGCGGTCCACGACGGCGCCTCCGTCTGGAACAGCGCCGTCCTTCGGGGTGACCTTAATAAGATTACCGTTGGATTCTGCTCCAATGTGCAGGAGCGATGTGTTGTTCATGCCGCTTGGTCTTCCCCAACAGGTTGGATTTTTCACTGTTTTTTAGTTGTGATTTTGAGCTTTAATTTTTGCAGGATATAGTTAATTTTGTGTGTTTCTCCATATTTTGGGCTTATTTGATGATAATTTTAGCGAACTGAATCTGCTTGGATGGAAGTGATTGTATTATTCAACCTGAGATAGAATTTTACTTCTTAGGGTTTAAATTGTTAGTTTAGTGTTTGTCGATTTTCAAGGAAGAATCTGGATTTGGATGAATTGAGAGGAGAAAATTGATTCAGTTTACTCAAGTACTAAATTGTTCAATGGGTTATATCAAAACTATTTCCTATATCCTATCATTTAGTTTACTACTTATGTAGTTTAGAAGGTGAAGATTTATAGAAGTATTAAGTTAATGTTCATGTTACAACTTACAAGGTGCAATTAAAAACTGGGAATGATGTGAAGCATTGTTGTGCAACATCTTGTGTGTGCAGATGTTACTTCTGAACTTATACTTTGTTAATCTAATGTTTTGGTGTGTTATTTTTTCTGATGAGTTTGGGCAAAAAGAAAGGTAACAAATGAAGTGTAGCTTCAATAGTTCTTTTATGATCGTATGATATTTAGGTTTCTCTATTCCTTTTTTGTATTTGTAACAAACAAGGAAAAAGGAAAATTATCCGAATTAGAAATAATAATCATGAATGCAGTTTAATTAGGTTTTTAATGGTCTCTTGTTGATGGAATTAGGCTTCCTTTCTAGAACCTGATTCTAGGTCCCTAAACTATGCACAATTGAAAATTTGTTTAGCAGGGTGGGACTACTTATTTATATGTTATTAGGCTTTAGCAATGTGATGTATCACAATATGAGTGACTTCTTGTTGATGCTTAATTTTTTCTGGATTAGGGTTAGTGATACAGCTTGAAAGGTTATATTAGTAATTGTGAAGTCAATCAAGTAACCATTAATTCTCACAGTTGCAGAGAGGATTTTGGGTTCCGTCCTGGGATATTTGGTCTATTCCAAAAACGTAATCTGTAACTTATGGGTATGTTTGATTTAGGATTTCGAAATCCTAATCAGGTTCTCTTTTGAGGTTTTAGAATCCTGTTGTTAAAAACCTGATACATCTTACCCCTACTCATACCTATAAAACCTGCATATACCACATTTTCTCTGTCACTCCAATGACCCATTAAGGGTCTGTTTTCAAACTCTAGATAATACTATAGAATCACTTTGTTTAAAAGCTGGCAGACAGCCTTTTTCTTTTTGTACGAAAAAGTTATTCTGGGTTTGCTATCTAGTTTGCAAACAGCCCCTAATACAAATATGGCCTTTTTAATCTCACTCTTCTTTTATTTATACTTACCACCCCACACTAATCATTACACAATCATTCAGCTATTACAATTAAAATCAACAAAAATAGAGTAATACAACATCACACTTTTACACATCAATTTTACATAAAGTTAAATCCTACCCTACTTAAATTTCAAAACAAGCACACACCATTACAATTTATCAGGATTTTATAATCCACTATATTTGAAACCCAGATCCAAAATCCAGTAAATCCCAAATCAAATGTACCCTGTTTTGTGATCAGAATCACTTCCTAAGGATCCGGACTGTTTGAAGGACTCAACAAGCATTTTGTTTCAGCCTGTCATCAATTAACTAACTTGTGCAAGTATTAGCTAACAGTTGGACTCTATAAGAACTATCGACTAAGTTCGGTTCTTTTATAGTTAGATGAGTGTTTGCTGATTAACATTACAGATTTGGATGGCGAATCAAGTTTGCGTTTTATGCTCAACTCTTTGCCATTTGTCTGTCCCTCTTTATATGATCCCCAATATGTGATATACATTTGTTAGTTATTACTTAGTTTCGTAATCAATTGAAAATTAGCATAGCACAATTTTTTGTTGAAGATATTCATCAAGGTTTTTACTGTTAAAGTATGAGATTTCGGGTGATTTTTCCCCATCTTTGATAACATTTGGCAGTAATGTTTAAAGGGTTGTATTTCTTCCCATGGGCGATCACATTTAGCAGTTAGCAGACATATGAAGGATTTTCAAATGTTTCAGTTATTTGTCAGCAAATCACCAATAATAGCAATTAAGTACAAAGACAGTTTGTAAAAATTGCTACCTTACATACCAAACAAATTAGGAAACCCTTGGGAACAAATAGCCCCAAGAAACTAAGCCCATGGGCCAATTTATTCCGTAACTTAAATTAAAATACCTAAACAATAATAATTAAAATCAGCAGCGTATCAGATAATAGGTTTATAGTGTTGTAGTGGTGGTTTTATAAAACCATTTCAACGTGCTGAAGTAGAACCGGATTTTGATTGTAAATCCCAAACCTGTTTTTTAAAACCCAAAACAAACATAACCTTGAGTTTTGCGTAATTGATTCGTCTGTTTGCAATACTTTTGCATTGATTTTTACTCTAAGACAAGTTTTTGCGTATAACATTATAATCACTTTAGATTAAACGCTCTATTACTATGCATGAAGCTTGAGTCTGATTTTTCAATACTTCCATCCGTAGATTTCCTGACGTGAGATATAGTTTGCAAATACCTTCCATTTGCAAGCTTAGCGCTTGCTTATATTCGTAGTCTAATTTATCAACCTTGACAATACCTACTTGTTTATTGTGGCTTACAGATTTTACATAAGCTTTTTTTTATTGTTAATCTTCTCAATATGCTTCAAAACTAGTGTAGCTAAACTATGATATATTATTTGGTTTATCGACCCACTGCTTCATAATTTGCATGCCATGTCTTGCCATGATGTTATTATGTTGAGAAAAATTAAGTTACAAATTGAAAGGAAAATTAAGAGTTTTTTTTTTGTTTATGTTCCAGGACTCGATTTTTTACATCCAGCAGTTTTTACTGCTAAAATTATTATTACCAGGTTTTCATATGAAGTTGTTTGTCTTTTAGATTAATGTGCATTTCTAAAGCCTATTGCGCTGAAACCTCGCATGTGGGCTCCCATCCTGTGGATTATAGCATGATAAAATGGTAGTAAGATCTGACCAAAGAGCTGCTGTAGGCATATACTGTTAAATTTTATGTGCGCTAGAAGACTGAATATTGAAGGAGCCAGACCACTTGGTTATAAAGAACGGTGACTGCGATATGCTACATTGATTATACTACAGCAATATACTCCCTAAATTTAGATTTAACCATTTTGTAAAGCAATGATGAGCGTGAAATAATTTGTGGCTTGGCATATTATGCTTAAAATTTGCGTGGGATTCCGTCCTGCGGGCTGGCCCCACAGTGTGACACCATGAACCTAGATTTCTCCCGTTACATGTGGTTTGGTCAGTTTCACCCTTATTTCTTGATTGCTTTTTGTGAGACATTATCACCCTATATCATTTCTTAAGGTGATGTTTGTTTTGGGTTTTAAGTGGCTTTAAAAAATAGGTTTTTTGAAATCTAGGGGATTTTAAAATCCCCATAGATAATAAGTTCTGTATTTGTTTTGGGTTTTTGAATAGGGTAAGATTTAATTTTATGTCAAATCAATGTGGAAGAGACTAAGAGTGAATGAAATTCTATTATTATATTATTGTTGAGTGTGATTGTAATGTTTGGTGGTGTAAATTATGATTTAAATATATAAAAGTGTAGGGAGAGAGAATTGATTGTTTTGGAATGTGTGATAATAGGTTTATAGGTTTTGCAGTAGTGGTTTTTTCAAACCTACTTTCAAAATCCCGAACTAGAACTGGTTTTAAATTTCCAAAACCCAAAACAAACATCACTTGAGGGTATGTTTTGTTTTGAGCTCAGCTATATCATTGAAAAATCTTGGAATAGTAAGAAGGTGAATTTGACTTTTGTGTATGTTTGGTTGATAAAATATAGCTGGGTAGAATTAAGAAAAATACAGTGAAAAGGTAATTGATAGTGGATTATTACGTTGTAAAAATAAAGGTGTGTGTTTTGGGAAAAAGAAAAGAGTAGAGTGTAGGTATATACATTATGGTTATGGTGAATTTGAAATCTAGCTTGCATAATCCCACAAACAAATATGCATTAGAATTTTGGAAGCAAATCTAAGATATATTTTACTATCTTTTAACAGGGCTACCAGCAGAAACAACTTTCGAAAGGTACGTCACAATCGGTGCATACAGTCTATTACGAAGCTGCACAATTGAGCCCGAATGCATTATCGGGCAGCATTCGATTCTCATGGAGGGCTCTTTGGTCGAAACACATTCTATACTCGAAGCTGGATCAGTTCTTCCTCCTGGAAGGAGGATACCGACCGGGGAACTTTGGGCAGGAAATCCTGCAAAGTTTGTGAGGACTTTGACTCATGAGGAGACGTTGGAAATCCCTAAACTCGCTGTTGCAATACATGATCTTAGTAGAAGCTACTTCTCTGAGTTCTTGCCGTATTCTACTGCCTATTTGGAAGTTGAGAAGCTGAAGACGTCTCTGGGTATTTCGATCTGAAGTGTGCAAGTGTTGTTACCTGTTTTTCTGTAATGAATAAGCAAAACGAGGACTGATGCGGGCCCCTCGATTTCTTCCTTAGTTTGGTGGACAATTGCGGAGATGGGTTCATAGAATCTTGGTTTTGTTAACTTTTAATAACATTGTCATTTTGTTTCTCACGATGCTGATGAAAACTTCATTCTATATTGGTGCTTGTGAGCATGATCTGCTGCATAAGATTTGAGTATTTATCAATAGCCAATTTGTGCTAGCTGTTTTTTGGATCCAAGTATTTAGTTACAGATAAATTGAGCCTCGAGGTTCGATTCTATAAATGTTCGTTTGAGCTTGTTTGTCGAGGTTATACGAGCAAACTGTGAGCTAATTTGTAGTGTTATTCTGTTGTGCAATATTTCTGGAATAAAAAGTCACAGGTCAACAAACTGTTGGAATTGGTCTACTTACCAAAAAGTGCAAAGATTTCATATAATAAAGGCGACGAGGTTTGGGTGATTGAAGAACAAAATTCATGGGACAAATCACAAAAAAGCACAAAAGAATGGATAATTTTGTAAACAAAAGATTATCACGACATGTGAAAGATTTATGTCTAGTGCATTGTATGCATATACTATACTTTTTTGAGTAACTTACTTATAGGTCCAAAATCCAAGACCCAATTACTCTTAGGTCTAAGAATCTTTTAAAATTACTTGAAGACAAAAAATATCACAAAAAAAATATCATTCTTCTTTATTTTTTTAATTTATTGTCATTTTCTTTCCCAATTACTCATCTTTGTCATTTTCTCTCTCACTCTTCCTTCCCCTCTCTCTTCCACCTCGTTTTTTTTTTTTTCATTTTCTGTTTTCCCAAATTTTCGGTCAAATAATGTTACTGTATATTCTGCCTTTCCCATTTTTAGGTCTCAAATTGTTATTGTATTTTCTGCCTTCTCCATTTTTAGGTCTGAAATTGTTATTGTATTTTCTGCCTTCTCCATTTTTAGGTCTGAAATTGTTACTGTGAAAATTAGCAAAAAGTTCGTATTCATTCTAATATTTATCTTTATGTTATTTGAAAATTCAATCAAAATTCACGTTCATACAAAATTACACAACCACAACAATCCAATCAAAAAGAAAAACATTATAACTTGTAATTTTCATATAAATAATTACAAAAAAAAAATTATATCAAAATTACATATTTTCATACTTCATTTCGACATGAAGATGTTCATCAGTTGGATGAACATGTTCATCTTCTAGTCGGTGAGTCGATTGACTCAGTGTTGCAACTCGGACGCAACTTCATCACGACATGAACATATACATCTTCAACTTCAAAAAATCATATCCAGATTCATTCTCTTGCACCCCTCCGTCGACGGCGTCCCCTCTCTTCGCCACCGCCCTACCAAACAAGAAAAGGAGCCCATCAGACGAACTCACCACCGACCAAACCCAGATAATACAAAGAAATCCAGACTTAGACGAACTCAACACCAAACTCACTATGAATTAGACGAGCTCAACACAAAAAATCCTAACAACAACAAACCCAGAAAAAAAATAGATTTCAAAGAAATTTTAAAGAAAAAAATTAGATTTCAAATGCAGAATAAACCCAGAGGGCGAATATAGCTGACTTGGGCCAAGTAATAGATAACATGGTCATAGAAACTGAGAAAGCACGAACAGAGGCGAAAGTGGAGAAATCAAAGGTTAGTTATCCATGAAGCTAATCTCATTCAATATTAGAGGCTTAGGGAGTACAGTAAAAAGAAAAGAGGTGTTAAGTCTTAGAACAAAACCTAAAGTTGATATTTGTTGTCTACAAGAAACGAAAATGGAGTGTATGGATTTTAATCTGTGTAAAATAGTCTGGGGTGGTGATAATGTTGGTTGGGTAGGAAGGAATTTTGTGGGTAGGTCAGGAGGAATCTTGACATTGTGGAATCTATAAACTTTTGTAGCTTCAAGTTATTGGGATATGGAGGGAGCGGTGATAGTTAACGGATATTGGGGATCTAATCGGGTTAGATATTGTATAGTGAATATTTATGCTTCGTGCCAATTGAAAGAGAAAGAAGAGTTGTGGGATAGCTTACTTCTTATTGTTCAACAGTATGGGGATTGTTGTTTGTGCCTGGTTGGGGACTTCAACTCCATAAAAGCCATTAGATAAAGAGTGGGGCAAAGTTCTTCATCAAACAGAAGAGATATCATGGTTTTCGACAATTTCATTCAGGATGGGAAGCTTCACGATCTACCAATTCATGGCAGGAGTTTCATGTGCTACACGCCAGACGGGAGATGCAAAAGTAGAATTGACAGAATACTTGTAAACAATGACTGGCTGGCAGAATGGTCATCGGCTTATGTAAAAGTATTACAACGGACAATTTCTGACCACTGCCCTCTATTATTTGAAACCAAGATGGTGGACTGGGGCCCGAAACCTTTCCATTTCGTGAATGCTTGGTGTCTGCATCCAGAATTCAGTCAGTTCGTTGATGAAGCCTGGAAGAAGTACACGGTGAGCAGTTGGGGAAGTTTTTTTGTGAAGGAAAAATTGAAATTCCTGAAGGGTGGTCTAAAGAGGTGGAAGAGAGAGGTTTTTGGCTCGTTGGAGACAAAGATTGAAAAACTTAAGGCAGATATATAGGAAATTGACCTTTGGGATGACGTTTTTGGTCTTGAAGAGGAAGAGATCATCAAGAGAAAGGCAGCGACGGCGGAGTTGTTCAGAAATCTGAACCTACAGGAATAGTCTATGGGCACAAAAGGCTAAAGTCAGATGGTTGTTGGATGGTGATATGAACACAAAGTTATTCCATAGGGTGATCAATTCGCGGAGAAAAGGGAATGAGATTGTAGGCATGAAAATCAATGGTGTCTGGTGTCAAGAGGTAAGTTGGTCAAGGAAAGAATTCAGGAGCATTTCACGAAGCACTTCAGCAAAACCACATGTCTGAGACCGACTCTTTCCGAGTCCCTCTTTCCTCAAAGGCTGTCTTTAGAGGAAAACCTTCTCCTAACTGCTCCGTTTTCAGAAAGTGAGGTGAAAATGGTGATCGAGAATTGTGAAAGTTCCAAGAGCCTGGGGCCAGATGGTTTTAATTTCAACTTTATCAAGAAGTGTTGGCACGTGATAAAGGAAGACTTTATGCGGATGTTACATGAGTTTCACATCAATGGCAAGATGGTTGGTGGCTTCAATCCTTCTTTTATTGTCCTAATTCCCAAAAAGGATGACGCCGAAAGCTTGTCCGATTATAGGCCAATCTCCTTGATTGGCTGCTCGTATAAGATCCTGGCAAAAATCTTAGCAAGCAGATTAAGCAAAGTTTTGGATGGGCTTATTTCGAAAAATCAAAGTGCATTTATTGGGAAGAGGAACATTTTGGATGGGGTAATGATTTTGAATGAGCTGATTGCTGAAGCAAAGCGGAGGAAACTACAGAGGATCTTCTTCAAAATTGATTTTGCAAAGGGTTACGACTCGGTGGATTGGGGCTTCTTAGACCTTATGCTAGAAAGATTTGGGTTCTGTGAAAAATGGAGAGGATGGATTAGGGCATGTGTGTTCAGTGCGTCTGCATCAATCTTGGTGAACGACAGCCCCACAGAGGAATTAAGATTGGAAAGGGGTTTG
Source organism: Stenogyne calaminthoides (assembly GCA_037126765.1). Taxonomy (NCBI): domain Eukaryota; kingdom Viridiplantae; phylum Streptophyta; class Magnoliopsida; order Lamiales; family Lamiaceae; genus Stenogyne; species Stenogyne calaminthoides. The sequence continues at coordinate 4,490,779 of JBBCBC010000022.1, read as the reverse complement.
AGACAAGGCAATCCTCTATCGCCATTCTTGTATCTGCTAGTGGCGGAAGGCCTTAGTATCCTGATATCAAAAGCAACATATTTGGGCTTGTATGAAGCGGCTGAGGTAGGGTGGGAAAGGATCAAGGTTTCTCACCTTCAGTACGCTGACGACACGGTGTTTGTGGGGACATCAAATGCTGCAAATGCTGAAATAATGAAGCAAATCTTAAGAAATCTTGAGATGTTATCCGGGCTTAAGGTGAACTTCGAGAAATGCAGTTTAATGGGGGTAAATGTGGATTGTGGAAGGCTGGAATTGATGGTGACCAGCCTGGGATGTGAGGTTGGAGATATCCCCTTTTCATATTTGGGGATTAGAGTGGGAATTTGCCAGAAAAGCTCGAATGAATGGAGGGGTTTGATTCAGAAATTTCGCAAGAGGCTGAAACTGTGGGAAGATCGGAAAATCTCCTTTGGGGGAAGGATTACTTTGTTAAAATCAATTCTATCTTCGTTGCCTATCTACCACTTTTCCTTTTATAGTTTACCGAAAAAAACCCTGAGTGCTTTAACTTCTTTACAAAGGTATTTCTTGTGGGGGGGGGGGGAGGGACTGGGGGCTAGAGAATTGGGGGCCTTTAATAGAGTGTTGTTAGAGAAGTGGGTGTGGAGGTATTTGATAGATAGTGAGAGTCTGTGGGTGAGGTTGTCGAAGTCTCTCCATGGGAGGTTGGAGGTGAGGGATTCGGGTCTTATTAATATGGGTAGAGAGAGTAGGTGGTCTAGTTGGTGGAAAGATGTCATTGATAATATATCGGGAATGGCGGGGGGGAATGGTTCTGGGAAAATATTGAGAGAAAGATTGGGGATGGGGGGGGCATAGAGTTTTGGAACAGTGTGTGGGCCGGGACTTGCGAGTTGAAAATCTCATTTCCTAGAATTTTTAGGCTTATTCGGGATCAAGGGGTGACGGTGAGGGAGATGGGTGAGTGGGTTGATGGGTCTTGGGTGTGGAGATGGAATTGGAGGCGTGAAATTTTTGATAGAGAAAAATCCGCTCTTAATGATCTTGTGAATATTATAAACAGGCACTCTTTACAAGAGAACATCAAGGATGGTTGGAGCTGGAAGCATAGTCGAGATGGACATTTCACGATGAAGACGACTTACAAGCTAATCAGAATGGATGGTACTAGAAACAATGTGGATCAAGATGAGAAGTTGGTGTTAAAGAAGGTGTGGAGAAAAATTGCTCCAATTAAAGCTTCGGCGGTGGCGTAGAAGTTACTATGGGATAGATTACCAACACACTCGAATCTCCGGAAAAAGGCGTATTCTCCCTCCAAACTCATCGACGGAATGCCCCTTATGTCAGGTTTTTCCTGAAACTGCTGATCATCTCTTTTTTAACTGTTCCAAATTGATGGTAGTGTGAAAATCGTGCTTTGAATGGTTGGATATTCCGGTGGCATTACCAAATAAAGCTCATAATCATTTCATGGCTTTGTTTGGTATCCTACCCGGAAATATTGGTCATAAGTTTGCTATTGGATTGTGAATTTGTGTGGTTTGGTTGATTTGGAAAGGGAGAAATGAGCTTCGTTTTTTAAGACAAAAGTTTTGATGAGGCGAAAATCTTTGAGGAAGTTAAGGGAAACTTTGGAGTTGGTCCTCACTCAAATTCCCTTTTCTCTGTAATAGTTTATTTAAAGATTGTATAGTTTTTCCTAGAAGTTTTTTAGGTTGTTAGACCTCTTTGCTCTGTATATAAGCTCTGGGTATCCCTAATACCCATTTGGTGATTAATAATTGAAAGTGTGATGTGCGGGGTTGTGTTTAGTAAAATCAGAGTAATGTTACACTGAATGTTGTAACACACAAAGTAACATTCAAAAGACAGAAACAACGGAAGACTCGAAACACAACACACTAATTTTAATAAGACTTTATACAATCTATATCAATATAGATTGTGAAGCCCTATGGCCAAAATCTCTATTTATCAAAAATAATGAGTACAAAGAGGTTCACAAATCGACCCTCTTGAAACAAGATCAAGCATATGATCTAAAAGGCTAGGTGTATTTCTACACTACCAAATGATCTATTCTAAGAACAAATCTAGCACCAACTCGAGGTATTGTAAACCCTACAATTACACTCTAATGGTAAAACAAAATCCAGAACAACGACCCCATCACTCTGGATGCACTCATGCACTCTATAGTTGATGCTCGGTTGTTGCTTAAACATGGCACACGATATATATCTATATTTGGCGATATTTGGCGATATTTGGCAATTGATGTGAACACCAATATCTTCTATTTATAGACTTTGTGTATGCCTTACTAGAGCCTCCTTGAAGGATCTAGAAACTCTTCAATCCACTCTTCCATGATCTTTGTAACTGCCACTTAGTGGGTCTTCTTTGATCTCTGAAAAATAGCCGCATGATCTAGTCCATTCTACTCGATTCTTGAAGCTTGTGGAACCTTCTGGAATCTTGAAGAACAACCTAGATTGTCAACCTGCAGTCAACAACATCAAAGACAATATTGAACATAGAAGTGTTAGTGGTTAAGAAGAAAGGACGAATACTGATGTTGTAACCAATGTTGTAACATCGGTGGCAACATCAACAATCTCCCCATTCGATCTTTTCTCGCTACAACACACCAAATACCAAATACATCGTCTTCGCATGATAGAGCTCATAATCGTATCAGCTGCACTACTAAGTGTCAAACCATTTTGTAGCTATCAAGAATCGAATCATCATCAAACAATTTCATTTGTTTGAGAAACTTCAGTCTGCAGAAAACTTGTCAAAGTATAATGTAAAACATATCAGAGCATATGACATATCATAGCATCTGTGTATTACATTAAAACTCATCAGAGCACTCATCAGAGCAAGATGTAAGAACATATCAGAGCAAAATGAACAATGGCACAAGTACAACATGTACCAATCCTTATACCTGCAGACAAAGTAGAACATATATTCCTTGAACATATTTCCACCAATCATCAAGGTTAGATTATCAGAGTAATGAAAACAAGGATATCAGAGCTAAGAGACATCTTAACCTAAAAAACATCATAATATCAACATCAGACCATGATAATCATCAATATTCAAAATAACAGAATATCAGAGCAAGTCATAATACTCAAAACATAAACAAGTAAACCTATCAACTATTTGTCCAATAATTATATATCAACATGAACAGAGTTTTAGGAAATAAACTTGTAAAATAAGATCAATGAATATGAGGATAAACAAGAGAGAGTGAAGGTGATGAAACTGATACATCAGCTGCAACATCAATCAAGGCCTGCACATGCTCCCCCTCACTTTGTTCTCAGCTCCCCCATTCTTCATGATCTAAAAACAAACTCCCTTATTCAACCATCATGGGAGATCACCATAGACTTCCTCTATGATATCATCAATGTCAGCATCATCATCATCACCAGCTTGTTCATCGCTCAACTCAACCCGCATAACCGAGGATCGACTCATTCTCTTCATGCACATCACCGAACAACAACAACAGGACATCTTCAAAGAAGAACTTCAAAGAAGAACCCGGGGGCATCAAAGCTACTCCCGATGGAGCGTAAAGCAACCTCTCCCCCAAAACTCTTCATAACATTCACCAAGAATCGATCCCTCGCAAATTCTCAATTTGCTGAAGTATGAAATCCCTGTGAATGGTTACAGACTGAACTGGAGAATTTCTCAAGTCAGTGTCACCATCAGTGTTGCCAGCATTTGGTGCAACATTTGGATTTTGAACAAAGAGTTCAACAACCTCAGCTCAACTTCATCTCCTCTCGATTAGGCCTCTCCCCAGATGGCAAGTCAAGGATTTTGTTTCCTTTCAACAACACTTTGGAAATTCCTAAGTCAGGAATCATTCCACCAAGACTTTCAACAGGTTCCCTAGCAATGTCTAACCTATCCAGCAGAGCAAAGATCATACAAGGATATGGTAAAACACTTTTCTTACCACCTGCACATTTCATAGCATTATCAAAGATTATCCTCCCCAGATTGAAATTGTTCATGACCACTATCCTGTACATCAAAATAGCTTGAGCTTCAGTGATCTTAGTAGTGTTGGTAGTGGGCAACCAGTTGTACACAACAAACTTGTGAACAACTGAAAACAGACTTGTCAGCTTGGATGACAACACCCTTATTGTCCATCTCCTTACCAAACCACCAGTAATAGCAACCACAATCTCATTAAATGTAGGAACAACATCTTCCTCAACATCAGGAGTTCTAAAAAATGAATTTATCACACCGGGATTAAAACCTACATTCTGTCCTCTAAACCTCACATGCCCATATCTCCTAAAATTTCTTCTACCAGTTCATTTCCTCAAATTGCAGTAAAATTCATATACCCAAGTATCAAAGAAATGTGAAGCAAATTGTACAGCATGTAAAAGGTTCATTTTCTCAAAGAATTGAATCAGATTTTGCCTATCAAATTCATAAACTTTCATTCTCCTTTCAGATAACAAAAGTCTCCTTCTCATAACAGCAAATTTAGGACTAGAAATACCATGATATGCATCATCACTATCATCATCATCAGATTCAGAAGATGTGTTACCTGAACCACTTGAGTCTGATTCATCAGGATCATCAGAGTCATCTGGTTCACCTAATGGTGTTGCAACACCGTGCTCAACATCTTCATCAACATCAGAGTCAGCAACATGTTCATGCCTCCTCTTTGTTCTCAAATCAGTTGTAGCTTTTGTAGTAGCTTCAGGATCATTTCTGAATTTTGTCATTCTTTCATTCCCAGCCAACAATTCAACAAGAGGAATGATTTCATCAGAACTCTCTGAATCAGCAGGGGCATTAACAATCCCATCATCATCATCATCATCAACATCACCGCCAGCGAGATCGGATCTTTGACTTGGTTCACTTTCTCAAAGAACACTCTTCTCAACAGAGTGCTCAACTTCCTCAGTAGACTTCTCACTCTCCTCAGCCTTCTCCAAACTCTTTTTTGATTTAGAGGAATCAGACACAACAATTGACCTAGAGGCTTGACCCAAATTAGAAGTCTTACCCCTCTTTGTCTCAGAGTAGTCAACCTTGGGCTTGTAGCGGTTTGACCTTCTCCTTGGTTTCACAGGGCTTCTCTTCCTCTTCAGCTTCTTGGAGGAAGTACCAGCAGCAGCAATGTCACCCTTAGCCTTCTCAACGGGCTCCTCCATGGAAATATCTTCCATCTCAATAACTGCTTGAGCACCGGGTTGCACGGGCTCGACATTTTCAGTTCTTGGTTTTGGATTTTAGCCCCAACAATGAAATCATCTGGGAAAACGCCACGATGAGGGTTCAAGGATGAGTAGTTAGAGAAAGGTAGGATATTAACCGGAAACTCTCCAAACATAATCGTCGAGGAGTGTCAGAGCCTTGAAGCGAAATGATCGCCTCGCTCACGTTCAGCGGATGTTCGGTTTCAGGGAATGCAACCGAAATTGGTTCGGGTTCAACGGATTCTGGAGTGTTGAATTAGATGATTCAGCAGTAGGTGTGACATTTGGTGAATCGATCGAAGATGCCATTGATGCAAGAATGTGAAGCGGGTTCGCAATTTCAGGGTTTTCAGATGAAGGGTTTGAAGGCGTGTTTGATGAGGTGTTTTGATTTCCAGCCATTTGCTCTATATATATCAAAAGTGTTAGTGACAAAATAGAATTAAAAATTAAATTCCAACTAATACTTTATGACAAAACCAGTAATACCTCAACTTCTTCAAAACTTCAGTACGCAAAACTCAAAAATAAGTTTTTAGTATGAAAACCAACACCCATTCGATCCTTAAATAGAATTAGAAATCAGTATGTTACAAGCAATGATCCCACAAAGTGAATATTCTAGAAATGGAGATCATGGGGTGCAATGTGATGAAACCATCACTCCCACTACTTCCATCATCCAACAAACACACGATCCCTGCTCATTTCAAACAAAATGCCCGAAAAAGAATAAAACAATGTACAAACTGAAATTAAATAAAGTATGGCCAATTTTTGTATTAAATAATCAATTTAATCAAAAAGTCACAATTTAAATAATCATTCAAGTAAAATCCAGTCAAATCAAGTCGATGTTGCAATCAAGAACGGCACACACACACTTCAACATTCATTTTGCCTGTTTTACACAGCCAATGTTGCACTTTTATCTTTTCTTTTCTTTTTATACACTTAACTCATATTGATCCACCTTTTGAAAAGAGAACATCGTAGTAGCGAACTCCGTGCCCCATAGTTACTCAGTGGATTATGAGCAAATTGATGTTATATCAATCACCTTTTGAAAAGAAGACATCGTAGTAGCGAACTCCGTGCTCCATAGTTACTCAGTGAGAGATTACATCCAAAGTGTGTATTTTTTTTTGTGCATTTAAGAAGTGTGTGTCCAGAAAATCACAATGACTTGACTCAATAAGAATTCAACTAAAAAATCATATCCAAACCATGAGAATCGATCAAATCAACCAAGTGCTACAAAAATCAAACCAAATGTTGCTTCAAATGTTGTAACATTTGTTGCAGCATCCACCCTACAAAACTCAGATATTACACAAACCAAGAGATTTCCTCAGAAAGGAAAAACTCTCATGATCAAGGGCTTTAGTAAAAGTATCAGCAAGTTGATTATCAGTGGGAACATACTCTAACTTCACAATTTCCTTTTCTACAAGGTCTCTTATGAAATTATGTCTTATACTTATGTGCTTGGTAAGAGAATATTGTACTGGGTTTTTAGAAATGTTAATAGCACTAGTATTATCAGAAAACACAGTCAGAATATCATTCTCAAGTCCATAGTCATCAAACATCTTTTAAACCACAAAAGTTGTGTACAACAACTACTAGCAGCAATGTACTCAGACTCTGCAGTAGATTGTGAAACACAATTTAGTTTCTTACTACGCCAGGAAATCAAGTTGTTACCCATGTAAAAACAACCACCACTTGTGCTTTTTCTATCATCAATGTCTCCAGCCCAATCAGCATCACTATATCCAGTCAGTACACTGCTTTTGTCTTTTGTATACCATATACCAAGATCTGTTGTTCCAGCAACATATCTGATAATCCTCTTCACAACATTCATGTGAGATTCCTTTGGATTAGCTTGGTACCTAGCACAAACACAAACACTATACATAATGTCAGGTCTACTAGAGGTGAGATATAGAAGACTACCTATCATGGATCTGTACAGTGTGTGATCAACATCTAGACCAGCACTGTCTTTGTTCAACTTCTGAGTTGATCCCATAGGTGTTTTCATATGCTTCGAATTCTCAAGACCAAATCTCTTAACCAGGTTCTTAGCATATTTGCTTTGACAAATGAAGATTCCATCATCTTTTTGCTTGATCTGCATACCTAAAAAATATTTCAAGTCTCCAACCATGCTCATCTCAAATGTAGATGACATTGCCTAAACAAATTCATTCAACATCTTGTCTGATGTTGCTCCAAATAGTATGTCATCAACATATATTTGTTCAATCATCAACCCTTCATCAACCTATTTAATAAACAAAGTCATGTCTGCTTCTCCTCTAACAAAACCAAACTGCAAAAGAAAGTCAGTCAATCTGCCATACCAAGCTCTAGGAGCTTGTTTCAAGCCATACAATGCTTTCTTAAGCTTATAAACATGATCAGGATAGTGAGGATCTTCAAATCCTAAGGGTTGTTCAACATAAGCTTCTTCATTCAAGATACCATTCAAAAAATGCAGCCTTTACATCCATTTGATGCAATTTGATATTGATAAAACATGCAATAGCTAACAACAATCTAATAGATTCAATCCTAGCTACAGGTGCAAATGTTTCATCAAAATCAATACCCTCAACTTGAGTGTATCCTTGGGCAACCAATCTAGCCTTATTTCTTACTATGTTTCCAGACTCATCAGTTTTGTTCTTAAAAATCCACTTGGTTCCAATGACATTAGTGTTACCAGGTCTTGGAACTAGTGTCCAAACATCATTTCTCTCAAACTGATTAAGTTCTTCATGCATAGCATTTATCTAATTTTCATCATTTAAGGCTTCTTTGACATTTTTAGGCTCAATTACAGAATGATAACATTTAGAATTAACCATGTTGCATATAGAAGACATACAAACAAATCTCACCACATCTTTTGAGCTTACCCTTCTTCTGGTTTGTACTCCAACAGAAGAATCACCAATGATTTGGTTTGAAGGATGGCTTTTCATGATTCTGGAAGCAGGTACCTTGTCATGAGTGTATTGAGTATTGCTTTCTGAACTTTCTGTTTTTGAATTTTCAGAGAATCTTGTCCCAGATGCCGTGGCATTAAGTGTAACATCCTTTGAATTTCCAGAATTTCCAGTTCCAGCATAAATCTCAATATGCTCAGACACATCTTCTTCAGTACTTTTCCTGCTATGTTAGTTGTATCATCAAAAACAACATTCACAGATTCTTGAACAATGTTTAACCTAATGTTGAAAATTCTATAGGTTTTACTATTTCTAGAATAGCCTAAGAAAAAACTTTTGTCACTTTTAGAGTCAAACTTCCGAAGTTGATCTCTATCATTCAGAATATAACACACACAACCAAACACATGAAAGTATTTCAGATTTGGTTTCTTGTTGTTCAGAATCTCATAAGTTGTTTTTGAACTTTGTGGCCTCATAAAAACTCTGTTAATAATATGGCATGCAGTGTTTAATGCTTCAGCCCAAAACCTTTTAGAAAGATGTTTAGCTTGTAACATTACCCTAGCCATTTCTTGAAGAGTTCTATTCTTCCTTTCAGCTATTCCATTTTGTTGTGGAGTTTTAGGAGAAGAAAACTCATGCATTATACCATTCTTTTCACAGAAATCAGAAAATAAGCTATTTTCAAATTCCCTACCATGATCTGACCTAATCTTACTCACTTTTAAGTTGTATACAGTTTTAAACCTTTTATACAAAACCTTAAAAGCAGCAAAAGTTTCAGATTTTTCTTTAAAAAACTCAATTCAGGTATATCTAGAGAAATCATCTACCACAACCAATGAATACCTTTTACCTCCAAGACTTTCTGTTTCCATAGGACCCATAAGATCCATATGTAGTAGCTCAAAACATCGTGTTGTCGAACAATGTGACAACATCTTGTGTGACACTCGAATCTGTTTACCTTTCTGACAAGAACCACAAATCATGGTTTCTCCAATATTCAGCTTTGGTAAACCTCTTACAGCACCAACCTTCACAAGTTTCTGGATATTCCTGTAGTTAACATGTCCAAGTTTTTTATGCCATAAAACTTCTTCAGCATTATTGGCAAGATTGCAAACATTGTTAGTTCCAATAAGATTACAATTATCAATTGACCTATTACCAGTCATAAGACACTCATTTTCATTATTCAGAACATAATAAGAATTCTTATCAAACTTGACATGCAAATTGTCATCACATAGTTGACTTATACTAATCAAATTAGCAAGCAAACCTTCAACATGTAAGACATTAGGCAGTTTAAGATATCCTTCAACATTGAGAGTATCTTTCCCAACAATTTTCCCTTTGGAACCACCACCATAAGTGACATTTCATCCATCAAATTTCTCATAATCAGACAGGAAATTCACTTGACCAGTCATGTGCCTAGAACAACCACTATCAAAGTACCATAAACCAGACACACATGCTTTTAGAGATGTATACACAACATTCCAAGTCACATTTAATTTACTGACACATTCAGTTTTAGCACATTGTGACTCAGAAACTTCAGCTTGTAACACCTTTATGTCCTCTTTCAATTTATCACAAAATGGACGAGTATGACCATGACCAAAACAATAGTGACACACATACTTCTTTTTCTTCTTTTTAATATGAACTTTTTTTTCCACTGGAGCTTCAACATTAGTCTTTTCTCCAGCTTTAACAAATTTCACAGGTTTAAAGCTTTTAGAAGTAGTTTTAAAACCAAGACCAGAAGTGTCAGATTTACCAACCATCAAAGCATCTTTTAAAACTTTAGTACTTTTGGCATATTTCTTGAAACACAAGGTTGAACTTTTCAATTCTTCCTTAAGTTTAGAAATTTTCAAATCCTTTCTTGTTAAGGCAACTTCAAGTTTGGTTAGTGAGTCTCTCAAGTCATCATTTTCCTTAGTCATAGACTTTAGAATCTGATTTTGAGATTCTCATTTATCAAACAAATCTTTACAACCTAACCACATGATTCACTATTCACAACAGATGTTTCTTTATCATCAATTAAACCATTAAAACAGTTACCAGTTTTATCAGAACAATCTTCATCTAATGTTACTTCAGATGTGGTAACATCTGTTTCAACATCAGAATCAGAATAGTCCAGATCATCATCTAAGGAATCATCATAATCTATTCTAGCATAGAATTCACGTTAATCATTTTTTTCTTTAAGCAAGGTATTAACACATTCATTCGCATAATGACCATACCCATGACATGCATTACATTGAACAAACTTTCTATACTTAGGGTCAACTTTGTCATACCTGCCTTTGATTGCATTACCAATTTGCATTGGTTGGAACGCATTACCTTTCTTTTCAAAGGTTTGTGGAGAGTTGTTGATCTGAATCTTTGGTTGAATGTTGCCTTTGAACTTGCTATTCCTCTTTTTCATAAGATCTTTGAATTGCCTTGTCATAAAAGCAATGTACTCTTCGGGGTTGGAACATATGTCAGCAACATCATCCTCTGAATTTGCTTCAGTCACAATAGGCACTTGCTCAGCATTTGAAGATGTTTCACCTTTGAACACCACCACTTTCTTTGCATCAGCTTTGTCATCCTTCTCAATTGTATTCATCTCATACACACGTAGGATGTTGATCAGTTCATTTTGACTTAGTGTATCTGTATCCCTTGCCTCTTCAATTGCATAAATATTTGCATCAAAGCGCTTAGGTACAGTACGCAAAATCTTATGAACTAATCTCACATTGCAGATGGGATCTCCAAGAGATTGAGCTTCATTTGCAATTTCAGTGACACGTTCATTGTCAGAAGAAATTGTTTCATCCTCCTTCATCTTCAAGTTCTCGAAATTTATCCCAAGCATTTGATGTCTGGAACTTTGAACACTATATGAACCTTCATTGTGCTCTTGCAATCTATCACAAGCTTCTTTTGCAGAAACACATGTTGATATGATCTTGAACATGGTCATATCAACTGATGTGAATATTGCATTTAAAGCTTTAGAATTGTAGCTAGCAGTTGTACTTTCATCATTAGTCCAATCCAGTTCGCGTTTGACTGTAAATTCTCCTTCTTCATCTGCAGCATTCTTAGGAGGTGTCCATCCTGAAAGTATACTTCTCCAAGAAAGTTCATCAATTGACTTGATGTACATTCTCATCTTTGGTTTCCAATACGCATAGTTTGTACCATCAAGAATTGGTGGTCTCAAACTTTGTGGAGTAAGTGGATTGTTGGTCCCGGTACTAACGAGTCTCACACGTGTATGGGGGGGAATACATGTGTTCAGTGATTTTTAAAACTTTTCTTTCACTGAGGTCAGATGGGTCAGGTTATCCTAATGATTTTGCCCTGAGAAGTACGGATTGCCCTGAGTCAAAGTCTCATCGAGACAATGATCCCGAGCCGCTTTCGAAGCTTCAGACAAATTTAACCGAACCTTGAGTTTATCAAAGATCCCGAGGCGCTTGATTAGATAATTATCTTCTTCAACCCTCATAAAGTTAGTTCGGTTTTGGTAACTATCTCGTTCTAGCTACTTACTCAAGTGTCTTGGAATGGTTGGCCCTAAGTTTATACTAGTTTTAGCTTTCTTTGAAAATCTTCCCTTCAATAAAACAATGATTAAGGCTGTGATCAATTTGATGCAAGTTCAGTGGATTGGTTCCAACTGAATATCAGTGAACTATGCTTTCAGTGAAAAACATGCAACAAATAATAATGCAGTACAGAAAGCAAAACAACACAACAATTATAGTGGTTCCGAGACTCAAGCTCCTACGTCCACTCTCTCTGATCTTCAGAGAAATTCCTTAACCACTTCCTAAAGCTTTCTAGCTAACTCACTGTACCTTACTCACTTTTCTACCTTGAGTTTTCTGGATGACTCACTGCAGCTTACTAACTCAAACACACACAAGTGTTCAGACTACCACAAGTAGCTTACTAACTTCTTCTCTAGAGTTTTCTGGCTAACTCACTGTAACTTACTAACTCTTTACAACTCTAACTCACCAACAAAACACACACAAACTACCTTAACAAATGGTTTGGGTTTTGGGTTGGTTTCCAACTAGGGTGAGATATCCTTTACAATAAGAACAAATGCAAAGGCTATGATATCTCTACTAAGCTTTGGATATTTCTATCACTCTAGGCTTAGTGAATGAGCTCTCTCCGATGTGAAACACTTAAGAATTTCTAGGTTTTTTGAGTGCTTCAATTTGCAATAATACGAATGAGCTCTTGAGTTGCTTTGAAATTTCTCGTAACCTCTCAATGTAAAGGGTCACTGGTATTTATAGGCAACTTCACCAAGGTCACTCTTGAAAAACTATCCGTTGGAGGAGATAGTATCAAGGGTTTCCTCTTTTGGTGTTTGATGAACGACTATATTTAGGGTTTGAATACTCTCTTGCATGTTTTAGGAAATATGCATTCATGTAGCCAATCACCAATTTTTGCGATGCGAACTTAGTACTCTTGACATGATTCAGGTTACGTAAACTTTTCGATTGTCGATAAAATACAACGTTGTCTTCCCCTGATTGGTTCTTCTCTTCAGTAAATATAGACAAACAAAACGACTCTTTTTGGTCAATCTCTCTAAATGAGACAACCTTAAACAACACTTAGACTTAGTTCATTTTGTCTGCATATGAATGTTTTGGGCAATATCTATTTTTCTGAATATTTGCGTTTTTATCAGTTTTGTAGTCTTCAGATAGATATTATTCAGTGTCTCTGAACATTCAGGTTATACTGAGTATTCAGTATCTTACTGAGTCTTCATAAACTCTTTGGTCTTGATCTTCTTACGTCTTGACATCTTTTGAGTCTTGATATCTTGATGACATCTTGAGTCTTGATGTCTTTAGTGACATACTGAGTCTTCAGTGTCTTCAGTGACATAATAACGAGTCTTGATGTCTTGACAACTTCTTGAGTCTTGGTGTCTTGACAACTTCTTGTCTTTAGTGTCTTCAGTGACATACTGAGTCTTCAGTGTCTTCAATGACATACTGAGTCTTCGATGTCTTGATTATTTCTTCGAAGTCTTGATTTCTTGAAGAACTTACCGAGTCTTCAGAATCTAACCTGGTCTATATCTGCTGACTATACATGGTGCAGATAACTTTCTGAACAATCTATATCTTTTAAAACCCCGACTCGATCTATCAAGATTTTCCCGAACATGTCATACTCGTGGTTTTTGGGATCTAATCAAAACTTCTTTATTAAATTCATCTCCCAACAATTTCCCCCTTTTTGATGATGCCAAAACCATCTTGTTACATTTAAGAAAATCTAACCTATAGTCAGGTTTCAGTTTTTCTATTACAAACCAAAATGACAATTTTTTCCAACAATTTCCTTAATAATCTGGCATATCAAGACATGTTAAAAGATAATGAGATATTATCTTTGAGCATAAAGATAAATTTTCATTGATGTAAGATAAGAGTTACAGATTACAATGAAGAACAAAAACAATGGTTAAAAGCAATACAAAGTCTTGATCTTCTTCAACTTCATCCTCTGCACTTCCGGTTGAACATCCCATAAGATCTCTTCTTCGGTTCATCCTTGCTTTGATGATATCAGGGTTGTTTCCTGTTAGGCCTAGTTGGATGGCATACTGAGCTATCTCCTGAGAAATGGTTGTTTCATTCACATAGCCATTCTCAAATCTAGGAGCTGGGTAAGTGTATGGACCAGGGGCTACTATTTGAGTATTTTCTTCATCTGTCAAGTTGATCCAACTTTGCAGGTACTTAGAATAGAATGTCAGTAAGTACTCAATGAAGGCTTCATTCATATCCGAGCTGCTCCCCCTCCATTCTCTCAGAATCTCATAATAGAACCAGAAGGTTCTCTTGATCTCCTCCCATGCATCATTGAACTGAATAGGCATCCACTTGTCATTGTGCGGCCATTTCTGAGTTTTTTCTGTACCCTTCCTTTTGCTCAAAAACTTTTAAAACCACTTCTTCTTTTCTGCTCTTCTTCTTTCTTTTTCCTGATCAAAGGAACACCTAACACATAAGCAGCAGTCTTCTTCTCTTTTTTGATTTGAAGGATTTTCAGAGTTTTCTTGGTATTGAAGACTTCTTTCTGAATTTCAGTTTCTTCTTTTTCAGCTTCTTCCTCAGATTCTTCAAAATCCATTATTAATTTCCTCTGAGTAGGCTTAGAAGCTTTAGCTCTTTTCTTCTTTTCTTGCTCCACAAATGCAATGACCTTTCTCTTATCGATTCGACAAGATTTTCAACGCTTTGCTTTGTTTCAACCATCCTTCTAATACTCAGTTTCTCAAAAATTACTTCCTGAGTGATCTGATCATTTGTCTGAGTGAAGTTAGGTTTCTCAGCTTCTTTGAATTTTAGCTTCTCAGTGGCTTGAACCTCACTCAAGGCATCCAAAGTTTTCTTTCTTTCAGCTTCTTTCTGAGCCTTTCTCTCCAAGGTTTGTGCCAACAACTCACTTAATTTGCCACCAGGCCTTTCCCCCTTTTTGGCACCATACCTTGGGAGTAGTTGAGTCAGTGCAGTATCCATATGGTATTGCTCTTTGCTTATACTTCGAACTTTCCCTGCCAACTGATCATGCTCATCTTCTAGCCTTCTCATGTAATTATTAGCCATTGAGAACTCATCTGAAAGAGGTGCAAACTGATTTGAGAAGACATTATGCATCATCTCTGTCATCTTGGTCATGAGCATAGAGCCTATTTCCTCAACAGTTGTTTTGATCATCAGATCATTCTTCTCAATCAGCTTGTCTTCAAGATAGGCAGTTCTTTCTTGATACATCTGCTTCATGTTGCCATTAAGCTCTGTATGTACTCCATCAATCTTTCCATCCAATGTTGCTATTTTACTTGATAGAGTTGTTTGAAGCGTATCAGATGATGAACTCAGGTTCTCCATTTTCTGATTTTGAGCAGCCAGAACTAACTCCATCTGAGTCATCTTGTCTGTGAGAATTGTTTGCAGCATGCTTGATGAAGAGCTTAGATTCTCAAGCTTTTGAGATTGACCTGCTAGTATCTCTTCCATCCTTGGCTCTATCTTCTTTAACTCATCCAGGATTGGTGTGAAATCAACTCAGGTTCTCCATTTTCTGATTTTGAGCAGCCAGAACTAACTCCATCTGAGTCATCTTGTCTGTGAGAATTGTTTGCAGCATGCTTGATGAAGAGCTTAGATTCTCAAGCTTTTGAGATTGACCGCCAAAGATATCTCTTCCATCCTTGGCTCTATCTTCTTTAGCTCATCCAGATTGGTGTGAAATCAACCACCGGAGTCTCTGTACAACATTTTCCAACCGAAATGGGGTGCTCCAACCGAGCCTCGACCGATATCATCATAAACATCAAATTTAAAGCTAGGTACTTCAAGAACCCGCATAATGTATAACAATGCAGTAAAAGGTGCACAAGAGTGCTAACTTCATGCAGGTTGGTTGTCGATATCGGTTGGTTCAAAGATCGATGATCATCCCCGTCTGACTCTCAGTTTCCTTCTCTTTCTCAGCATCTATATGAGGTTCCTTCTCCCCCTCATATTGTTTTTCAGCATCACCTTCCTTATCCTTATCTTTATTTTGATCATGAGAGTTGGAAGCATCTACTCCTTCTGTAGCTTTCTTTTCAGTTGGCTTCTTTTTCACCAGTTCATCGAAATCAGTAGCTTTCATTCTGAGTTTCGGAATCCTGAAAACTCTGTCAACACAGCAGTTTCAGCGTTCCACCAGTCCTCTCCTCTGAATGAGGCAATATTCAGCATTTCAGGAAGTGATTGATTCAGAATGTACACAGTGATTCTGAGTCGGAAGAAAAGATCCTAAAGGTCAGGATAGGCATTCAGCTCAGGGTATCTGTCTAAGATAAATCGTTCCCCCTTGCTTGGCCACTCAGTTTCTTCGGCCTCTCCCTTCCTCAATTTTGGGCTTTCAGGAGCAGTTAGCTCGGATTGTACAAGTTCTAGTGCTGATGGATCGAGAAATGGTTCATTCAGGAGCGCATCCAAATTTAGCAATTCCTGAGGTTCAGATTGATCTGAAGCCTGAACAGTTCTTTCTTCAGTAGGGATCTGAGGTCCCTTGAAGATTTCCTGAGAAATTTTATCTGAGCTCAAAGAGGTTTCGATTACCTCAGAAAAAACCTGTTCCTCAGTTTCTTGCTCTTGCACAATTGTCACAACCTGAGCAAGAACCTGAAGTGGAGATTTCAACCCTTGCTGGCCTTCAGGTTGAGTTTCTTCAGTTTCACTGTCCTCCTTCTCAGCAATAGATTGTAGCCTTCTGCGCTTCTGAGGAGCCAGTGCTTTCTTTTTCAGTTTTTCTCCTTTCTCTCTTTTAACTTGCATCAGGGCTTTCCCCCTAGCTTGTTTGGCTTATTCAACAGTTTCTTCTTCAGCAGTCTCCTCCTGAGACTCAGAGTTTTTCTCTTTCTTTCCTCTCAAAGTCTTCTTTGTTGGTTTGAACAAGATTTTTGACTTTGGAAAGGAAGTGGAATCGGCAAAGATTTCCTCCTCTCCTCTGCACATTTCCAAGATAAATGCAATCTTGGTTGCATGTAGGATCTTTCCTTTGATAACTATAGAGCCATTCACCTTCTGAATTTGTTTGGCTTGATCACTCACCACCTTGATCAAATAGTGCAACCAATTGAATGTCGTGGAAGGTGAATCTTCAATCGCCGCCATTAGCCTTAACTTAGGCGTGCTTATCTGTTCAAAACTACCAGATCTACTCATGATGCATTTGCTTACAATATCCAACAATACTCGATATTTAGGCTTCAAATGCCTCTTATTCAAAGTAGCTTCAAACTTTACTGGATGCTCTGTAATTTTATCCAAATATTCTTGTTCCCTACCCATCATATATACCGTAAGGTCTTCACCTCTATCACTTAACTCATATATGGCATTTAGATTCTTAGGAATAATATATAATTCCCTAACAAAATCCACATATTTCGAACCATGCTCCAAATGCGAGACCATGTCTGATTCTATGAACTTCTCATCATCTAACTACATATTAGAGATAAACTCAATTACCTCTTTTCGCATATTCGCCCTCTGGTTGATTCGCGACCGAGCATGTAAGCTTTGCCAAACGAATCATATGCAACGCCTCCTCCTCGTGAGTTGTATTGGACGAGCTTTCTAGAGAAATGACATATTCGTACCAAGGTTTATTGGAAATGGCAAGTTTGTCGTATACAGAAAGTGTCATTTTTGGAGAATTTCTGGTGAAGGGTTTTGAGATAGGTGAAAAAAATTTATGGGCAATCGAGTGTTTCGAAGCAGAGTGTTTGTGAAGATGAAGGCTTTTTGAAATAAGGCTTTGAAAGAAAATTTTCCAATGGACATAGGATTTTGATTTATGGAAAATCGCGTAGATGAAGAAATCGACAGTTGAGATTAAAAACCGACTAAAACGGGTATATGAAAGGACGATTTCGCAAATACTAACCCGCCAATTTATCCCTATTGGTGATTAATGAACAGTGCATTTAATTACCGTGGATTTCAAAGGTCCCGCCCAAATATTCCTTCAGGTGTTTTGTCATTTATTGTCAATGATTACTGAGATTCAGTTAGACAATAAATGTGTTGCATGAGTCAATACTTCTTCAGACTAATTTTCTCCATCAGGTCTTTACCGAAGTTTTGACCTTGATAAAATGTCGATAATATCGAGAACCGATCTTGATAAAAAGTCGATTAATATCGAAGTAATCGATCTTGAATAACCGAAGTTTCCCAAGACTCGGTGTTCAAGATTTCAATTTTATCCCGAGTTTTTCAAGAAAAAACACGAGAAAAAAACATGCATCTAAAAACCTTCAATTTTTCAGATTTGCTTTATTCACCTGGATCCAACATACCTAATTCAACTGATAGTTCCTAAAATTTTGATTCAGCCAAAGGTTTAGTCAAGATATCAGCTCTCTGTTTATCAGTATGAATTTTCTCCATTTTGATGTCTTTCTTCTCAACATGATCTCTCGATGAAGTGATGTCGATATCAACATGCTTACATCGGTGTGCAATCTGAGATTTTGTGTAATAGTAATTGCACTATTATTAACACAAAATATAGGTACTTCATTGGCTATAATCTTATAATCCCTCAATTGTTGTCTGAGCCAAAGAATTTGTGCACAACAAACTCAGTAGCCATGTATTCAAACTTCATGAATCTTGGTTGCTCTTGAGGTTTGTTTCTTTGAAAACCATGATATCGGTTTACTTCCAAGAAATTGACAAGTTCCTCGCGGTAGACTTCCCATCAATTCTACATCCTCCATAATCGATATCTCAATAACCCGGTTAATTCAAGGTTATATCACCGGATACCATAATCCTCTATTCACGGTGCCTTTAAGATATTTGAGAATCTTTTTTGGCGAACTTCCATGTGACTAGCCTTAGGATTAGCTTGGTGTCTTGCACATATCCCAACAACAAATGTTATATATCGAGCCTACTTGATGTGAGATATAGCGATGATCCAATGATCCCTCTATAATCGATTGTGATTTACCGATTTGCCTTCGGATCGGGATCCATCTTGTAGTTAGTATTCATAGGAATTCTAATCAGATTGCAATTGCATACACCATACTTTACAATCGGATCTCTCGGTGTTTTTTTGATTGATGAAAATTCCTTCCTTAGTTTGTTTCACACGAAGTCCAAGAAAGAAATTCATCCCCCATCATTGACATCTCAAACTTTCCTTTCATCGGGGTGAAAACTTTTCGCCTGGCCGATGATTTGGAGATCCAAAAATGATGTCATCTACATAAATCCCGAACAAGTAAGATGTCTTTCCCATCTTCTATCCCGAACAGAGTCCTATCAACGTTCCTTTGATATAACCATGGTCGATGAAGAAACCGAAAAGGGTATCATACCATGCTCGGGGTGCTTGCTTAAGACCATACAAGGCTTTCTGAGCACAGAAAACTTGGTCATTCTGTTCAAACCGGGAGGTTGTTCCACATAAACCTCTTCCTTAAGCACACCATTCGAAATGCACTTTTCACATCCATCCGATGACCGTGAATTTCATGTGGGCGATATATGAAAACAATCTGATGGCTTCTAGTCTTGCAACAAAAGTCAAAGGTTTCATCATAATCCAAGCCTTCTTCTTGGGAATAACCTTGTGCAACTAGCCTTGCCTTGTTTCTCACAATGTTGTTGTTTCATCTCTCTTATTCTTGAACACCCACTTAGTTCCAATCACATTGTGCCTCTTGGTTCATCCACTAGCTCCCAAACTTCATTCCTTGAGAACCGATTCAAATCTTCTTGCATAGCGATAATCCAAAATGAATCTTGTAGAGCTTCTTCAATCTCGATGAGGTTCTTTTTTCGATAGGAAGCGTGCAGAACAAAAGCACTTTCTCCATGGAACCTTCTTGTTTTTGACACCATCGATAGATCACCCACAATCGACTTGTAGGATGACTATCCAACCATTTTCTCTGGATGTTCCCCCTTCATGAGTATCCTCAACATCGAAAATGTTAGGTTCGGGTAGTTCATTAAATTCAGGAACAACGAAAAGGAGAAAGAGAATCATCTTCCTCGGGGAAATTCCATTCGAACATTGTCGAGACATTTGTTCCCCGTTGGTTGATAGATTCGAGTTTACCTCACCGTGACCACATCTTCATCGGCATTACATAACCGAAGTCTCGAATCGGTGTATGTTTAGATTGATCGACTTCATGTGTTGGCTTTCCTTCAAATGGAGAATTTCCATCCCGAGCTCCCCATCCTCGAGTTTTTTCCATCCCGAACTTCTTTGTGCGAGTCCCATTCACTCCATTCATAGAAAGTGACCGACTTCTTCTTTTCGGAGTTCGAGAGGATGTTTTATCATTCTTTTTTTGGCTAAGTCCGGTGATTCTCTTGATCAGTTCTCCTGAGTCATGTTCATGTTTCTTCTGAACACAAATAGATTCATCAAAAACAACATGAGGTGTTTCTTCCATAATAAGAGTCCTACAGTTGCAAACTCTGAAGGTTTTACTGACTTCAGAATATCCTAAGAATATCCCTTCATCAGCTTTGCTATCAAAAGTTTTCAACTGATCTTTACCATTATTGTGTATGAAACACTTGCAACCAAACACACGAAAGAAAGAAACAAGAGGTTTCCTTTCATTCCACAGCTCATATGGAGTTTTTTCTTGGTTCTTGGTCAGCATGGATCTGTTCTGAGAGTAGCATGCAGTGTTGATAGCTTCAGCCCAAAATCTCTTAGGAATATCAGCTTCAGCAATCATTGTCCTTGCAACTTCTTTCAGAGTCATATTTCTTCTTTCAGCAACACCATTAGGTTGTGGGGTCCTTGCAGCTGATGTTTCATGAGCTATTCCATTTGTTGTACAATAATCAGATATGATATGATTGATAAACTCAGTTCCTTTATTTTATCTGATTTTGACCACACTCTGATTCTTTTCAGTACTGAGCCTTTTCAGTAGTTCAGACAGTTTTGTCCGAGTCTCTTTCTTACTGAGTAAGAATATGACCCATATGTATCTAGAGTAGTCATCGACTACCATAAGTGTGTATTTTCTGTCATTAGTGCTCACAGGTGTTACTGGACCAAAGAGATCCATATGTAACAGTTGTAGTATTCTATCAGTAGAAACATCTACTTTACTTTTGAAAGATGCTCTGATTTGTTTTCCTTTCTGACAAGCATCACATACATGATCTTTACTGAACACTTCATTGGGTAACCCCCTTACAAGTCCTAATCTTGCAAGTTTGTTCAGGGTTTTGAAGTTTAAGTGATTCATTCTTTTGTGCCACAAACAACTGGTATCAGTGGAACTTTTTGCAACCAAACATGTATCTTTAGGAGTTGAACTCCAATCAGCAAGATACACATTTCCTTTTCTAGTACCAGTCAGCAAAATTTTCTGTGAAGTATTGTCTTTTACATAACATAAGTTCTTTGAGAACTCAACACTGAATCCTTTGTCACAGAATTGACTAATAGAAAGCAAGTTATGCTTTAGACCAGACACATATGAAACACCATGGATATGAACAGAGTCAACTTCAAGAGTTCCATATCCTTCAGTTTGTCCTTTGGAATTGTCTCCAAAAGTGATTTTAGGGCCTTTTTGCTCAACATAGTCAGTGATTAGTTGCTTATATCCTGTCATATGTTTTGAACATCCACTGTCCAAATACCATACATCAGGAGCCAATTCATTTCCACTCACCAGTGCTATGTTATTTTCATTCAGCTCAGTGCCCTTTTCCTTCACCTGAAAACAGATCAGTTCTTAGGTACCCATTTGGTGTAGGGTTCTACCAGGTTAGCTGTACCTTTTGGAACCCAAATCTGCCTAACAACTCCAATTACTTTAGAGTGACTGATTTGTCTCCCATAAACATCTACATACACATTCACCACCCTAGGTGCCTTGGCAGTATCCTGTGTATGAGTGCAACCTTAGCATGAACATGAGCCTTAGAGTTCTTCTTGGGTTCAGGCCTTTTGTTCAAGTGTCTTAGCTTTTGTGCAGCTGGTCTCTGTCTCTGCTGACTTGGGTTCAGGAAACCTTTACCCTTAGGTAAGTGGGGTTTAGGTTGCCTGTACTGAAATTGGGGTCTTTCAGTAATCTGAGGACTTGGTCTTTTTAGTTGAGAATATCTCTGCTGAGTGTTTCTGTTCTGAAAATTCCTCTGATGGTTCAGTGTAGATCTCTTTAGGTTGGTATTCTTAGCTTGAGGCTTTGAAGTACTGGCCTGAAAATTTCCTACTGAGTGTTCAGGTTTTCTAGCATTTTCCTGAGGTTTGGGCTTTCTTCCCCGAACCTTCAGGTTTTCTGGCCATAGGTCCTTTACCCTTGTCTAAAACTACGGGCCGTTCTTGATGAAGATTAGATGCCACTGGTTTAACAAAGACAGATCTTGGTGCTACTTAGAAGCAGATTCAAAGACCTTGTGAGGTTCCCCGAATGTATCCCAATCCAAATTTTTATAGTTCTTGTCTTTGATAACTCTGAATTTCATCTATCACTTTAGATCACGAGAATTCAATAGAGCTAACTTTCTCTTATTTATCCTCACATTTCTTTAGAGTTTCATGCTTCTCAAATAGGTCATTGAACTTCGATTACGATAAAATTTGAATCTCTTTAGTGGATTTCTCTAATTTTCCATTCAGGATCTCTATCACATTCTCTTTTTCTGAGAGTTGTACTTTCAGAACATTCAGTTCATCAGTAGTTCCCATTAATTGAGAAGTGATCTCAGCATTTTTAGAGTCTTTCCACTTGATTCTCGTGATCGGTTCCTTGTTCTCGCTCTTGAGTTTCAAAGTGAGTAGTTCTTGTAACACAGAATAGTCCTTCATAAGATTCTCAAACGAATCCATCAGGTCAAAGTTACTGTTTACAGTTGAACTTGAGAACTCATGTGCTTGTGTAGGAGCAACAACAGAGATAAAAAAATTTACCTCCTCCACAGCCATAAGACAGATATCATCACTGTCACTATCTGAGAAAATCTCATCTGAGGAATTGGAACCTTCTTCAGAATGTTCTTCTTCCTCAGCAATCATAGCTTTCTTGCTGGAGATCTTCATGTCTCTCTTGGCTTGTCTTTCCTTTCTTTCTTTAGCACTCAGCTCAGGACAGTCATATTGAAAGTGATCTTTCTTCTGACAGTTGTAGCATCTGTTGGTATCATCATCCTGATTACTTTCCTCCTTGGTCTTGGAGTCCTTTTTGGATGAGGATCCTTCAGCTTTCTGGTCCTTCCTTTTCTCAGTGTATCTGTCCTCAGCTTTTGAGTCTCTCTTGTACCTGTGATTCCTGTAATATTTCTTATATTTCCCATATCTGCTATTGAGTCTTTCAAACCTCCTTGCCATCGATTATTAACTTATCCTCCCCTTTTCCCGATTTTTGGCAAGTGAATTCTCAGACTCTCTAGATTTACAGGATTTCTCTTTGGCTTTGAAAGCCACATTCTTGCTAGATGAAGAATCATCTTTGCTGTCAGATTTCTTAGTTTTCTTGTCAATCACAAATTCATAAGCTTTCAGTTCATAGAAAACTTGTTGATATGGCATGGAATCAATATTTTTGATGTTTTCAATCACCACAGCATGTATATCCCATTTCTTAGATAATCCTCTAAGAATTTTCAGTGTCACTTCTCTCTGTGGGTATCTTTTCCCAAGAGCACTTAGATCATTCATGATCTTTAGTGAATCGACCTCAAGTTTGTCAATGGATTCACTATCTTCCATTTCAAAGCTATCAAACTTTCCAATAGCAACAAAAAGTTTGTTTTCCTTAATATGATCTGGTGCCTTGACACATAACATCAAGTGTGTCCCATATTTCTTTTTTTTTTTCACGGTGAGAAATCATCCCCATAACACCATCATCAATAGTCTTTATACAAACAGTATCTTTAGCAATGTAGTCAGATTGACTAACTTTCTCCCATCGAGTAAGTTGATCATCGAACTTTGAAATTCATCTCGGGATCATTCCTCTCGATGATCGGTGATTTTGGGATTCACAACAAGAAATTTGAATGGTCCTTCGAAACCACTCTCCACATTCTTTCATGTTTTGAATACGAGATGAGCTGTATTCTCAATCTCCATAGGTCATAGCTCTCAACGAGAGAACATAGGAAGTTTCTTAGAAGGCATGATGGTAGAGCCTTGTAAGATATCGAAAAAATGATCTATTCAAGAGACCACCAAAGTCTTTCGGCAAAATAGACTATGGGTTACCAAAGCAAGTGGTCAAAATGAACCAACGCTTTGATACCACTTGTTGGTCCCGTGCTAACGAGTCTCACACGTGTGTATGGGGAATACACGTGTTCGATGATTTTTAAAATTTTTCTTTCATTGAGGTCGGATGGGTCGTTATCCTAATGATTTTGCCTTCGAGAAGTACGGATTGCTTGCGAAGTCAAAGTCTTCATCGAGACAATGATCCCGAGCCGCTTCGAAGTTTCGACAAATTTAAACGAACTCGAGTTTATCGGAGATCCCGAGGCTTGGATTAGATAATTATCTTCTCGAACCCTCGGTAAAGTTAGTTCGATTTGGTAACTATCTGTTCTAGCTACTCAAGTGTCTTGGATGGTTGGCCCTAAGTTTATACTGCGTTTTAGCTTTCTTTGAAAATCTTCCCTTCAATAAAAATGTTGATTAAGGTTTGATCAATTTGATGCAAGTTCGATTGGATTGGTTCCAACCAATATCGAAATAACTATGCTTTTCAAATAAAAACATGCAACAAATAATAATGCATTACGAAAAGCAAAACAACACAACAATTATAGTGGTTCCGAGACTCAAGCTTCCTACGCCCACTCTCTCTCGATCTTCGTGAGAAATTCCTTAACCACTTCCTAAAAGCTTTCTAGCTTAACTCACGGCATCTTTACTCACTTTTCTACCTCGAGTTTTCTCGGATGACTCACTGCAGCCTTACTAACTCAAACACACACAAGTGTTCGACTACCACAAGTAGCTTACTAACTTCTTCTGTAGAGTTTTCTCGGCTAACTCAATCAGAACTTACTAACTTTTACAACTCTAACTCACCAACAAAACACACACAAACTATCTTAACAAATGGTTTGGGTTTTGGGTTGGTTTCAACTGGGCGAGATATCCTTTTAATAATAACAAATGCAGGCCAGATATCTCTACTAAGCTTTCGATATTTCTATCACTTCTGAGCTTAGTGAATGAGCTCTCTCCAATGTGAAACACTTGGGAAATTCTGCAGTTTTTTCGAAATCTTTGATTTGCAATAATATCTAAATGAACTCTTGAGTTCTTTTTGAAATTTCAAACCTCTCAATGTAAAGGTCACCCAGATTTATAAAAGAAACTTCACCAAGGTCACTTCTTAAAACTATCCGCCGGAGAGATAGTATCAAGGGTTTACTCTTTTTGGTGTTTGATGAGCACTATATTTAGGGTTTGAATATTATCTTTGCGTGTTTTAGGAAATATCGTTCATGTAGTCAATCACCAATTTTTGTAGATGGGCTTAAATCTTCTTGACATGATTCGAGTCTGTCGGCTTTCGGTGTCGATGAAATCTGACGTTGTCTTCCTCCGATTGATTCTTGTCTTGATAAATGTAGACAAACAAAAGCGGCTCTTTTTTGGTCAATCTCTAACGATAGAGACAACCTAAAACAACACTTAAACTTAGGTCGCTTTTATGCTGCGTATGAATGTTTTTGGGCAATATCTATTTTTTACGAATATTTGCGTTTTTATCGGTTTGTAGTCTTGAATAGATATTATTGATGTCTCTGAACATTCGAGTTATCTTGAGTATTGATATCTTCTTGATCTTGATAACTCTTTTGGGTCTTGATATCTTACGATCTTCGATGTCTTGATGTCTTCTTACAGGACATCTTGATGTCTTGATGTATCTTTCAAGAATCTTGATGTCTCTTGACAACTTCAAAGTCTTGATGTCTTGATGTCTACTTGAGTCTTCGATGTCTTCAAAATGACATCTTGAAGTCTTGATGTCTTCGATGACATCTTGAGTCTTGATGTCTTTAGTAAAATCAAGTTTCGGCTCTGGTGCCAACTAAAAGTGTGATGTGCGGGGTTGTGTTTAATAAAATCAGAGTAATGTTCCACTGAATATTGTAATACACAAAATAACATTCAAAAGACAGAAACAACAGAAGACTCAGAAATACAACACATGAATTTTAATAAGACTTTACACAATTTATATCAATATAGATTGTGAAGCCCTATGACCAAAACCACTATTTATCAAAAATAATGAGTACAAAGAGGTTCACAAATCGACCCTCTTGAAACAAGATCAAGCATATGATCTAAAAGGCTATGTGTATTTCTACACTACCAAATGATCTATTCTAAGAACAAATCTAAAGACTAACTCGGCGATTGTAAACCCTACAATTACACTCTAATGGTAAAACAAAATCCACAACAACGACCCTATCACTCTGGATGCACTCATGCACTCTATAGTTGATGCTCGTTGTTGCTTAAAGATGACACACGATATATATCTATATTTGGCGATATTTGGCAATTGATGTGAACACCAATATCTTCTATTTATAGATTTTGTGTATGTCTTACTAAAACCTCCTTGAAGGATCTAGAAACTCTTCAACTCACTCTTCCATGATATTTGTAACTGCCACTTAGTGGGTCTTCTTTGATCTCTAAAAAATAGCCGCATGATCTAGTCCATTCTTAAGCTTGTGAAACCTTCTGGAATCTTGCAGAAAACCTAAATCGTCAATATGCAGTCAACTACATCAAAGACAACATTGAACATAAAAGTGTTAGTGGTTAAGAGCAAAGGACAAATACTGATGTTGTAACCAATGTTGTAACATCGGTTGCAATATCAACAATAATAATTTTCTTTGGCTGATAAAAAAAAAAGAATAAACCCAGAAAATCAGAGTAATCTTAACCAAGAATTAGACGAACCCAACACAAATTTAGACATATACATAAACTCAACACAAAAAATCCTAACAACAAAAAACTCAGAAAAAATCCTAGCAACTCGGTCAAACTCGACCCCAACTCAGCCCACGAACTCAGCGAGTTCTGGATCTAAGAACTTGAATAGTTCTCGAAAACACAGATCCGTGCGGCGGCAGCATCTTCTTATTTTCTTGTCGATTCGGCGTGGCGGCGGCGACATCTTCTGGTTTTGGACGTGGGCGGCAGTGCTCAGGTCGCGACTACGCGGTGGAAGGGGGTTTTTGGGTGGGGAGTGGAGCGGGCGGCCGCGGCGGAATGGGAAGGGAAGCCGCCGCGGCTCAAATCCGCGACCAACGGTGGAGTTGCAGACGAGGTGGCAGCGGGGATGCGCCTTGGGGATGACGAGGCGCCGCCCTTCTGGTTTTTGGGGGAGCGGTGGACGCCGCAGTGGGATTTTTGAGAAAGAGAGTGGTGGGTTTGGGATTTTTTAGAGAAGAGAGAGAATAAGAGAGAAGAATAGAAACTGACGTGTCAAGTTTAATACATTTTGCATCACAAGGGATTTTGAGGGTATATTAGGTAATATACAAGATGGTTTCTTGCACCTAGATGGTTTTAGCAAGAATAATAGTAATATTAAAAAGCTTTAATTTAAAGACTCAAAAACTCATCCCTGATCAAATTTTTTTTGTTGAAAATTTTATTAAAATAAGTAAATCAAAAATATCATTATTTTTAGAATATTTTTTTTCCCCGTTTTTTTAATTTTTAAGTGGTGAATATATATATATATATATATTATATATATTTATATATATTAAAAAATTTTATCCCATCACAATTTTGATCATATCAAAAGAAATACAAATTAAAATGGTGAATCGATGTGTTTTTATATATTAAGTGAAAATATATATTAAATTTGAAGAGAGAAAAAAATATATATTAAAATTGATGAAAAATTAAAATTGTAAAAAATTATTAAAATAATTTGAAAATAAAAAACCAGTATTGGGTAGCATTCATTTAAAATTCAATGAATATAATTGAATTTAAATTATTTTTATATCCTCGTAAAATTTTTTAACTTTTAAACGAGAGAATGAGAAGTTAGATTTTTGGATATATATATATATATATATATATATATATATATATATATATATAATTTTTATAATTAGTTATTTCTAACTCCCAATAAGACGCTCCAGTGGATAAGGGGGTAGGCCATTTTTGATTTTTGGTATATTTAATTTTTATATCAAATTAAATTAAATAGTAGTAAAAATTTTAATTAGAATCGCCGACATTGTGTTTTTATATATTAATCGTTGGAAATATGTTTTAAATTTCGTGTACAATTAGAAAAAAAATATATATAAATTGATTTGAAAAATTAAAATTGATGAAAAAAATTTTTTTTATCGCCTGATTTAATCTAAATTTAATAATTTGGCCTAATTAAAATGATCGAACCGACCAGTAGACCGGTTGGGTAGCTGGCCAGTTCCTACCTTAATTCCAACTTAATCTCAATGATAATTATAATTGAATTTAAATTAATTTAAATTTCGACTCGGAAAATTAGTTTGAAAACTCAAAGACTTTGTAAACGAGAGAATGAGAAGGATTAGGTGAAGGTTTTGGATGTTGGTGGGAATAACATATCTGTCTTTGTTAAAATAATTAGGTAATTAAACTGAATAGTATTTAATCTAAAAATGTGTATTATTTGCATAGACCACTAATATTATGATTATAATTATCAATATGGTCGCCTTTCTAACTACCCAATAAGACGCTCCAGTCAGCACTTTAAGGGGTAGGCCACCCCTTTTTGTTTTTTGGTATTTTAATTTTTATATCAAATTAAATTAAATAGTAGTATAACAATTTTAATTAGTAACTGCCGGCCGACATTGTGCTCGTACGTGCAATTCACAATCTAACCATTGAGGGATCTCAATCGTTGGACATATTGAGTTTTCAAGTGAAGTTCGTGTACAATTAGAATAGTGTAGGTAAAATAAATATAAATTGTTTGATGCTCATATCATTTGTGATTATTTAAGCCGCCATGATCATTTTCCAGTTTGAATTATAAATGGTAGCTCTTCGAGGGTTCGCCGTCAGCGAGGATGGACATGTAATTCCACGATGGCTTTTTAACTTTTTTTCGGGCGATAAATAAAATTTTTTATTTCGGTGATGGATAGACAACTTTGTTCGATTTAATTCGGTGTCCGATAATTTTGAAGATGTTGATTTTTAGTCCAAAAATGGTTCGGTCTTTGGCGGACAACGTCAAACTTTGCCGTTTCAATTTGGGACTTTTCATCCGGATCATCGTTTTTATGTTGTGGTTTTTTTTAGTTTCTGTGTATGTCATTGCTTCTTCTTTTTGACCTCTAACATTTTTAATTTTTTTTTTCAAGTGATTGCTTTATGTAGTTTGACAAATTTTCTTGCCCCAATTCTATTTCAATTTTAAGTTTTTTTTCTAATATATGAGTTGATTTTTCCTGAAGAAATTCCAATTGTTGTTTAAAAAAAATTACGACTCGCAAACAAAAACATATACGTAAATAAGATGGATTTGTTGAATCCCAAAGATCCTAAAAACCCCCAAATAAAAATGAAGATGAATCGGCAAAATTTCGACATTGTTCACTCTAATTTTTCTATTCCTCATCGATTTGATTTCTCTGGGATTATTCTTTTTTGAAAAATTCTTTTTTTCTTCCATTTATCGTACATCAAAGGTTTGGTAAAGCATGTCTTGGATTCTTTGGACCATCAAACTCCGGTGATTTAAAAAAAATTTTGTATAAGAAACTAAATTTTAATCGTCGAAATATTTTTGTTCGGTTGGACTTTCAAAGATGGTTTTTCAGATGAGTTCGAACATATCGACTGGGTTTCGCTTTTGTTCAGTAGGTAACATTTATGATTCAAACTATTCAAACATTACATATTTGATGTTCGCAATATTTTGCAAATATTAATAAACTGTATTTGATTAAAATAATTTAAATATGATTATGTTAATTAATACTATATCACATTAATGGGATCCACATTAATGGGATCCAAAAATATTTGGAACTTGATAGTTTTATCTGAACACTCAACTCCCAACTAGGACACTTAGATTTATAATTTTCAATGAGAATGATAACATGATTAATGTGAATAAAAGATGATAAATTTATTTTTATCATACTTTATTTTATTTTTATTTTTTTGAAAACATTTTTCATCGTACTTTATAAAAGACGATAATATGTTCTATATAATTATTTTTCCTTAATTGTTTTTTTATTTATTAACAAATAATTTTTTAAATTTCAATTGAACTAATATTATAGCAATACATTTACATTGCAACCATCATTTTCTTTGTAATTCATTATTCAACGATGCTTTGAACCAAACAACCCCCAATTGTGAACATTTATATATGACATGGACCAAATTAATTAGTTTTTTCTTGGACATAATGAAAGAACAAATTAATTGAATTTCAAGATGGTTATATATAGACAAATCCAACAATATGTGTGTTTATATTCATTATATAAATAGCGATTAACTAGTCTAAATTCAATAATTAAATGCGAGCGAGCGTGTGCATACTCATTTATTCGATTCCAACTATTAGGATATACTAGTCTAGCAAATGGGACAACAAATAAGTGCACAAAAATATTTTTTAAATACGATTATGGGAATCTTTGTTTTAATCTTGTCTTCAAATGTCGATTGGCCAACCAATAAACCCTTTTTTAGAAGGAACATCTCACCAGAAAATAATACACCGTACCCCCAATTACTCTTAAATAATTTTTCTAATTGCTAATATTGTTGAGTACGAGTTATATATTTTATGAAACAGTTTTTCTATTAATGAAAAGGTCGTAATGATTGTCGAAACTTTTCAATAATTCTTCTGATAGTGATGTATTATCAGAATGTATAATAATATTAATTGTTGAATCCCTCCATTTCAGAGGGGGTCATAGTGTTTTTTTTCTATACTTTATATATACTATTCTTTTTTTTTTTAGTAATTATAGAAAATTGCCATCTTAATAATTGTAATACTATGAAATATTATACAAACGGTTGTAAAATATAGAATCAACGTAAAGAAAATAGCAAGAACACCGATTTGTTTACCAAGTTCGTCCAGAAGGACTACATCTGGGGGCGACCAAGCCAGGAGTGATTTCACTATGATCTGAGTATTCTCTGTCACACGGCGTTACAATGAGAAAAATATATATAATAACAATTGGGCTGAAACCCTAAAATCCATGTGGCATAAAGCCCACTAATAAAACTAACACAAAGTAATGTCCACAATAATAGATTATTTACAACACAAACAAGTTAAATGTTTCAATGTAAATAATTTAATTGCACATTAAAAAAAACCCCAACACTTTATTTTAGTGATGTAAAAATCCCGACTAGTCCCTGCCTAGGCGGCGTCTAGGCGCTAGGCGGTCGTCGGTCGACCCGATTTGCCTAGGCGCTGCCTAGGCGACCGAGACGGTGAGCTAGACGGCTAAGTCGGGAGCTAGATGTCCAACTATTTGATAATGAGAGACTTTATTCTTAGAATAAATTGATGATAAGACAAAAATTGATAATTTTCACTACCCTAAAATTTCAAAACACAAATTTATTTAGTTTTTTTTTATGTTAAATTAATTTTCTTGTACTCTATAATGGATAATATATATAAGAAAAAGTGTTTCAATTGTTATCTAGATTTAGGCGGTTGTATAATGAATTTGTTAATTAATTTTGAAGTGTAATTTTGTTATAATATATTGATAAGTAGTAAATAAAACTCATTTAGATGGAAAAAATAAAAGAAAACCGAACCGACTAGTCCCCACCTAGACTGCCTAGGCGCTAGGCGGTCCATATCCGTCCGACTACCGATTTCCGACTTTTGCACCCTTGCTTTATTTGACTATTGGGTTGGTTAATTCAAATAGTGTGGTTTCTGATATGAATGGGAGAGAAAGAAGAACTATTATTAGAGTACACTTTCTATACACCTGGTGCAACGTACAATTAAAAAATGTTAATGGGGCGGGGTTGGGGGACCAATCCCAATTCCACACAATCGGAAAATCCTCGTCCCCGGCCGAGGGGATTACCCATCCCCACCAATTTTATATTTTTTCCTACTTTTCTATATTTTTTTATTATTTGATTACAATTATTTGAAAATTCATATGATAAAAAATACACTAATCTATAAAAATTAAATTATTTAAAAAACTAAAGTTAAAATTAATTATAAATATATGACATTAAATAATATATAAATTAATATATAATATACATATAAAATCTCCAATGGGGGATTGGGAAGGGAAATCGGGGATTACCCGCCCCATTCAGGGCGGATCCACCCTAGGAACAGGCACTTTTTGCCCCGTCGCCAAATATACGGGTAATTTTTTTTTTTTGAAATGTTTAACTTATTTACAATGAATTGTTCAACTTGTTCAATTTAAAACAAATTGAACGTTTTAGTGTAAATTGCAAGTTAAAGTTTTCAGGAAAATAACTTGCACGATTTAAAAACACATTTAAATTGCACGATGCACTTGGTGTATAATTTTTTTTTTTTTTAATTGTCGATCATGAGAAACCGCATGAGAATTTTTCTGGTTAAATGGATCATGGTCATGCTCTATCTTAATTATGGAATGAGTTTCATGAAATAGTCTCACAATCTTTTTTGTCTATTATGTGAACTTTCATTCCTAAATATTAGTACTATTATGCATAAGAAGTATCACTATCACTGTTTATTAAGTCATTTTTAAACAGTGACACTTCATATACACAATAGTGATAACACATATATATAACAATAGACACTTCATATACAAAACATTGATCCTAAAAAAAAAATGTAAACTAGAGTTAATAGAAGTTTTTTGTCCATTTGTATACACATATCATTAGTATTTATCAATTATGTATACGTATACTAAAATTTTAGACTATATGAAAAATTAAGTATATAATTATTGGAGCTTGATATAGTTGTGCGAGTGAGATCTTTTTTAAGAGGAGGTAGAAGACATAGTCTTGCTACTCCTCCTCAACCTATTCAAAGAAATTGAAAACATAATTTGTATAGTAGTTTATTACATATATATATTTAAATGAAATGTATTTATTTCTTCAAATTATATTTATTAAAAAATCTTTTTATTTTTTTTATTCATTGACCCCTAAAATATGAACATACATCAGCATATATGTATTTTCACCATATGCATGAGATTATTCTCAATTTGATTATTCTTAGACAAGCATTGTGTCCAAAAAAATTTGGAATTCTTGTAAATTGCCTCTTGTAATCGTCCGTCCATGACATAATGATGATGAGAATGATGATTAAGCTTGGGCATCTAAATTAGGTTTTTCCAGCTGGCAAATCTACTAAACTAGTCATTGGGCTTTCCAACATGAAATTTCTTAAGAAAGTGACATCTTTTTTTGTCATCAACCACTATATAATTTCCATCAACCAAATACGACCATTTTAATTTCAACAACAAATTAATTAAATCTCTATCTCTCTTTCTTTCTTTTCTCTCCTAATTCCGACAATTTTCTTTCCATATGTGTATATGTTTGTACAAATAATTAGGGTTTTGGGACAGATTGACAATAGAAGGGTGATCGATCGACGTTGTTAAGATATATATCCCTTCTTCAAGATTAATTTCCAGTTTTCTTCAGGTATATATATATATATATATATATATATATATATTCAGTTTTTTTCAGTAATTTTTTTTTTTTACCAAGTGATTTATTGCATTTTATTTTAAATTTTGAATGTTTTGGTGATGTAAGTGGCTAGATATAGTCATGATGTTGGAACGACTCAATCAAATCAAATCTCCCAAGAATCGGGTCCTTTAGTTTGATTGAGCCGTGCCAATATCATTTTACATCATGCCATATTATAATTATCTGATATATATGATCTTTAATAGTTCTTGGAAATTTTAAATTTAAATTTTGAGATATCTAATTAGGTGTCTTTTACAGTAATCTTCACAACAACACAGACATAGGGTATAATCGATCTAGATTGGGGTTCAAAACACATGTTAGCTTGCCTCATATTTATCCTGAATCTGAACAATATTTAATATAAACAACTTTTAGAATATAACTTTTAACCGATGAATATGCGACTTTTAGAGACCTTATACATATTTGGCTATCTGCTGATTACTTTTCGATATTGTGAGTAATATAAGCTTGTATACAATCAGGTAGGACTCCAATAATGTGCGAAGATTTACATCACATGCATTTTAGTCCTTTTTCTACTCGTCAAAAATTTATGTGAACTCAAGTTTACGGTGAAGATATTCTTTAAATATCACTATTATATATATTATCACTGTTATGCATAAACGTTATTATTGTTTAGAAAAATGTTTAAACACTGATGGGATTAGATCCTAAATGGTCCCATAACTTTGTACTGTTTTTTATTTAGTCATATAATTAGTTTTTTTGGAATGATTTAGTCGCATATCTACTAAAATTGCTCAATTTCATCCCATAACTATTTTTTGGGACGATTAAGTCCCATAAATACTATAATTGCTCAATTTTCGTCTCATAACTATTTTTAGAACGGATTTAGTCCCATAACTACTAGAATTGCTCACTTTTCGTCCCGTTTTGCAAAACGACGTTGTTTCACAATTGTGTCAGTCATATACCATTTTAAATTGGGGATTCCAAAGTGAAGCTCGTGTCTTAGTCAATGATTTGACACAATTTGATACACATGTCAATTAGATGTGTTATGCCACTTATATAATATGCGGTTTAGGTCATAATCACTTATATAATCTTCACTACGAGCTCTCAACGATGACCTGTTCACCTTGACGAGCAAGACTAAGAGATCTCCCCAACGAGCTCTCCACGATGACCTGTTCACCCTGATGAGCAGGGCCAAGAGATCTCATGGACGAGCTCTCCACGACAACCTGCTCACCCAGATGAGCAGGGCCAAGAGAGCTTTCCCGAACGAGCTCTTCACGACGACCTACCCACCCTGACGAGCAGGACTGATAGAGCTCTCCCAGACAAGCTCTCCATGAAAACCTGCTCACCCTGGCGAGCAGGGCCAAAAAAGCACTCCCTGACGAGCTTTCCACGATGACCTGCTCACCCTGACGAGCAGGGCTAAGAGAGCTCTCCCACAGGAGCTCTCTATGATGACCTGCTCATCCTGACAAGCAAGGACAAGTGAGTTCTCCCTGATGACCTCTCCACGATGACCTGCTCACCCCGACAAGCTCTCCACGACGACCTACTCACCCTGATGAGCAGGGCCAAGAGAGCTCTCCCCGACGAGCTCTCCACGACGATGTACTTACCCTGACGAGCAGAGCCAAGAGTGCTCTTCCCGACGAGCTTTCTACGATGACATGCTTACCCTAATGAGCAGAGCCATGAGAGTTCTCCCCCGACGACTAGCTCATCCTGGCAACCAACTACGTGTCGATGTGACAAACGCAAGCGGCCATTTAAGGAAAATATCAAAATTGACAGACATGAATTCCCTCAGTAGGCTGCAGCAAATCTTTGCAACTAGGCTATAAAATATGAGCTAGTGTGAAAATAATACTAGGACATTAAATGTGTTGTACCATTAATATTTCTTCGAATGAAAAAACTGCTAGATGGAGAGCAAAAACCACCCTCAAATTGTATAATATAAATAAGGTCTCTTTAATAATAATAAAGAGAGAGAATTGACTCTCCAAGCATTTTACTTACTTTAGATCATTCCTTACATTTACTCAAGAACGTTCATTGTGTTTTTCATTTATTTTTAATCATCTACATTCATTGTTTTACAATCTCTTTAATTACTTATTTATTAGTCAAACAGTTAGGTCACACTAAACAAATCTCTCCCAATATTTGACTATCAACAAGATGAAATACACACCATTAATTAATATAAAAAGGAAAATTACTAAAATAATTTTTTTTCAGAAAAAGGGACGAGATTAAATCCCCCACTTTTCTAAAATCGGGTACTTCGCAATGTTCAACCTGAAATCCATGAGAACTCAATTTGACAAAGAACAATTTTTCGCCTCAATTTAATTGTCAGGTGTTTTCCCCCAATAGTGGTCCGAATACCGAGTTATCAAAAAAAAGTTATTAGGTGTTTACTTTGTATCAAATCAATGTCTAAAATATGAGCCTCGCTGGAATCCCCAATTTATATTAGCACGTGACTAGCAGGCTGATGAAACAACGTCGTTTTAGATGATTCCGACAACATATGATGAAAATTGAGCAATTTAAGTAGTTATAGGACTAAATCATTGTAAAAATAGTTATGAGACGAAAATTGAGCAATTTTAGTAATTATGAGACTAAGTCATTCCAAAAAATAGTTATGATACTAAATAAAAAAAAAGGGGGTACAAAGTTACGGGACCAATTAGGATTTAATCTCAAACAATGATAGTGCATAAACACAACACTAATATTATTTATGCATAACAGTTATAGAATTCACAGTGAATTCAGGTTCATATGAAATCTACTATTTATGCTCGTCTAATTCGAGCTTTATATCTTGTCAAATTAATAAATAAGATTGAATTTATTGTTTTGTTTATCAAAACCAAACTTAGATGAACTTTTAAAATATGACTTTTTTAAAGTAGGTCTCATGTACACCCAGATGCACCGTGCATTCATAGTGCATTTTAGAATCGTGCAACTTGTTATATTGAAAAATACAACTTGTTTATAATAAATCATACAATTATTTTTTTCATATTAATAGTTGCACGGTTCGGTATAAATTAAAATGCACTTTTCAGTATAACAAGTTGCACGATTCTAAAATACACTATGAGTACAAGGTGCACCTGGGTGCATACGAGATTTAACCTTTTTTTAAGTCTATATCTAATATATTATATATTACGATTATATATAGGCCCAACTGTGAGTTGTTTCTATATATGTAATTTTTTAAATTTTGAAAAATACTATTCTACATATTATCTAGGAGTTTAAATCACAAATGGTCCCATAACTTTGATCTCAAATAGATTTAGTCCCAAAAGTTTTTTGGTCGTCGATTTAGTCCCAATAACTTTGACAATGTCCAATTTTAGTCTCAAATCGGCCGGAACAACATCGTTTTGTAGTTTTATTTAGGGCTTTCTGGCGGATGTTGTGATTTGATAGCCAACTCTCACCTTTTCCATGCACTTGATCCGCCAGTAGCTCTTATAACCAGATTTGACAGTATATTTTCCTTGCTTCTCCTGGTTCCAAAATCTGGAACCCCCAACCGTCGAGCTCACTATAGGGGTCTTTAAGATCGATTTAGCCTCATATGTTATGAACGCTTGATGAACCAGTTCTTCGTCCCATAGGTCCGGGGGGTGTAATAAATCTTGCCACTGTGGAACTAGATGCGATACGTGATTTGATGTGTCCCTCTTCTAAGCTTGTTACCCATGCATCTCGAAAAATGTTAATGGAGTTGTCATCACATACCCGCTATCTAAGCTCCGATTCCAGGAGATCTCCACTCCAGCATAACGACCACCATATGTAGGAGGGGTTTGAATTGACTTCTGCTTCCATGATATCAACGTGTTTAAAGTATAGGGCTTTGAACAGTCTAGCAACCGGCCCAGGTAAAAAATGATCCTCCATATATATTTAACCAAAAGGGCCTTGTTGAATACCGATAGTTTCCAAAATCCAAGGCCTCGCGTCTTCTTAGGCCTGCATAACTCATTCCAATTATACCAGTTGTTCCCCTCTTGCTTCGAACCCCACCAAAAGTTATTGCACATACTGTTAGTGTTAGTATTCTAAAGACAATCCTATTGTAAAGACATAATATTAAGATAACATTCAGTATTGGTTTAATATTATTGTTTATTTTATATTAAATGTATGGCATTACACTTGTTTGAATATTATGTTTGGTTGTTTGCATTTATTCTTATTTGTGTTCCCATGAGTCATTGCTGTCATTTAAATTGTGAGAACTCAGATGACTTAAGCATGATTCTCAAATAGCCCCGATCAAGGATCATCAAGAATGGGATATTGATGATGCAATTGAGATTGGTGTGCGATTTGCATCATACTCTTAGAGAGTGTAGTAAGATCTCACTTACTACGAGATACTAGGTATCTCATGATGGATGCACATATACCTTAGAGGGTATTGGTATACCCATCCGAGAAACCGTTTGATGTAATTCCACAATATGTGTCTACGGGTGTCTCGGTTAGTGGGAGCGACGTGATACTCATTTGACTTGAGGTCAATACGCACGACATGTGTGGAGTGATGAACTTTGACCATGACCGACGCTTGCACCCTTCCATGGGTAGATATGACTTGGATTGGGTTCATTATGGAATGCATGTGTGTGGTAGTTGAGCCAAGAATGGGATTCATTCCTCAAAATGGATTTAGAGAGAATACTTATCTTCTCATCATAATTGGATCAAAGTCATTGGCCAATGCACGTCAACTTAGACTTTGTGGCCAAGTGTGACATAAGTGATCAATTTATGATTAGAGATAATATGATTAAGTTATTTGAATAGACACTTCATCATGTTCAAAACTAATCGAGTATTCGTGAATGAAAGGAAGATATCGCAATCACCGGCGTTATAGTTACAGACAGTTGTACGTTTCTCGCAATGTACCTCATATATTGAGAATGTCTGATTTATTGTCTACGGTTCAATTAAGACTGTTAGTTTGACTAATCGCTCGATATATGAGGGCATATGGGTCACACAACAATGTTGGGATTATACTGAAAAGTATGCTTTTTACTTTGTATAATCAAAACTGAATTTTCAGACTTATTTACTGAAATAAATTGTTTATCACTGATGCTTTAAATATGATTGAATGTTATATATATTTACTGCATAACTGTTCAATAATTCGTATGTGTTACACTGTAGTTAATTTAGTGATACCAGATCACAGAAGATTAAATTAACAGTCCCTTGTAACTAAAAGTACGCCATTCACGACCTAGATGGAAATGAACAATCCATCGCGAAAGGTTGAGGTGTAAGGCTCAGATTGGTTTGTCTTGACCAAGAGATTACACTAGTGCATGACTGATGCGCTGAATAGGACCTACAGGAGGATAAATTCTTCAGAACTGAACAAGGAAGAATTAGACCTCAGTGGTTCGTTGTTTCTTAACCTTCGTCCCTTAAATAGGATCACGTGGGATTGGTAACTATTGCTTTGACTTATCATGGGTAGCGAATCAGAGAGATTCAATACTTTTTATCTTGGGCAATATTATTGGTCACATGTGATTGCTAAGATTTAATACGAAGAATCGTGTGCAAGTACGCTTGCTTGATTTGCCCCCTTGGGAGGTTCATAAGCTTTATCATACCAAATCTTGCAAGTGGAATTAGTTTCCGGTATGGATAATAATGTTGAACCGTTCCTCGACCAAGGACAAAAGATATTAATTAACGAAAAGCTATTTCAGTGGCTTGAATTAATTAATGGGCTAGATAATCTTAAACACGGAAAATAATGACCGGGAGCCATATTGACTGTAATATGGGTTAAGATGGATAGTGCAATATTAATTATGTAGTGAGATTAATTTATATTTATGGGCTTGAATTATATTGTGGCTCAATATTAGATATTCAAGATCCATTAGAAGGTTCAATCTTAATTCTCCTAAAGGCCCCCTGAGTAGCCCAACAAATAGTCAAATAACTGAAAAAAGTGATTAAAATAAAATAAATATTGTTGCTTAATTTTTCCTCTAATTTTCAAAATTTATGGATAAAAGAGGGGAGAAAGATTTTCTTTGAATTTTATTATGGAATGAAGATATGTATTCTTGGAATACAAGATTATCTCATTAAATTCAAAAAATATCTCACTTGGTTATCTATATGGAATTTTTGAAATTTTGAGAATAATGGGCAAGAAAGATTTTTTTGATTTTCTTGAAAAGATATTATGGAAGATATGTATTTCTTGAAATACAAGAATATATCATAAATTCAAGAAGATCCAAATCTTGGAATCTTGCAAGGCATTATTTTCGAAAATTACCATAGCAAATAGAGAAGATGGGATTTTGTGGAATATTATAATTATGGGAAAAAGAATATAAGAGATATATTCAAGATTTCTTGGTGATCAAGAAAAGTCTTTTCCCACATTGATTTTTCACTAGAAATTTCGACCACCTCCCTCTTATAAATAGGGGATGATTAGTTCATTCCCAAGTACAATTTCATGTGCTGGAAATATTAGCAAATCCACAAAGGTGGTGCAACAAAGTTTATTTTTTCCTTTTGTTAATTGTTAGACGAGTGTCCTTCCACCGGATAGTTGAGCAAGGGCTAAGGGAATACTTGGGAAGTCCTTTTGGTTAGTCCGTCCGACCGAAGTCACTGACATCCCGAGAGGTACGTTCACGTAAACCCGTAGATTCCGCATGCGTAGGTTTTACGTGGCTTTTTATATGCATGATTTGTTGTTGCAATTATTATTTGAATTAATATAGGATTAATTCATGCTAGTAATAATTAATGAATTAAATTTGTATTTAAATATTCACCCCGAATAGATCTGTGCAACTCATTCCCCAACAAACAAGTAATTCCTTTGTACGGATTATAGTTGGTTGATTAAGTATTAAATTGGATTTAATATTGAATTTATGGAGAATTAATTAATAATATATTAATTTGAAATTAAATATTATTACTGTTTAATTAAATAGAAATCCCAAAATAATATATGGAATATTATCGTAGGAAAATATATTTAGGGAAATCATATCTAAAAGATATGATTTGCAAGATTAAGAAATATCTTCCTAATAAAGATTGCTTAATCTTTAAGCTGGACTTCCCCTATATATAGGACATCCTAGGGATTCATTAAAGACTACAAGAAAGCCTAATTTCTTCATAAAATCTAGAATATGAATTTTCATAGCAAATTCCATCTCAGATTCAACGCTAGCAAATCTGTGCAAGTCCATACGTGGGGATTACGTGGATACCGTAGTAGAGGAAACTGCATACGAATTACGGTAAGATTCCTCGTTATGATTACTAGTACTCGTTTATGCAATTAACTGTTCGTTGTTGGTGAACTAT
Source organism: Stenogyne calaminthoides (assembly GCA_037126765.1). Lineage (NCBI taxonomy): Eukaryota > Viridiplantae > Streptophyta > Magnoliopsida > Lamiales > Lamiaceae > Stenogyne > Stenogyne calaminthoides. The sequence goes on along the minus strand of JBBCBC010000022.1, from coordinate 4,449,708 downwards.
TAATTTCTGTTGCGCATGTATTACATGTTTACGTGCTTATATATTCCAACAGTGGTATCAAAGCTTCATACTCTTTGTTTTTAATTGCATAATTGAATTGATTTCAAATTTTTTTTTTTAATATGAGACCGGGTGCAGTTGTTTGTTTGACAAAGTCGCACCCCTTGGTATTTTGGTCTTGTTGGCTCGTCTTCACCATGCGACTCTAAGGTTTTTTGAGAATTCCCTTCGTCGCCCCCTTTTGGCCCCGAGTTCAAGTCTCCCAGCTTTGTGGGCGACCCGCGACGACGCTCGAGTAGGCGGCCTGGCACTGCAACTCGTGCCGCTCGCGCGAGCCTGCATCGCTGCTATACGATAGATTTAATCTGCATCGGCACTGCTCACCCTCGTTGCGATGTCTTTGGTTTCGTCTCTTTTCTCGGCAGTGCGCCCCTAAATCGCTTCGATTCCCAGTGGTGCGCCACCAATTCATTCCGATTTATGTCGCCTATGCTTGAACTTTGTCGGGGCTTGACCGACGTGTCCGTCCCGATGCTATTCAAGGTGGCGCGCCACCGAAATCGAGACGAACCAGTGGCGGCGCACTGCCGAATCGACCGTCCCGCTTTGAACCAGTCCGATTGAAGGGCCACGGCTCCACACACGCCCCACTCGAGTCTTCTGTACTCACGGCGGTGAGTCGCCTGCGCTAGACGGCGGCGGCGATTCACGCCTGTACACGAACTGACGACAAGTTTTTCTGATGTTTCGAGGCGTTTGCAGAGCCGATTCGCCTTGTGGCGATGAGGCGGCGGTGACGCCCTAATTCGGATATCCTTCATTGTTTCTTCGCTGCTATGTTACCACTCTGTGCTTCACTTGTTCGTCTATGTTGATACGATTATTGAACAAGCCTTGATTTTGATTCTGAAAACCCCTAATTTTCGAAGTAATTGGATTAGTTCGATTAATTAGTGATTGAATGATGTTGTTGGTACAACTAATTTGGTTTTGGATTCAGAATTAAGGGGACGGATGCCTTGAATTACATATTAGATGCTGTCGGATTTGGGCGGTGATGGCGGAGGGCTGTTTTGCAAATTTGATTTGGAACAGGCCCTCTGATGCAAATTTGAAAATTGTATCTGAGCCCTGACAATAAAATAATTAAAATTTGATTTAAAATTAATATGATTAATTTTAAAATTCGTAATAAAATTGAATTTTATTTATAGTTAATTTGATTAATTATTGAAATTTAATAATTTTAAAATTGAATTTAAAATTGGATTTTAAAATTTGTTTTAAAAGGTTATTAAATCCCACTTGGTTAACATGTTTATTAAATTTGATTTAATTTGTTAACGCATTTATAGTCATGATTATGATTGTTTGGGTATGCGACACCCAATACTTGTTGGATTGTATTAATCGTTTGGGTAGACGACATTTGTTAGTTCGTGAAAGTCATGTTTGGGTAGGCGGCACTCAATAATTGTTCAATTGTGACGTAAATAACAAGTTGGATCTCGATTAAGCAATTAATACCCCGCCTTTTGAAACGTTCCTCAATAAAATATGATTTTTTGTTATATTGAACGATGTCTTCTATTAAAGTTAAAAGTAAACCGTAGATTTCGTTCCAATGAGTATTGAAGGTCCAAGTCTTTTGCTCGGATCTATATCTAACAAGACTTTTATAGGGACACGAAGTATTGTCGTTTAATGGTTGTAAATCAACTTGATTTTGTTTCACCAGCCCAAGCAGGGAAACAAAAGTCAAGGGGCATCCGACTGAACAAGGTTCAATCAACTAGGAGTTGTAGCTTTGCAATTGGTTTGGAACCTACCAGTTCTGTTATTGCAGTAATCAACCCAAGAATATATTGTAGTAATAGGAATGTGGATCCTGGTCCATTATGATTTATATTGGATATAAATTCGTATTCTTCCGATAAGGTCATTGAATATGTGAAAATAATGGAGACAAAATAAATATAAAAGGTCATGTTTATTTTGATTGCTGAATATTGATCATAGAAATTATGTGTTTTAATTCCCGTTTTATTTTATTTCTCTAGGCTTGTTGAAATGAATAACTTATCACTGAGAATCGTTTTGAAAACGAACAAATTGGCTGGGCTAAATTTTTTCGACTGACATCGAAACGTGTTCTTGGTGCTAAGGCAAGAAAAGATTGAGTACGTGTTGGATACGCCAATCCCTGCTACCCCTGAGGCTGGTACTGAAGAGGCTGAAGCGTCTGACGCTGCAGCTCAAACGAAGCATCAAGAGGATGCTTCCCAAGCTCGGTGTGTTATGTTGCTTGACATGACTCCCTAGTTGTAAAGGCAGCATGAGAAGATGCTCCCCTTCGAGATGCTCAAGCATTTGAAGGATCTCTTTGATTCTGAATCTCGCTCCGAGATTTATGGAGTGATGAGAGATCTGTTCAGATGTTGGCTAGCTGAAGAAGGGAAGGTCTCCCCTCATGTTTTGAAGATGATTGGGCTAATCGAGAAACATGGTTGTTTGGGCATTGAGCACAAGACCAACGTTGCTGTTAATGCCATTCTTCAATCGTTTCCCGATTCATATTCGAGTTTCGTTGTAAACTTTAATATGAATAAGATGGAATCGACCATGCCCGAACTTCCTAACATGCTCAAGACTTTTAAGTCCTCCACTTCTAAGGACAAGCCCGTGCTCATGGTGAGTGCGTCTACTTCTTCTGCTCCGAAAGGAAAGAAGAAGTGAAGGGGTAAGAGAAAGAAGGGCTCTAAGGCCAACTCCCTTAAGCCCAAAGGTGGAATTTAAAAGAAAGAGAGGGTGGACAAGGATGTATGCCTCCACTGCAAGCAAAAGGGGCATTGGAAGAAGGACTGCAAGGTTCTAGCAGCTAAAAAGAAGACATAAGGTGTCTCAGCCACTGGAACAGGTATGTTTGTTATTGAGATAAACATGTCCACAAATAATACTAACTGTTGGATATTAGATACCGGTTGTGGCTCACACATTTGTACTAATGTGCAGGGTCTCAAGGATAGCAGGGCAGTTAGGCCGGTGAAGTCGCCCTACACATTGGGAATGGAGCAAGAGTTGCTGTTGAACGTGTTGGCGTTTATGTTTTAAATTTACCCTCTGGTTTTAGACTTGAACTGAATAATTGTTATTTTTTCCATCTATTACTCGCAACATTATTTCTATTCCCATGTTAGACATTGAAGGATTTTCCTTCCATTTTGCAAATGATAATTGTTATTTTTTCGCTTAATGGTGTTATATATGGAAATGCTCCTTTATTGAATGGTTTATACATGTTGCATTGTGGATATAATGTTTTTAATATACAAAATAAAATACTCAAAATCAGTAATCATATAAACCTGACTTACTTGTGGCATTATAGACTTGGTCATGCAAATGAGAAAAGAATTGCAACGTTAAGGAAGCTAGACTACTTAACCCCATTCGACTTTGAGTCTTATGGAAACTGTAAATCTTGTCGCAAGGGCAAAATGACCAACAAACCCTTTTCTAGGAAAGGGGTTTGTGCCATGTGAATCAAATCTCTACAGATTTGATTCCATATATATATATATATTAAATCCTATAATAATATTCCATATATTATTATTGGGAATCATATTTAATTAAATCCAATTTAATTATTATTGATGTTTAATTAAATTGGATTTAATTAAATAGGATTCCCAATAATAATATATGGAATATTATTATAGGATTTAATATATATATAGAATCAAATCTGTAGAGATTTGATTCACATGGGACGAACCCCTTTCCCAGAAAAGGGTATGTTGATAATCTTGCCCATTAGATAAGATTCACAATCTCCATAAGACTCACAGTCAAATGTTCAGCACATAATTCCTATGATCAATATTCAGTATTCAAAATAAACATGGCCTTTCTTTTGTGTTTATTTTGTCTCCATTATTTTTACATACTCAACGACCTCATCGGAAGAGTACGAATTTATATCAAATATAAATTGTAATGGACTAGGATCCATATTACTACTATCATGATCCCTGCTTTGGCAGAATATCACAGTAGCATAACTGATAGGTCTCCAAACCAATTGCAAAATTTGCAATTCCTAGTTGATTAAACCCAGTTTAATAGGATGTCCCTTAACTTTCGTTTCCCTGCTTTGGCTGATGAAACAAAGTTAAGTTGGTTTATAACCATCAAGCGGCGACACCACGTGTCCCTATAAAAGTCCCGTTGAATGTAGATCCGAGCAAAAGACTTTGGTCTTAAATACCAATTGAAACGAAATCCACAGTTTACTTTTAATTTCGATGGAAGACATCGTTTCAATTTAATGAAAAACCATATTTTAACGAGAAACGTTTTAAAGATGGGATATTAATTGCTTAATCGAGATCCAACATGTTAATCTACATCACATTTGAGCAATTATTAGGCACCGCCTACCCAAACATTATTTCATACGGACTAACACGTATATGGACGCCGTCTACCCAAACAATTAATACGATCCGACAAATATTGAGCGCCGCCTACCCAAACAGTCATAATGCGGTCCATAAGTACTTTAACTAATTAATTAAAATAAGTTAAATCAGTGGGAATTTAATAACCTTTTACAATTCCTGAATTTCAAAAATTCAATTTTAAATTATTAAATCTTAATAGTTAATCGAATTAATTATTTATTATCAATTGGTCCAACCAACAATTCATTTATAAAATTAAAGCGTTTTGAAGTTGTCAATTAATCCAATTAATCTGACTTGATGTTGGTCCAACCAACAATCTTATTTCAAGTTTAACCTTATTAATTCAAAATGAATAACAAATTTTAATTCAATTTTAATTTTATTCGTTGAGGGCTCAGGTGTAAATTTCTAGAATTGCACGGAAGAGTCTGTCTAAATCAAATTTGCAAAACAATCCTCCCATATCATCACCCATCCATAACCGATCCAATTAGGGATTTTGAACAATCCAATTTCCAAAATCCAAACCCAAACTACAGATTTCAGTTTCATCAATCTCATTCATCAATCAATCGAAGAACGACAAAACAGGAAACGATCCAGAATAGGGTCCAGAGTAGTGACGAGAACCAGGGGCAATCGGAAACAGGAAACGATCCAGAATAGGGTCTAGATTAGTGACGAGAAGCAGGGGCAATCGGAAACACGAAACGATACGAAGTAGGTCCACGCGGCTCTGTTAGGAGCGGTTTCGACAAGCATTCGTGGCGAATCGCCGCCGCCGTTCTCGAACCCGGGCGACATCACCACACCTTGTCGCACGTGCAACTGAGTTGCCTCCATCGTTCGGTGCAAGCGGTCGATTAATTACTCCAAGCAATAGATCGAGACCGTCGAACGCTGACGTCACTGTAAATCTTAGAGATGGAGTGACTCGCCAAAGACGACGACGGCGAACCATCACCGTTCGCGAGCCAGAGCCACATCGCCGATTTCCAGGCGAGAGCAAATCGAACCATCAAGAGCGAACAAACCAGGGGAGCGAGCATAACAAGGATGCGTCAACAACAAGCTGTGCGATCGGGTCCGCGCAGCCATCACCTAGCGACGCGCAGTGGGTCTCCTTCGCCAGCCGAGCGGCGCGTGGTGGATGGAGGCAATTGGGGTTTTCATAAAACCATAAATTGAATTACCCAATGAAGAAGACGAAGAGAAAAGGGTGCAGCGATGAATAAACAAATGAAGCCACACTTAACCAATATGTGGGTCTCCACCCAATTAACAAATATAATTGGTGCTATCACACACACCCAATTTATCAATCAGTGCAGTCGAAAAATAAATGCCCGTAAAAAGATAATAAAACAATTATGCAATTAAATCAAGAGTCTGAAGTTTTTGATCTGGCTGTTGAAATTTAGAAAGCGTAATACGTAATACATCATGCGGCCGACAATTAAACAGGTTCACCAACAACGAACAATTAATATTACATAATTAAATGTGAGTGGCGTCAACAAATTCTTACAAAGAATTAAATACTGGATTCTCAACTATGGTATCCAGGTATCAGTTGTTTACTATTTTGCACAGATCTTCCAGCGTTGAATCCCCGAGATGAATTTGCTAGAAAAATTCTAACTTAGAGATTTTATGAAGAAAATATGAACTCACGTATTATGAATTAAGAGCTCATATATATAGGAGAGGTCCAACTTAAATCTTAAGCTAACCTTTATTAGGAAAAATCCTAATAAAATAAATTTCTTAGATTTATTTCTTACATATAAAATCTCTACGGATTTAATTTCATGTATATCAAATCTCTACGGATTTGATTCCATATATATCAAATCTCTACGGATTTGATTACATATATATTAAATCCTTTAATAATAATATTCCATATATTATTATTGGGAATTCTATGTAATTAAATCTAATTTAATTAAATAGTAATAATAATTATTATTATATTCTCTATAAATTAAATATTAATATCCAAAATAATATTTAATCAACCAACTATAATTAGTAAACAACCCATTTTCTTGTTGTGTGACTCATATATCCTCGTATATCGGTGATTAGTCAAACTAACGGTCTTAATTGAACCCTAGACAATAAATCAGACATTCTCAATATATGAGGTACGTTGCGAGGAAATGTGCAACTACCTGTAACTGAAACATGAGCTATTACGATTTCCTTATTTCATTCGCGAATACTCGATTAAGTCTTGAACATGATGAAGTGTCTATTCAAATAACTTAATCATATTATCTCTAATCACTAATTGATCATGTATGTCACACTTAGCCACAAAGTCTAAGTTGACGTGCTTGGCCGATGTCTTAGATCCAATTATGACGAGAAGATGAGTATTCTCTCTAAATCCACTTTGAGGAATGAATCTTATTCTTGATTCAACTACCACGCACATGCACTTCGTGATGAACCCAATCCAAGCCATATCTTCCCATGGAAAGGTGCAAGCATCGGTCATGGTCAAAGTTCATCATCCCATACACGTCGTGCGTATTGACCTCAAGTTAAAGGAGTATCGAATCGCTCCCACTAACCGAGACACCCGTAGACACATATAGTGAAACTACATCAAATGGTTTCTCGGATGGGTATACCAATACCCTCTAAGGTATTTGTGCATCCATCATGAGATACCTAGTATCTCGTAGTAAGTGAGATCTTACTACACTCTCTAAGAGTATGATACAGATCGCACACCAATCTCCATTGCATCATCAATATCCCATTCTTGATGATCCTTGATCGGGGCTATTTGAGAATCATGCTTAAGTCATCTGAGTTCTCACAACCTCAATGATAGCAATGACTCATGGGAACACTTGTATGAATAAATGCAAACAATCAAACATAATATTCAAACAAGTGTATTGCCATACATTAATATTAAGTGAATTATAACATTAAGTCAAACTGAATATCATCGAGTATTATGTCCTTACAATAGATTGTCTCTAGGACACTAACACTAACACCGCCTACCCAAATATGATTTACACAGTCTGACATTTATATGGGCGCCGTCTACCCAAATAATTAATACGGTCCGACAATTATTGAGCTCCGCCTACCCAAACAGTTATAATGCGGACTATATAGTGCGTTAACGATTAAATCGAATTTAATAAACAAGTTAACCAAGTGAGAATTAATAACTCGTTTAATCCTTTAAACCATAATTTTAAAATCCAATTTTAAAATTAAGTTTAATAATTAAATTTGTTATTAATATTTTAACTTTAAGTAATCCAATTAATTAAATCCATCATTAGTCCAACTAATACGTTTTTGGTCCAACCATGATTCAATTTTAAAATAGACTTTATTAATTTTTCAAAAATAAATCTTAATTTGTTTTATTGTTAGGAGGGCTCAGGTGCAATTTCTAAAATTGCATGGGAGGGCCTGTCTCAAATTAAATTTGCAAAACAGTCCTCCCACATCATCACCCATTCGAATCAGATCCAATCTGAGATTTTGAACAAAGATTCACAGCAACGATTCGACAAAAGCAACTTTAAAATCGAATAATTATTCAAAAATTTGGGGATAATCGTCTCAAGTAAACTGCCCAGAAGCAAGAACAGATCGAAAAAGGGTTCAAGCATCAAGTTAGTAAAGCAACATCACATCATCAAACTAAGAGAGAAAAAATGCAACATGACGGTTGTTAAAGTAGTTAGAGAGAGGGTCAGTTTTAGATCTCTACTCAGATCCAAGAAGCATTTTTTTTTCTTTCAAGAAGTTGGGTCACCTCACTTCTAAAAAAACACTTCTACACTGTTTTCTAGAGATCCAAAATAGGCCTAGAGAAGGGTTGCTATTATGAGTGGGAAACTCAGTCTTTTCGAATTAATTTATTATACAAATATTTCGAAATTTTTAAACGACATTTAATAAAAAGTAGAGGGAGTAATTTTTATTAAAAAAATATTTTAGTTTAATGTATTTACAGTATCATATTATCTTTCTCTTTTTCAAATTTGAAATTATTTCTATTTCAATTTCATTACATAGTAGCAATAATTGTATTTTCGTTTTTAAGTGAGTAGGTATCCAGTAAATTTGTTCATAGTATAAAATTTATATCACTATATTTATAAATTAATATTATTATATTTATCAAACGATACAATTATACTTAAAAACTGAGATCATAGTATTAAATGCTATAAGTACGTACTAGTTTATAAGAGTAGTGATATCACTTTAAAAGTGTAATGGTTTTCATACAATTAATAAGTTTTATATGAGAGTTTGTGTTAATTTATATATGTTTACCCTAAATTTTGTTTTAACTCTGGTCTTCTCATTTCAAAAGTATTTTTTATTCCACTAGTAGCTTACCACGTGTGTCGCACATTGTACGTAATTTATTTGTGGTTTTGTGATTAAGAGGGTTTTGGGTGTTGCAGAACCAATTGACTTTTTGGTGAAGATACGGCGGAGCAAGGGCGAAGATGATGGGGTGATGAAGATGAACTGTTTGGTTTTTTATTTTTTATTTATATTTTAATTTGGTTTTCTTAAGATTTTCACTTCTTTTAATTATTATTTTTTGTTTTAATTTATTTCAAAAGTGTTGATGATAAAGGATGTGTAATATAATGTGGAATAATTAAAAAGAAATATTATTTAATATATATGTATCATCCTAACTAGCAAGTATACACACGCTCCGGTGAGCCACGTCATCTCTTCACAGGCGGAGGAAAAAAACGTGTATCGATTTGCAACAATATAAAAAATGTTGAGCTTTAATATAATAATCTTGAAGGTCGTGATTAAATTGATATTTCGCCAAAATGTCATGTATTTCTTTAGAATTACCCCTATTTTTAATGATAATCTAAAAATTCATATAAAATTTTAGTGACTATAAATTAATTTAATAATTTTATTATCTTCCATAATACATTTATAAAGCACGGTTTTTAATTTGTCTATTAAATCATGTACAACGTTCTTGAAAATTAAAAGGTAAGGTATTCTCATATAATTTTAGAATTTTTTTAAAAAATATGTAGATAATTATCTAGGTTTATAGGAAATTTATGCCAACTGTAAAAATTATCTTCATCGTTAGTTAGGGAATAATTTAGTATAACTAAGAGAAGTAGCGTCATAAGAAATTCAAACAATCTTAAAAAAGTACTTATTCTCTTGTCTTTTTTCCTCTTTATTGATATCTTAAGTAATAATAATAATAATATGAATTTGAGATTAATTCATTAAATTATTTTCAGTAATATTTATCTATTAAAATATGTAGGTTTCGCATACATCACGAATTATATTAATAAGTTAAAATAAATATTTACAAAAAAACTATTTCTTTATGTTTAACCTTAAAATAAATTATTTCACCAACTTATGGGATCTGAACTCATGTAAATATATTTGTCAAGCTTTATTTTATTAGCGCATAATATTATACTCCATATTGTTGATAAATTCCTGTATATATTTTGACTCAAACATCATTTTAAAATTATGTGACAGGTAATGTATTTAATTAAGTTTGACAATCTTATTTAGTACTGTCATAATATAATATATATTCACTTCATAATATATATGCACAAAAACTCTGGGGATCGAAATATTTATGACTTTTTAATTATGATATAAATAAAAATTTATATAAAAGTATATATATTACTCCTCATACAAGAATATAGTTGTTGGATCTCTACACTAATTACAAAATTCCGCCTCAATGGAGAGAGAGAGAAAGAGTATAATTATACTTCATACATAGTTGTCAATATATAAAGATCGAAAATGAAAAGTATTAAATGCGGTAAAATCTTGAAATAAGTGTGTTTCGCTTTGCATAATTAAGGCAACAAATTAGAAGAGAAAAACTTCCTTCATTACATCCTAATTAGTTTATTTCTTGCACAACTAGCTATATTATCTCTCATAATTAAGCCATCTCTGACGCGAACACGAGCAAGAAGAAACAAACACTGGGACGAAGGAGGATTGAAATCAAGGTTAACGAGGTACTTACCATGGTGAAGAGGGAACTGGAGGCGGACTTCCATGAATATATATATATATATATATATATATATATATATATATATATTATGAGTAATGATAATATGTACGTACTTTGTTATAAATAATAAATAATCAGTTTCGTAACTGAATAGTATAGGAGACCGCCTGCTATATATTGTCGTGTAATTTGTGTTTCAATATAATTATAACTTTGTTTAAAGATTTGGATTTGATCTAAATAGTTAACTAATTTACTCTCCATAATTCCATTATTTCGTATACTATTATTATGTATTGCAATGTGAGACTATGATCATTTAATGTGGATGCGTGAGTCTTTTGATTATGATGGTCCACCTATTTATGATGAAGAGCAACTCATATTTGATTTTGTGCTTCTCATATATGACATTGAGCCTTCCGATGATTCGAGCCAAAAGTTTGAGACGGGATACGATGTTTATGATGCAATTTTTCTGGAGCTTGATACGACATACAATGCAATTTTTCCAGAGCTTGATACGACATACGATGACCCATGTCTCACTGATGATGAAGGTTTTGACTCACACAATAAAAATAACAGTTATTTTTTTTATAATTAATGATAGTTATTTTGTTGGCAGTGCGATGAAAAATTCGTCCTACCGCCTCAAGACTTTGAGCCACACCCGCACGACCGATACTTTTGAGCTCACTTTTTTTATGGTTATACTTTATTCCTCTGGTTTCGATTCGAGGACGAATCGATTCAAAGAGAGGTGAGAATGATGAAGACGAGACCGCGATAGAAAACTCGAATAATTATGAGCGGATTTAGAGAATCAAGATTATTAGGGATTACGTTTTAACTAGGAGTCTAAATCGATTATGCGGAAACGATTTTCTATGGGATCGATGGTAAACGAGACACCCTCCGATTATGTTAAGGTGTCAGCTTCCAATTGTCACGATTCACACTATTTGGCCATGGAATCGATGGTAAACTAAACACCTTTTAGGATTTTTATGGATCTGCTTCTGATGATGTTTATTCGTTTGTTTTTGTTGAATTTATTGTAAACGAGACACCCTACAACACTGTAAAGGAATCGGTGTTAGTTTATGAAGCTTCACCTGTTGATTTGGAGATTGAAAATGTTATGGTGCTCGATTCATATGATTCCGAAGGTTTGGAGCTTGAAAATGCTATTGTTGCCGATTCATATGATTATGAGGGTTTGGAGCTTGAAAATGCTATGGTGGATTCAAATGAAGTGGAGCACATATGGAAGTGGAGCGAGGACTTGAACAACCAGGAAGACAACAGGGATGTATTTTCATTATGTGCTCACTTTACCCTCAAGCCCATCTTAAAAACATGAGGTTAAACACTCTTGTATGCATCATGTGCATCGTACACTTCACAATGTATTTTTTAAACATAAAACTTGTTGTAGTGAACCATATAACTTGTATACACTGAACATGCAATTTGTTTCATGAACATAAGTTGTATGTTTCAATATAAACATGTTGTATGGTTCAGTGCTATAATTTGTATGTTTAAAAAATACACTATGGAGTACACTGTGCACTTGATACCCACCCTAAATATATTTAAACCAAATAATAATATCAAAAATTTTATTTTATACTCCTGCCGTCCTAATTTTGATTGATCAAATACTGTAGACAGAGATTAAGAAAAAATGGAAAATAATAATATTAAATGATGTAAACTGGGTAAAGTGAGTTTAGTGGAGGGGAATAATAATATTAAATGGTGTAAAGTGTGTTTGATAGAGAGAAATAATAGTATTAAATAATATTGAAAGTTGATTTATTTCCTTTTTACGAATTGACCAAACAAAATAATGACGGCTATTTACAGAAAGTAACCAATCAAAATTTGGACGGAGGGAGTACAAGTTTTTTAAAATGATTAACAAAATTAATCTAAATATTATTATTTTATAAAAACCAAACTATAAACTAAAGAAAATAGGAATAAAAATGAATAAATTTATAAAAAAATTTAAAGTTACATTAAATAGGTTATAAATTAATTATAAAGATGTATTTAATATATTATAAATTAATTTATATAAAATTTGAAAATTAAACTAAAAAGGAACAAACTAATTTTTTTGGGACCAGATCTACAATTAATGACGCATGTTACTTCCATTAAAAATGGACAAAAAGTCTTATGGGATCAATTTTTTTGAAAAAAAGACCACTTTGCAATTGACCCATTCTCTTGAGACCAAAAGCGCAATTTACCCTATGCGTTTTTATCTTGAACAATGCATTTTTGTTTTAACAATGAATATTCTTTTCTATGAACAATATAGTTTTTATGCACATATTGCTTGTTCCCCGTGCATTATGCATTGTTTATTGGGCGTGTACATTTTTGTGAGATCGAAATAATAAGTATTTAATTTACAGAAAGTTGATCTAAAAAAAATTAATTTTAGATAGTAATTATTAATTACTAAAATAATAAGAAGCAATATTTTTTCAATTAAAGTGGAGAAAATAAAATTGTGAAGGTTAATATATTTTTTAGGTTAGAAAATAAAAAATTAGAAAAGTCTTATTAATCAAATTATATCCCCAATGATTAAAAAAATAATTGTGGCCCACAAAATAGTAGGTCGGTATATTCAAATTATCTCAAAAGCACAACCTACAAAAAAAAGTGGGCAAGATTGACCTTTTACAATAATTTTTTTATAATTTTTTTTATAATTGATACTCTATCTGTCCCAGAAAACTTAACACACTTTTTTTTTTGGTTTGTCCCATAAGACTTTGCACACCAAAAAATAGACACACTCTTCTCAATGTATAATCTTACAATACACACTTATTACCTTATACACACTTAGGGGATATTTTGGAACACTTAAAATAACTTTCAGAAGCACTTATTTTTAAAAGCTGTGAGAGGAAGTTTTGAAAATAAGTGTTTTTGAAAGTTATTTTAAGTGTTTCAAAACACATCCTTAATACCCCATAAAGTAACTTTTCTTAATCTCTGCATTGAAAAATTAGCGCAGAGTCTTACGGGACGGAGGGAGCAGTAACTATTATTTTGAATTATTTAGTTGGTAGTCCACTCCCAAACTTTACGGGACAAGAAATATTTTAATTTGACTTTAATTGAAATACTATAAAATCCAACCTTATGCATTTAAAGGTAAAAAAATCTATAAAGAAATTTAAATCAGTTGCATAAAAATGTGGAAATTGGAATTTGAAGTTGTTGATTTAAATTTGAAAAGTAGAAAATTCAGGAAATGGGAAGTTGAAATCCCCCTAAAATCTCATAATATGCCACGATCTACCAAAGAAGTCACTCACCATAATTAAAAAGGAAAAAGAATTGGATAAATTAGAAACCCCACCATGAAAACAAAATCATCAAAAGTAGGAGAAGAAGAATGTGAAAGTGGAATTAAAAATGATGAAGAAAAAGCAGAGAGTGGAATTAGAAACGATGAATTAATCCAACAATTAAAAACCCTCGAAGAAGAATGGCAAGTGTTTAAAAAGGAGAAGCCGGCAAGTAGAAGTTCAACAGTATCTCATGATCAAGTGTTACAAAATTCACCAAGAGGGCTAATGTATTCTCTTCAATCCAATTGTGATGAGTTTTTGAGAGAGATAAAGTGCGATACGGCGGTTAGAGAGAGAAAGGCTGCTATTACAAGTGGGAAACTCAAGGGCCGCCGCCTTTTCGAGGAGGCGGTGGAGGTTGACCTGAATTATGACGACGGTGGCGGCGGCGGTGGTTGTGGTGGTGATGGGATGAGTGAGAGACAAGTGGTGGTTGTAAATGGAATTAATAGGGGAGAGACGTCGTCTTGTTCTTTTTCGGATGGTTCTTTGTGTGACAACAAAGAGGTGGTGGTGGTGGAGGACAAGACACGACGCGGCGGAGGCAGCGGTGGTGGTGGTGGGAGGAGGAGGAGGTGTGTTGCGACGATGGCTTGGTTAGTTTTTATGTTGATTTTGGTTATTCTTGGCCTTGTTTCCATGAGCTGCAATGGTAAATCTTTGCATGGAAATGACTTCATTCCTGTGCCAACATGAACTTAATTTCTTAAACTATGTGTTTTCATTTTATTTATTTTTGATCCGTTAAATGGTGACTCTAACCACTTGAGCTATTCTACTTCGTCATAATATGTGTTTTCATTTGCTTTTTTTTTTTAAAATAATCTAAATTTTCTGTTACTGTGGAAATTATTATCCTAATTAAATCCATCAATTACCTGTTCTTTTTTTATTATTATTAATAGATGTCGATTGTATGTGAATTCGGGTGTATGATATATATCACCGGGGTACAAATGTATTTCATTTTTCATGTTTCATTACATTACATTTTCTTGTTCTAGCTCCATGATCTCTTGAATTTGTAACATGTGTACATATGATATATTAAGTATATTCATTATTTTTTAGCCATATACATCTAGATTGTGGAATACCAATTTTTTTTTCATGTAATGCACTTGTAAATAAATAATAGTACATACTTATTGCCCAAAAATGGCCACATAAATTGGTAATAATTGATGTACTTAGTGACAACTGTGTTCTCAATCCTGCAAGGAGGTTCTAACATTTGTGAAATATCAGCAACAACACCTAAATATGGAAAAAGATGAACAAATCAAAACTTTATTTAGTAACTGTCATGTAGTATAATTTGTTGCAAACAAATGTATTGTTAAATATGATAATGTAAAATGAAAATCAGTAGATCACTCTATTTTTTTGGAGGATGGTGCAGATTTAGTCAACGAATTGAGCTCGTCCCAAGCTTCGATCCAGGTTACCATGGCATTGGCAAGCCTTAGGAAGTAGGGATCCATGGCCCCGAACTTGTCCTTCACCATCTTCGAAAGAAAGCTCGATGTAGCATTTTTGGGAAATCGTGCATTCTTTTGGGACGTTTAGAGATTGGAAGAAAGGGATGATGTCCTCTTGCCAGAATATGCCTTTGTATTCCTTCTTCAGATTCACAAATGGAATGCTCGCCTTGTTGTGCCAAATGTACGGCAGCCCCGTCTTCACTCCAATCCCCAAGTGATCACATATCACCTGAAAAAACGAGCTTTGATTAGGGGACGCTTGGTTCAAAATTCCTTATAATAAAGGAATGGCAATAAGATGACCAGTTCACCTTCATCAAAATACTTCCTTCGAAGTAATGAGACTCAGAATTAGTTAGTCATTACACCATTTTGATTAATTATCTACCATCCTACAGCACCATTTTGATTAATTATCTACCCTCCTACAACTACAATCATTTCTCCCCACTATTCTTCAATGAATAATCATTTTTGGGATAAAGTACACACTGGACCCTGAATTATTGTCTTAAGTACAAATTGGACCCTGAATTAATTTTTTTTGACAAAAAAACACTGCATCTTTTAATATCAAACAAATATGCCCTCCAACTAATAAAGTGAGAGATTGAGGTCCCTCCATCAAAATAAAAAATAAATGTTGTTAAATCAAGAAATGCGCTAAAATTGGCTGCCAACTAGGGCATTATCAACAACCAGTCAAAAGGTTAGTAATTTAAATCTTCCTTCTTAGCTACAATTGAAGTGTCATAGTTCTTGAACTCCTCTTATTCACATGAAGAAGAAGGAAGAATGGAATTAGAAAATAAACGTCATTTCCTCTTGACAAAAACTTGTATAAACTTGGTTCATGTTATGAACCTTGTTTTTAATTCATGACATTTGAACATATTTAGGGTATGATACTGGTCAAATTTAATTAGTGGGTTAGGAAAATATGTTGAAAGTGGGTGAAATAGATCAAAAAATCCAAGTTAATAGCATAGACCTAATTCATGGGAGACTAACTCTTTCCTCTTTAGTTGACATCAAGCGTATTATATCTTATTTCATTAGTTAGAGCGTATGTTTGTTTGATTTTAAAAGATGAAGCGCCTGTTTGTACCAAAAAAACCAGGTCCAATTTATACTCGAGACAATTATTCAGGGTCTAGATTGTACCTTATCCCATCGTTGTTCTGTCTCATTTATTTCAAAATTAGAGGAAAACGCTAACAACGTAATCACCATTGGGACAACTCTTCTGCCAACATATTCATTTCATTACGAGTAGGAAAGGGGGTAGGGGTGGTAAAAGAAAATGAGATTATCATTATCATTCCCATCGAAGAATTTGAATCACACGCCCCCTCAATTTTCTTCTAATTTCAAAGAGGCATAAAAACTAAATGATAGAGGTTACCTTAATACACCAACCGGCCCACATATCATCGTATCTTCCAATGGGCTGGCTCTCACCCATGAGGGCGAAATACATAGCAGGCCCAATGAGCTGCCGGTCGAATCAAAGGTTCATTGAACACATAGGGAAGAGGGACCCCTTAGGAATTGTCATAACCGCGTCCACATACCTACACCACCTACAAATATTAGTACTCACACATATATATACTCCCTCCAATTCAAATTAAATGTCCACTACTACACATTTAAGCTTGCACACCTGCACTTGGACAACCATTTTTTCAAACATCTCTCCAAACTATAGCTTGAAGAGCGGTTTTATTATAAAAAAAATAAAAAATAGACAGCAGTTCAAAACCGCTATCCAAAAACAAAACTTAGACAACGGTTATGAACCGCTGTGCAAGTGCATTTAGAGTGCGGTTTTGAACAGCTGTCCAAGGTAAATCTTGAACAACGGTTTGAAACCGCTGTGTAAGTATATACCTGGTTTGGGGTGTTTATAATGCATTTTTAAGATAGTGATGTACTCCTAATTTGATTTTGTCGGAAAATAAAAAACCCTTGACATTAAAGTGCATTTACAATTTCAAAGTTTGATGTGTGTTTGCTTATAATCATTTTAGCAAGTATAAAAAATATATATATCATCATTAAATTTAATATCCAAATAGCACGGCTTAACTCATATTATACAAAAATTATTTATAAACAATTCAAATGCGCTTTCAAACATTGAGTATTTACTTGTGTTTAGAAGGAAAAATATTACAAGTTTAAAAATTAAAAGAAAAGTAGTACTTTAAAAAAAAACAAGTAAAAAATATAATTTTAATATAATTTAATTTAATTTAAATTTATATAAAAAAATTATTATATAAAAATGTGATTGAATTAATAAATTAAATAAGATAATTGAAATAAAGAATTTTAAAAAAATTATAAGAAAAAATGATTTTAAGGATATATAGAATTAATTTCATTAAGTAAACGCAAAAAAGTAAGTGCCCGAGCGGAATTGATCCTCACTCAGGCACCCAAGGTCCTGTGTTTGGTACCCCATGGGAGCGAATAATTGCCTCAATTATTTGGGAGGCTTGGTGGCTTATATATGATGTTGAGATTTTTTAGTTTTGATGAATTATGCCAAAACATTATCAACTTGTGTTTTTGAAGTTAATCTACAGATAACAAGTTAAGGGGGAACGAGAGAACAAATTGAGGGGGAACTCACGAAATCAGATGTAGATGATCGAGATCGAGGCAGAAATTGCGAGGCAGGCGATTGAGATCGAATAATAAAGATGAGTTCCGGAGTTAAGCCCGATGAAATGTGCAAATCAAATGTGAAGAAAAGCTAAAAAATAGCAAAAAAAAGAAGAAGGTTGCGGATCGGAAGAGGAGGCGGATGAGGCCGATCAAGATCGGGCGTGATCGAGATCAGATATGAAGAGGAGCAGATGAGACTGATCGAGATCAGATATGATAACCTGATATGCTAACCTGATGTACTAACCTGATCCTATCCTGATATGTTGATCTGAAGAAGTGTTGATTTGATCAGTCGAAATTTGATCGGATCGAAAAAAGAAAAATCGGATGCTTTGAGTCGATGTGACTGAGGGTCGGGATGTCTGAATTCGAAAATTTGAACTTCGATAAGCTTTGAGTGCCAATATACTGATCGGACAAGGTCCGCTCAAGAGAAGTCTGTTTGAATCAAGAAACACGAAGGCTCGGATAACTGATGCTCGATATAACTGAAGGCTCGGATAGCTCGGATAACTGAAGGCTCGGATAGCTCGGATAACTGAAGGCTCGAGATAGAAGTGAAGATCTGAAGAATATAAGCCAAGAATCGGTGGCGTGGACCAATGAGAGGAAGGCGACAAACTGAAAAAGGCTGCAAAAAAAGCTTTCTGAGAATAGTATGGATTTGAATGTGACTCCATCCAATCCGGTAACATTCAAATCCACACTAAAAAATACAAGTTCTTCCTTCATTATTAAGTGTGGAAAGGTGTGAGAAATGCGTCTGAGCCAAATCATCTAGCATCTCCACCATAGAACCTGAAAGAAAATACTGCGCATATATTCAAAGAGTGTTCTACCCTAGATCTAAGCACAAATGTAATATCCTAGCTTAGAGAGATTTTCCCATCATTGAAATTTAAAACAAATGTAAGGGAAAATCTCAACCTAGTTGAAACCAAACAAACCTTACCCAAATCGGTTTGATAGGATAAGTTTGTAGGTGAGTGTGAACTTCGGTAAACATCTAGCAATCCGAAAGGAGGGTAGGCAATCGGGGAGGGTAGGCAATCCGTGAGGGAGATAAGTCCCGTTTGAGTGTGAACTCGGTAAACATCTGTTGGGTGTTGGACTAACACGTTAAACTAAGTCCAGTCGGTTAAGTCGGTGCCCCTGTGAAGGGAAGAGTGGATGTAGGACGGGTTTCATCCGAACCACTATAAAATCGTGTGTTCTTTACTGCTTTATGTTCTTACTTGCCATATGCATTTGATTATAAGCAAAACAACACACATGAACTTAAAACGCAAAAATTAGAATCACTCTGCCCTCACCCCTGTTTTATATGCATTACACAAGTCTCCGCGCGCATGGGTTTTCCACATAAATCGGGACCTTCAATTGGTATCAGAGCGGGAGTTCAAAAGGTTCACTATTTTCAATGTGAACATCTGAACTGATACCAACAACTGGTATCAGAGCGGGAGGTCAAAAGGTCACTATTTTTTCAATGTGAACATCTGAACTGATACCAACAATTGGTATCAGAGCGGGAGTTCAAAAGGTCACTGTTTTTCAATGTGACCATCTGAACTGATCTTTTAAAACAAAAACCCGATCTCTGTATAGATGCATATATTTTAAATGTTTTGGCGTCATTATCAAAAAGGGGGAAATTGTTGGGATATTTTAGTTTTGATGAATTATGCCAAAATATTATCAACTTGTGTTTTTGAAGCTAAAACATTATCCCCTATTTTATATGCATTACACATGTTTCTTCCGCGCACGCATGGGTTTTCCTCAAAATCGGGACCTTCAATTGGTATCAGAGCGGGAGTTCAAAAGATCACTGATTTCAAAAGTGATCACCTGAACTGATCCATTTTTAAAACCCGTCTGATTTGATACTAACAATTGGTATCAGAGCGGGAGTTCAAAAGATCACTGATTTCAAAAGTGATCACCTGAACTGATCCATTTTTAAAACCCGTCTCTGAACTGATACCTTCAATTGGTATCAGAGCAGGAGTTCAAAAGTTCACAAGTTTTTAATGTGACCATCTGAACTGATCTTTTAAAACAAAAACCCGATCTCTGTATAAATGCATATATTTTAAATGTTTTGGCGTCATTATCAAAAATGGGGAAATTGTTGGGATATTTTAGTTTTGATGAATTATGCCAAAACATTATCAACTTGTGTTTTTGAAGCTAATCTACAGATAACAAGTTAAGGGGGAACGAGTGAACAAATTGAGGGGGAACTCACGAAATCAGACGTAGATGATCGAGATCGAGGCGAGGCTATGATTTAGGCCGATCGAGATCGGATAATAAGATGAGTTCGGAGTTAATCGATGAGTTGTTGCAAATCAAATGTGAAGAAAAGCTAAAGCCAACAAAAGCGTAAGAGGAAGCGAGATGAGATCGATCAAGATCGACGTGATCTAGATCGATATGAAGAAGAGGCGGATGAGGACGACGAGATCGACGCGTGACCGAGATCAGATATGATAACCTGATATGCTAACCTGATGTATTGACCTGATGCTATCCTGATATGTTGATCTGAAGAAGTGTTGATTTGATCAGTCGAGCTGATCAGATCAGGCAAAGAAGAAATCAAATATCTTGAGTCAATGTGACCTGAGGGTCAGGATGTCTGAATTCAGAAGAGCTGAACTTCGAAGCTCGAAAGTCGTCAAGATGCTGATCGAACAAGGTCCGTTCAAGAGAAGTCCGCTGAATCAAGAAACCTGAAGGCTCAGATAACCTAATGCTCAGATAACCTGAAGGCTCAGATAACCTGAAGGCTTAGATAACTCAGATAACTCAAGGCTCGGATAGAATCAAGATCCCGAGACTCGAAAGATCTGAAGAATATAAATAATTAGAATCACTGGCGTGGACCAATGAGAGGAAGGCGACAAGCCCGAAAAAAAGTTGCAAAAAAAGCTACAGAATAGTATGGATTTGAATGTGACTCCATCCAACGGTAACATTCAAATCCACACTATAAATACAAGTTCTTCCTTCATTATTAAGTGTGGAAAGGTGTGAGAAATGCGTACAGAGCCAAATCATCTAGCATCCCCACCATAGAACACAGAGCAAGAAATACACGCATATATTCAAAGAGTGTTCTACCCTAGATCTAAGCACAAATGTAATATCCTAAGCTTAGAGAGATTTTCCCATCCTTAGCATTGAGGCTAAACAAATGTAAGGGAAAATCTCAACCTAGTTGGAAACCAAACAAACCTTACCAAAATCAGTTTGATAGGATAAGTTTGTAGGTGAGTGTGAACTCGATAAACATCTAGCAATCCCGAAAGGGAGGGTAGGCAATCCTGTGAGGGAGATAAGTCCCGTTTGAGTGTGAACTCGGTAAACATCTGTTGGGTGTTGGACTAACACGTTAAACTAAGTCCAGTCGGTTAAGTCGGTGCCCCTGTGAAGGGAAGAGTGGATGTAGGATGGGTTTCGTCCGAACCACTATAAAATCGTGTGTTCTTTACTACTATGTTCTTACTTGCCATATGCATTTGATTATAAGCAAAACAACACACATGAACTTAAAACGAAAAAATTAGAATCACTCTGCCCTCACCCCTGTTTTATATGCATTACACAAGTCTTCCGCGCATGGGTTTTCCACATAAATCGGGACCTTCAGAATTATTACTTCGTTTTGATTGAGCCTCGTGGGAGGGTCATCGTCGCTACTAATAATAATTCACAATCATCATTTTGGGAATTTATTCATGTGAAAGCTATCTTTTGACCGTCCCGTAGGGGAATTTCTCCAAAAGATTTCACAAATAAATAAATCATGGAGGTCAAAATTAATTTGTGTCAAAACCAAATTAATTATTAAAACATACTTAGTAATTTTTAAATTTGAGATTTTTCGTTGGGCAATTCTCATGCAAACACATTTAAACAAATTAAATAAAGCACAAGAAAATACAACAATAATAATAAATCAATGGCGAAAAAATAAACACATTGGGCACAAATTATCCAACTGTCATGGTTTGATTTTCTTTGGCTTGATCTTGAAAAACGTCATCTTGAATTTCTTCCACTCGTTAAATCTCGAAAAGAACTCCGTCTTGAAACGCCATACGCCAAACACGCGGCAGGATGCCGCCGCATCCGATCCGACCGCTTCCGGGCGCCGCGCCGTGCCAATGTGCTGGCGCGGCGCGCCGCCAGCGTGCCGTGTGCTCTCGGCGACCTCGGCACGCTCACTCACCAGCGCTTGCTACCGGGTTCACAAGACACCTCCCCAGCGTCCACAGGGGCGATCCACCGGCGCCTAAGCGCCCTAGGCCCGTCGTCGTCTTGGCGTCATCCGCGCCCGTAGCGTGGCTCCTTTTTACGTTTACACAAAGACGTCGCCCATGTACGGTTTTGGATCCGTCTTTAACTCGTCTCCGTATTCGTCTCCGATCAGGTTACAATTTATTTAACGAAAAATAAATGCCTTAAATCTAGACTAGTCTATTAAATTGAACAAATCAAATAGCCTAATCTACTCGTGGATTTTCTCACGGGGAAAACAAATCCGAACTAGTCGAATTAAAAACCATTCATTCATACGCATGAAAATAAAACACATTAAATACCATGAAAATTGGATACCTGCAAAACAAATCCAGCAATTCTACTATCCAATTTCAATTTAATGTCCAACAATTTAAATAACAATTTAAAAAATCAGAGCTCGAAACCAGAGCTCTGATACCAGTTGTTGGGAAATTAGGGTGCCCAGATCTATTCGAGATGATTTTTAAATACATATTTAAATTAAATAAATAATTACTAACATGAATTAATCCTAAATCAATTCAACATAATAATTAAACAACATGCGTACACATAATTCACGTAAATCCTAAACTTGCGGAACTAGGAGTTACTGGATTACTAACCTCTTGTAGAAACAACCTTTTAGACGATGGATCAACCCAAGAGCCTTCCCAAATATATCCCAGCGTCCACGAACGTTATCCGGTGGGAGGATTTGCATGAACGATTTTAATGGGAGAGAAATTAAATATTTTGCTACCACCTTTGTGGATTTCTAATATTTCCAACACATGGAATTGCACTTGGGAATGAAGAGCTTATCCCCTATAAATAGGGATGAGGGGGGGCGAAAATTAGGTCTAGGAAAATAAGGAAGGAAATCTTTTCTTGGTCTTCAAGAAATCTTGAATATATCTTCTATATTCTTCTCCTTAATTAAATTTTCCATAAAAATCTCTTCCCCTCTTCTACCTCATAATTTTCGAAAACTACAATATTAAAGGAGTCAATATTTGACTTCTTGAATTTATGGGATAATTATGTATTCCTACAATAATTATCTCTTTCCATAAAATATCTACAAGAAAATCAAGACAGTCTTTTCTTCCTTTTAATATACAAATTTTCGAAAATCTTGCTTGGAAATATAGCAAGAATATTTTCTTCTCTCTCTCATTAATTGGACTTTATTTTGGGCTATTTGAGGGGCCTTTAGGAGAATTAATATTGGACCTTCAATGGACTATGAAACTTTAATATTTGGGCCAAATATTATTCAAGTCCATTAATATTAATTTACTCCACTATAAAATTAATATTGAACTATCCATCTTAACCCCTATTACGATTTCACATATAACATGGCTCCCGATCATTATTTCCCGCATTTAAGATTATATTAGTCCATTAATTAATTAAGCCACTGAACAAGCTTTATATTAATTAACATCTTTGTCCTTGGAGTAAAGACAACTCAACATTATTATCCATACCGGAAATAAATTTCCACTTGCAAGATTTGGTATGATAAAGAATATGAGCCCACCAAGGGGACAAATTAAGCAAGACGTACTTGCACGCGATTCTCTGTATTAAATGTCAGCAATCGTCATGTAATTAATAATATTGCCCAATATATAAGGTATCGAATCGCATTGACTCTCTTCCCATCATAAATCAAAGCAATAGTTATTAATTTCACACTATCCTATTTAAGGGACGAAGATTAAGAAATAACGCACTACTGAAGTCTAATTCTTGTATATTCAGTACCAAAGAATTTGTCCTCCTGTAGGTCCTCATTCAACTCACCTAAATGCGCTAGTGTGATCACTTGGTCAAGACAAGCCAATCTGGGTCTCACACTTCAACCGTTCATGATGGTTCGTTCATTTCCATCTGGGTTGTGAATTTATACTTAATTACGAGGGTTGTTAATTTCATCTTCAGTGATCGGGTATCACCAAATTAACTACAACGTAATACATATTGTCTTATTGAACGGGTTTGCAATAAACATATATAACATTCATTCATATTTAATACAACAGTGATTAAATAATTTATTTCAGTAAATAAATAAAAAACTTCAGTTTGATTATACAAAGTAAAAACATACTTTTCAGTAAAACCCCAACACTTTGGGCATAGAAGGCCCTTCATAAGTTCTTCCACTTCTAAGTGAAATGACATTGCAATGCTCTAGAGGGTTGACCTCGTTGGTGGAGGGAAACTTCCATTTACTTTGCATGTTACCGAGAGAAGTGGCCAATTGGCCCATTTGGAACTCAAGGTTCTTGATTTGGTGGCCATGTTGTTGCTCTAAGTTCTTGATTTGATAACCATGTTGTTGGGTCATGATCTTTACTTGTTCCTTAAGTTCTTCCAACTTGGTATCTTTTTCCTCCGACTTCTTCATCAAGGCGGCAAACATATCCTCCACCGTAGCTTTTCCTTCACCACTAGCAAGTTTGACTCCGGGTTCAAATCTGGGTGGATATTGAACCGCTCCCTTGTTGTTGGCATATGAAAAGTTCTCGTACCTCTTGGTGTTAGGATTGTAAGATGAGGAACCTCCTTGAAAAGATGGTTGATTGTTGTATCTCCCTTGATTTTGAGGTGGAAATGAGCCTTGAGGTTGGAAGGGGGTGAACCTCCTTGGAATTGAAGGTGAAATTGAGGCTTGCCTTGGCAAAAGTTTCCTTGTGGCCCTTGCTAATTTTCCCTCCCCATGTAGCTCACCTCTTCAATTGGCCCTTGTCCTTGGATGCGTTCATCATGAGCTAAGGTGACATAGAGTTCCCTTGTTGGGAGGAAAGAGCATTCATCTTCTCCATTAATACCATCATGGATGCATTAAGAGCCCTCATTCCTTCACTTTCTCCCACTTGAGAGATATTTCCATTCCAACTATTTTCATTTGACCACCCGAAAGAATTGTTGACCAAATCATTTATAATGCCCTTCGCCGTCTCCCAATCTTTCCCAAATAATGATCCACCGGCCGAAGAATCCAACAATTCTCTTGTTTTCCCACTTACTCCGGCGTAAAAAAAACTTATAGCTTGATCTTCATTATAGCCATGTTGAGGGCATTTGTAGAGAAATTCTTGATATCTTTCCCATGCTCCATGCAAGTTCTCCCCTCTTAATTGTTGAAATTGTGCAATTTTGTGTTTTGCTTGCCAAACTCTTGAAGGAGGGTAGAACTTAAGGAGAAACTTCTTGCTCAAATCTTCCCACGTTGTCAAACTTCCTCGTGGTAGAACACTATTGACCAAAGTCTTTGCCTTGCCCGTGAGGGTAAATGGAAACAACCTCAATAGCTTTGCATCTTCGGACACCCCATTATACTTTGATGTATCCGCATACTCCATGAATTGGGCCAAATGTTGATTTGGATCTTCATTGTCTTCCCCTTTGAATTGATTCTTTTGAAGCATATTGATTAGGGAAGGGTGTAACTCAAAGTTGTTAGCCTCCACGTTTGGCCTTGCTATTCCATCGTAGTATCTTTGAACTTGAGGCTCGAGACAATCTCGGATTGGCCTTCTTTGTGGTTGATACCCCATTCCTCCTTGGGGATTGCCCAAGTTTTCTCCTTCTTGTTGATCCACTTGTGGATTTCCTTGATTGTGTCCGTGGGGATTGCCCACATTTCCCTCATTGTTCTCCATATTTTCAAGTGGTTGGTGTTGCCTTGCTTCCGCCTCTCTCTTATTCCTTCCTCGATTTCTTCTTGCCGTAGCTTCTATCTCAAGATTTATATCCTCAAGTTGTCCACCACGTCTTCTTGTGATCATGCACCTACAAAAGTCTCAAGTTTTCTCCACAAATAGGGTGAAAAGAAAAATAAAGCAAGAAAAATGTAACTAGTAATAGCACTCAACGAGTCTTAAGTCCCACTTATAGCACTACGTCACCTCCCCGGCAACGGTGCCATTGACTTGGACGAATTTTACCAAGCAAATCAACTAGCTAATCCCTCTCAAGTATAAGGGTTCGTAGTAGTATTAATATAAGTAAACGACCAAGTACTATCGACCACGGGAGGAGCTAGTGCAATGGACCCCTAAGCCTATTTGTTGTCATGCTATTATAATTACGGACAAATATTTTTGGTTCTAGACTAAGCACAATTAATAGCAAACAAGAAAATAAACAACTAACAACTAACTTCAAGAAGTGCAAATGAGAGGTATGCTTTGGATATTTTCCACCTAGTGATACTAAGGGTATTGTTTATGTCTTCTCTATGTTTCTATTTGGATATCTAGGTGCAAATTACTCAAGATTCTCAATGAATTCAATAGAGCAAATGCTATGAAGAGAAAACGTTTCCCTTCGGGTAATATAGCCTTGCAATAAGGTGTTCCCACCTAGTACTAAGGTCACTCCCTAATCCCCCACTTAATTCAAACCTAAGTCCAAATTAAACGTCTAAATATGAGAGTTCTAACACTAAGTACTCTTTCTCGAATGGATAGATAGTGTAATTGAAGCATTCAATCAATTCTCAACCCTCAAATATGCATTTGGTCATGCCTACGCAACTCTCATTTATAGCAAGCATAATTTCACACATAGTCCAATAGAAGAAAATCAATTAAAGCACAATAAAGCTCATAAGTAGAAACATCATCCAAAGAGAAAAATAAATTAGACAATAAACAAATACCAACTCAATATTCACATGGTTTCAAATACCCAAAGCACAAAATAATTAGCCCATGAGTTCTAGAGCAAAACACATGACTAAAATTGTTTCATACTCCATAAACAATGAAATAAAAGCTAAATAAAGAGAGAAAAGAGTTGAATTCACCTAATGGGAGTGATTACAACTTGATTGAACCATAAAATTCTCTAAACTTGCAAGAAAATGAAGAAATTTAAGAACACATAAGTGGAATGAAAAATGGCTGAATGGAATCCCCCGTGGCCAAAAATCTGCTAATGTTGTTTTGACATGTTTTTTTTTAAATCGCTGAAAATGAATACCCATTTATCTCCTCAAATGCGTAGTTTCTCATGGAACTGGAAACGTGCTTTTAGCATTAGTGAAAATGTGGTCCCAGCATTAGTAATTGCATCTTCCTTTTGCTCTCTCGGTCAACTGTTGCGGCTGCTTAGGTAATTAGACCAAAGCAAGCACCTCATCTTTAGTTTTTAGGAAATCAATTGGGCTGCTGAAAATTGGGGGAATGGGCGTGCAATTTTGGCCCTGAACTTTGAATTTCGCGAACTGGGCCGAGAGGGCGTTTCTTGCTGCGCCCCGTTTTTGTTTCGCTCATAACTCAAGCTCCCGAACTCCGATTGAGTTGATTATTTTTTTTTTTTGGAATCCTCTTTTCAACGAGCTTCATATGGTTCAGCCCTCTTCTCCAATTCCCTTCTGGATCAAAACAATTTTTTGGCTTCAATTCTTGCTCGTTTTTCATCCATTTCCTACAAAATCAACAAGTCACACCTTTCCTCATCTCAAGTGTAATTAAGTCAAATTAATATAGAAAAATGCATGAAATCCTATCAAATTTGAACAATTAAACAAAGAATTTCAAGCAATTCTCACACCAATCATGTCCTACACGCGCCCCCAATTTTGACCGGAATATGTAAGACACGTGTCCAAAACGACGTTGTTTTGGGTAATTTTGAGCGATCTCTGGAGGTTTGTGACTAAATTAGATCAAATTG
The DNA here is from genome assembly GCA_037126765.1 of Stenogyne calaminthoides. Classification (NCBI taxonomy): domain Eukaryota; kingdom Viridiplantae; phylum Streptophyta; class Magnoliopsida; order Lamiales; family Lamiaceae; genus Stenogyne; species Stenogyne calaminthoides. Next base: position 4,421,642 of record JBBCBC010000022.1, on the reverse strand, counting down.
AATACATGTGGGACTAAATTGGAAAAGTTGATAATTATGAGACCATTTCAATAAAGGTGCAAAGTTATAGGACGATTTTGATTTAAATCTTGTATAAAAATATAATCTCAATTCTTCCCATATAATTCCTAAGATTCTATTTCTTTGGAACCCATCAATATTTATATCCCAACTTCAACAATCATCCTTCACCATACAAACACACTATTCCCATAAATATATATTCAATAATTACCACCATTATAATATAAAGATTAGATTAGGTAAGAAAAGAAAACAAACAAGCTCAAATAAAACAATTCGTATATTATAAAGTGTTAACAAAGAGTTATGGACTAGTTTCAACTCATCAATTGAAACTAGTATTATCACACATGCACATGGACGGATTCAGAAATATTTTATAGCAGACACAAAAAAAAGAATTTTAAATATAAATTAAAAAGTATATTCTATGTGACAGTCCAAAGCTATTACAATTGAAATCTATTAGAATTTTCTTAAATGAAATATTTGCATGATTGATTCTTTATCAACAACATTATCAAATATTTCTCTTAATATATACAATTAAATATAATTGGCCCAAAAAAAAAAAGCACGGAGGAGCTTTAATAATCCAGACTAATGCTAATTATAAATATTTTGAGATTAATTAGAGTTGGACTGTTGGGAAATTTTATTTGATAATTGGGCCCCAAATTCAAACCTATTGGGCCAAAAAACATAGCAGCAATTGAAGAGCTTTAATAATTCATGAGCTATACTAATTACATATAGTATAAAATCTGTAGTAAAAAAATAAAATGTGGGAAACGTGCCCTATCCCGGGGACTGTGTCCATCTCTGCACATCCATATAAGTTATAGTTATAAGTAATTTGATTAAAATATATTTATACAAGTAGCATGCATGTAATATAAGTAACCAAATCAAGCAAGTCAAAGTAAAACAAAAATCCATTTTTAGTCCATAATCAACAAAACAAGATTAAGTCTGGAAATTGCACACTTAAAAATTATAGTATTAATTTCGTAGCATATGCATAATTTGAAGCTTTCAACCTACCTTGTTCAACTGCGGCTATGGTGCCACATGATTCCGACAACAAGTGGAGTCTAGACAAAGTTGGGAGCGCGCAACTGCTTCAACGACTTGAGCTCTATGTTGTACGGATGCGAGTGCGGGGGCGATACGATACTGATGCGGGGATACGTATTTTTTAAAATTTTAGAGTGCGATTCAGCAAAGATATGTCTATTTATTTATAATTTATTATATATAACACCTAAAGATATATATAAAACTAAAACTCGTAAAACAAAATGTATGTCATTCAAAATTTTATCTCTCTCAAAACTTAACAATATTCAATAATTTAATCTAATTAAGTAACAAAACAATAATTCAAATACCATCAGCTCAATATATAAGTCATAATGATGAATTCAATCTAAAATGGGTGTCATATTGTCAATTTAAGTTGCATTATATAATAAAGTTCAATTAAATAACACATATAATGCTAAATAACGTGACCATATTTAATCATCTAGCTGGATTCATGTATCGAATTCGTGTGTCCATTAATTAATTTTATTTTATAATTTACCGATTCGCCAAGTGACATCCGGATACGCGGATTCGAGAATCGCATCCCTTTTAGGGTAAAGGGGTGCGGGTGCGAATTCGATACTGCATTATGATATTTTAAGAAGAATCCATGCATCATAGCTTGAGCTGCATGGTGTGAAACATAACTTTAAATTTTAAAATTGTAGTATTAATTTCGTAGCATATGCATAAATTTGAAGCTTTCAACCAACCTTGTTCAACTGCGGCTGTGGAGCAACATGATTCCGATAACAAGTGGAGTCTAGACAGAATTGGGAGCGTGCAACTGCTTCAACGACTTGAGCTGCATGGGGTGAAACATAGCTTTAAATAAATAAGAAGTAATGATATATAAGTGGGCTTAGGATCGATAGCTGAGTTATTACTAAAAATTGTACTCACCAAATAACAAAATCTTCTACTAAAATTGGAAATAAATATTCCTAACTAAAATATTATTACCAAAACATGTCAATAAAATGCTAAAAGTAATTGCACATTATTATAATAACAAAATCTTCTACTGTAATTAAAAAATAATAATTTAATTACTAAATTTGTCATCACACACTAAAAGTTGCACATTATAATACTAAGATTATAAATAAATATTCTTAACTAAAATATTATTACCAAAACTTGTCATTAGAATACTAAAAGTTCCACATTAATTATAAACAAAGTCTTATGTGAAAATTTTCACATGTAAAAAAAAAAAAAAAAGCGCTTCTAATAGGGAAAGTTCCACATTAATTATAGACAAAGTTTTATGTGAAAATTTTCCATGTAAAAAGGGAAAAAAAAGGCGCTTCTAACAGGGGTCGAACCCAGGTCTCCAAAGTACTGATAATTGCCTTATTTAAAAAAAAAAAAAAAGCTAAAGAGCTGCTGCTAGCAGGATTAAGTTCCACATTAATTCTAGACAAAGTCTTATGTGAAAATTTTCACATGTAAAAAGGAAAAAAGAGGTGCTTCTAACAAGGGTCGAACCCAAGTCTCCAAAGCATTAATAGAAAAAGTTTTATGTGAAAACTTTCACATGTAAAAGGAAAAAAGAGGTGCTTCTAACATGGGTCAAACCCAGGTCTCCAAAAGCACTAAAAAATGCCTTATTTAAAATAAAATAAAAAGCTAAAGAGCCGCTGCTAGCAGGATTCGAACCTTGGTCCCCGTTGCAAACAAATATTGTATTATTAAATATGATAATGTAAAATCATCCCTCTACTTTGAGGATGGTGCAGAGTTAGTCGGCAAGTTGAGCTCGTCCCACGCTTCAATCCAAGTTACCATGGCATCGGCAAGCTTTAGGAAGTAGGGATCCATGGCCCCGAACTTGTCCTTCACCATCTTCGAAAGCTCGATGTAGCATTTTTGGGCAGTCGTGCATTCTTTTGGGAAGTTTAGAGATTGGAAGAAAGGGATGATGTCCTCTTGCCAGAATATGCCTTTGTATTCCTTCTCCAGATTCACAAATGGATTGCTCGCCTTGTTGTGCCAAATGTACGGCAACCCCGTCTTCACTCCAATCCCCAAGTGATCACATATCACCTGAAAAAACGAGTTTTGATCAGGGGACGCTTGGTTCAAAATTCCTTATAATGGAAATGGTAATAAGATGACTAGTTCACTTTTATCAATATACTTCGTACGAAGTAATGAAACTCAAAATAAGTTAATTATTACACCATTTTGATTAATTATCTACTCTCCTACAACTATAATCATTTCTCCTCACTATTCTTTGATGAATAATCATTTTTGGGATAAGGTACACACTGACCTGGATTATTGCTTTCACTACAAATTGGACCCTGAATTATTTTTTCGTAAAAAAAAGCACTCCATCTTCCAACTTATAATAAAGTGGGAGATTGAGATCCCTCCATTAAATTATGAAGCAAATGGTGTTAAATCAAGAAAGGCGCTAAAATTGGCTGCCAATCAACAACCAGAACTTCTCAAAAAGGTTAGTAATTTAAATCTTCCTTCTTAGCTACAATTGAAGTGCCATAGTTCTTGAACTCCTCTTATTCACATGAAGAAGAAGGAAGAATGGAATGAGAAAATAAACATCATTTCCTCTTTAGTTGACATCAGGGCGTATTATCTTTCATTTCATTAGTTAAAGCGTATATTTGTTTGATTTTAAAGAAAAAATGCGACTCTAAGGTACAAAGTTTCTAACAAAAAGACTCTAAGGTACAAAATACGTTAAATGTCAAAAACTGCACTCCAAAATAGGCCTAGAAGTGCAGAAAATAGGCCAATTTTGGAGTGCAGTTTTTGGCATTTAACTCACTTTATACCTTAGAGTCACTTGGGAAGTGACTTTGTACCTTAGAGTCACTCCCCCGATTTTAAAAGATGGAGGGGCCTATGTGAACCAAAAAGTCAGGGTCCAATTTATACCCGAGACAATTATTCAGGGTCTAGATTGTACCATATTTCATCTTTTTTTTTCTTTTTCTGACACTACAAAAAAATAAAAAATTGTCTACAATTTTTTTTTAAATGGTTACAAAATTAATTTGATCTTTAAAAGGTGAGGATTGCCTACGACTTGCTTACCAATTTTTAGAATAATCTATTAAAAATTACCTACACAAATAATTTCTTAGACAAACAAATTACCTACGAACAAACCGCATACACATTCGTAATTTTCATATGCAAACAAATTACATACACAAATTAATAATTCCCTAAACAATTATATTGCTGGTTTAAAAATGGCCTACAAACAAATTTACCTATAAATTACATTTCTGTAGGTAAATTTTCCTATGAATGAAAATGTCTATATGATTGGAAAATTTTGTAGGCAGATCGTTGGCAATAAAACTATTTAAGGACGAAATTATTTTAGTTGGAAATTTCATAGGTATATATATTAAAAAAATTTGTAGGCAATTCACTATTTTCTTGTAGTGTCATTTATTTCAAAATTAGAGAAAAACACTAACAATATAATTAATCTATCATTGAGACAACCCTTCTTCTAACATACTCATTTTATTACGGGTAGGTAGGGGGGACGTAAAAGAAAATGAGATTATCATTTTCATTCCCATCGAAAAATTTGAATCATACGCTCCCTCAATTATCTTCTAATTAATTTCATCGATTACAAAAGGCATAAAAGTGAATGGTAGAGGTTACCTTAATACACCAACCGGCCCACATATCATCGTATCTTCCAATGGGCTGGCCCTCACCCATGAGGGCGAAATACATAGCAGGCCCAATGAGTTGTCGGTCGAAACAAAGGTCCATTGAACACATAGGGAAGGGGGACCCCTTAGGAATTGTCATAACCGCGTCCACATACCTACGCCACCTACAAATATTAGCACTCACACATATATATACTCCCTCCAATTCAAATTGAATGTGGGTTGGATCAATTCACATACATTAAGAAAATAATTGACATCCTTTTATACCCTTAATTAATTACTTCAAAATGTTACATAAGATTTTGAAAATTTGTGGGAACGTGGCGATCTAATATTTAATGGACACAAGGGTAAATTCGGAACAAAAAAATTTAATTAATATTGAAAGTGCACAACGTCATTTAAATTGCAAACCTAGTGTTGCGCTCACGAGGCTTGACGAGCTGAGTGGGGGCGTCGTAATCGGGGACGTTGAGCCAGAGTCCATGAGAAACGGCAGTGGGGACACCCTCCCTCATGCTAAAGGGATACCCACGCATGAAATCAACACCTTCCCTGAAGGGATCATACAATGTGTTGAAGAAGAATGGTGTTGATGGTGATTGCAAATTCTCAATGTGTTGTGCCACGACATTTATCTCTTTGCCGCTTGGATCTTTCGCCACCTATATATTAATATACTCAAATCTTTAAAATCTAAAAATATTTGCACGTACATTTTACCCATCTGGACAATGTCAATTTAAGTGGCTTTTGAGTTGCACATATGCATATTTAATAAGAGTCCGAGCTTGATTTAAATTTTTCAAAAGTTCTACTCCTCCTCGGAATTACTTATGTGTGTAACAAAATAAGAAAAAATGGAGTAATGAGTAATGTTTGGAGGGATAATTTCATAAACGTTTATGTATAAAATAAAAGAATGAATTTAATTATGTATATGTTCAGGTCTAAAAGGGATTTGAATACATCCAAAAGTAATATATTTTGATGCACCGTGTACTTATAGTTCATTTTAGAAACATTCAACTTGTTATATCGAAATATGCAACTTGTTTATATTGAACCTTGCAACTATTAATATGAAAAAATAATTGCATGATTCAAATATGAAAAAATAATTGCATGATTCAGTGTAAACAAGTTGCATATTTCGGTATAACAAGTTGAATGTTTCTAAATTGCACTATGAGTGCACGGTGCACCTGGATGCACATAAGACCAACTCTTATGTAAAATCGTGATACAATGAGTCTGGTGAGAGTTTCATTTTTGTGGTCCGTAAGTTATTTTGGAAAGTTCGAAAAAAAAAAGTAATTTTAGAATGACGGAATAATAAATTTTGATTTAAAGGAATCTTTTAATAGTTAATATTATTTTTAATTTTTATTAAAAAGTAGAAAGAGTAAATCTTACGTGCACGAGGTGCGTCTTTAAAACATGTAAGTTGATATTTTAATTAAAAATGTACTTGAATTGCACGGTGCATTAAAGACGGATCTATTAAGGGGTTGCACGGGGCTTTAGCCCCGGTGCAAGCCCAAAATAATCCCATATATATGCCTAAATATGGTTATATTAACTCTAAGCCCAGTCTAATGTTGAATTACAAAGACTTTGAGCACATCCCAAAATTAATTAATTATTTGAGAGGAGCACGACTCACCGGTCGCCGCCACAGATTATTAATTTTTTTGGGAACAGGCAAAATTTTATTAAGATGAAAAAGTCAAGAGTACGAGAAGTACCCTCAAGAGCTTGAGAAGTTACAATCGAAAGGTTATAATGAAAACCATGAATGAGTCAGAGACCGAAATTACAACAAATAGAGTAACGGTTCTCGTAACCACTCGCTAACCGAACAACCTGTTTTAATACCAAATTTCTGCCATAGATTATTAATAGATATGCTTCACCAAGTCTTCTATCTTCTTTCTCCCCATTCTTCTTTTACTTTTAAAAAAAAAACGAATAAATTTTCTCTTTTTAAATCATTTAGCATTTTGTTCTTATAATAAAACTTTTTGTTATTATTTTATTTAAAGATGGATTGGTATATTGTGTATTCAATTTTTGTCCTATATATTGTATTCATATTTAATACCAAGGGCCGGTATTAGTTCAATTAAAGTTTGAATTATTTAATAATAATTCAAATATGTTCATTGTATTAAACCAGTTATTATCAATATTCAAAGATTTCTACTTTATTTTCTTAGTTAACAATTGAACTTAAGTATATTAATCTGATGTTACAATTTTATTTCTTTAATTTTATTTGTTAAATTAACTCATTGTTTATTTATTAATGGAGCAAATCTTGACAAATATAGAGAAATAATTTATTTTATTGCCATGTGTGATATTTTAAAATTTAAAATGGAACACCAACGTTTTGCAAAGCGCGTTTACTCTTCAGTCTAGCATTTCAAACTCATTTATTAATGAATTTTAGGTTTTAAAGATTCGTGGGTCATACGACTTATGTAAACGTCGAAATATTTTATTATGTATAAAATTTAAAGTGACGAAGTGTTTACTTTTCAGCCCACCCATTTATTAAATCCTGGATCCATCTTTACTGTGCACTCAATAAAAACAATTTATACATTTTAAAAATATATTTGAAGTAAATGGTGCATTGAAAAAACACTTACAAAGCAATCGTCATCAATGGTGAAGATGTACTTCTTGAATGATGATCAAATGGTACGGTTCGAAGAACGGCCGCCACGTCTCCAAGAAATCCAGGCTCCGGATAGATGGAATCACAATGTCCACCTCGTCCTTCAGCGGCGGCGCCACCGTTATTGCTGACATTATGGGATTTTGAAGTGTTGAGGAAAGAGTGAAAAAAATTATGAAATTTGATTGTTATTTTATAGGGAGGGAGAATGTAGATTAATTCTTGAAATCTGATTGTGGAGTGGGGTGGACTAGTTGGAATTTTTTTTATATCACATTAGGATTTCAAACTTCAACCTGCAATTACGTCTAAAGATACTTACTCTTCCACACTTGATTCGAGATAAAAAAAAAATCTCTAATAATAATAATATATTCCACATCACCGACCTTTATTAGATATAGAGTTGTATCAAAGGTAAGAGAATTACTATAAATACAAATGGATGGTAAATGCAAAATGAAACGCATCAAATTATCTTATATTAATTTCTAAATTAAACGTTAATGTTTCATTATTTAAATTTAGAGAATTAAATAGATGAGATTGTATCTATTTAAATTGAGGATCATAAAAATGAAATACACGATTGTGTGTACTTTTATCATTTATTACGAAATCATAACCGTATTTAATTTATTTATGTTGTAATATAATGAAAATAAGATGAAAAATAATTCAAAACATCATTGTTATCACAAACAAGTTCTTCTTTCTTCCCACAAAAAACGTTTCCCTCTCATTCTTTACACAGACTAATATAATACACACTCCGTCACAGAAAACTATGCGCCAACTTTTCGGAGTAGAGATTAAGAAAAATTACTTTATGGGGGTAGTAAATGTGTATGGGAGGATAATAAATGTGTATTTTAAAGTTATAAGTTGAAAATAGTGTGATCATTTTTGGGTGTGCAAAGTCTTATAAGACAGAAAAAAAAGGAAAGTGTGCTAAGTGTTTTGGGACGGATGATGAATTATTTATTGTACTTAAAAAAAAATACTTTTTCCTATAAAATTTATGATATACTCTTATTTTATAATACAAGCACTATAATGATCAATCCAAATGTACATTAAATGGATATATTTTGAATAATTTACACAATTTTAATAAGTAATTCGATTATAATATAGGGTTAATTCTAAATAAATACATGACCTTTAGACCAAATATCAATTTAATCATGACTTTCAAAATTATTGTATAAAAGTCCAACATTTGATGTTGTTGCAAATTAATACACGTTTTTTTCCAACGACCGTGAAGAGACGATGTGACTCGCCGAAACTATTATTTTTGTTATGTCAGACTACACGTAGTATGAAATGTCTAAATCATAAATATAAAAATATTTTAAAAGTAAATTAAAAACAAAATAAAATAAATAAAATCTAAAAAAATTAAAAAAATTATTTAAATCTAAATTCCAAACCTTAAAAACTAATTCTCGTCGTCAATGTTTTAAAATTAAATATATTCCCATGTTCCAAAATTAAATGTAATCCCTTTAGTTTCTCTTCTCACATTCAATCCACTCATTGTGTATTGTCACTCCCTCAACCCCTGTTGGGAAATTTATTAAGTTTTCAAAAAAGTTCCAAAACAGATGTAATAGGACCAGTCAGAAACTGTTAGCTGACTGACGTTTTATATTGAGAACTAGGCTGACCAGTTGATAACTGATGTATAGAACAACTGATGTATAAGTTAGATTAGATCACACATTGAGGGGAAACTCAATGTGTATAGCTCTTAGTATTGAAGATCAGTTATAAAGATCACTTATGAAGATCAGAAGAGAAGAACTGAAGATCTGAAGATATCAAGACTGAAAACAGATAAAGTACATCAGATGAAGTCAGTAAGTCAAGCTAAGACAACTTACAACCGAAGACTTCAAATAGGGCAGATAAGTTCACCTGATCTGTTCAGTTCCAAGAAGTGTTCTGAAAGTTCACTATACTTTCAGAAAGGTCGATCAGGCAACAAGCATAAAACCTATCAAGACCAGATTGAATGGTACTTGCTAGCATATGAGAGATCGACATGACTGTATGGAACTAATAGGACTCGGGGTTGGAGGCTCAATGTTCAACGACTAGAAAGGACAAAGTTGCATGCTTTCGGCCATACCGCCTCTGAGAAGAATCATATCAACCCTGCAAACCTACCTGAAAATCGACCGAAGTTCGAATTGCTCTCCAACGGCTAATTCGAAACCGGGCCTATAAATATGGGATCAAACCTTCAGAGTAAGACTACGGAAATTATTCACAAGCAGAAGCTCTTAAGATTTCCGCAAGAAGAACACAAGCTCAAGATTATCTCTTTAGTGTTCATCCCTTAGTTCTTAGCAGAATACTTATCCTCTAGCTTTAGGCTAATCAGAAGATAGGATAGTATTCCAGTTGGAACAAAACAAATCTTATACCAAAACCGTGTTAGGTTAAGTTTGTTATAGCAGGATTTCTATCTAGGGTTTCTAGATTAGATTTCTGGGATTGGTTGAGTGTGAACTCGTTAAATATCTGTTGGTTGTACTGTGTTGGACTAACAATTAAACTTAGTTCAGTTGGTAAAGTTGGTGCCCCTGCTGATAGGGAAGAGTGGACGTAGGACAAGGATCTGATGATGTCCCAGCTGAAGCTACTTCTAATTCCAAATCTGTTGCATTTCAGGCAGCAAGTAGCAGTTCATGAATTATGGAACCAGTTGGAAACATCATCAGTCAAGCTGAACAAATTGCCCTACTGACAAGAAAGCTAGAAAGAACAAATGTTCAGATGGGCAAATACAAGAAGTTTTATGATGACTATCGAAGGAATAGAGGAAGAGATCGTCATTCATCTGACAGATCGCAAGATAGATATCGTTCATCAGACAACTGGGATAACAGAAGAGAAGAAAGGAAGGACAATCATTCTGACGAAAGGAAAGATGATCGAAGAGATGACCGGAAAGAAAGCAGACATGATGATCGATCGGATAGGAAAAGTTCTGACTACCGACAGAATGGGAAGTCTCCTGACAGATACTACAGAAGACATGATTCTCGAGGCAGAGGAAGCTCCAGAGATTCTAGAGTATGCTACAACCGCCGAAAACCAGTCATTATAGTGTTGGCCCGCATCGACTGACTCCCCCAAAGAAAGAGAAGAGAAAACGGAATGAAAGATAACAAAGGTACAAGAGACGTAAAAGCCATGGTTGCGCATACATCGAATTGACGATTCTTATCCGCCATCGATGATTCTCGATATTCATCTGTTGAAGATTTAAATCGATTACCTGGCCCGGCGATGTCAATGATTTGAACTTCTTATCTGATGACGACATTTGTTTCATGGCTAGAGAATCAGATCAAACCGAGGTATTCTCTAAACCTTCTGTGTCTCATTCTTCCACACCACATGTGCTGAGCACATCTGCAGGAGAGGTCAACTTGCAGGTTTACAATGACCAATTGCTTGATGATCTTTCCAATGCAATAGATACTTATACACGAGTGGAAGTTGAGAACGATAACCTGAGAGCTGAGAACACCAGACTTGTTAAGGAAATTGAGGCAAGTAGAAGCAAATTTGAACTAAAATCACTGAAATCGCTCGTAAGATGACCACAAAATTGGAATTTCTGAAGGTCAGCTCTTCTGATCAGGGAAAGCTGGTTAAGGAACAGTTGGCTCTCAACCTACAACAAGCCAGTGAACTCAAATCTCTTCAAGGTAAGTTTGATGAACTCTTACGGATGCATGAGAATCTGAAAGTTCTTGAGGACGGTCTACGTAAGAAAATAGAGGTTTTCACGAAATCTTCTAAAACTGTTCAAGATCTGAACAACTATTTTTCATTACAATCGAATCGACAAGAAGAGAATTGGGTATGAAATCCTACGATCCTTAAAAGTCCCATCCGTTCACGTCCGGAAAAGTGTAACCAAACGAGTTTCACCAAGATACAAAAATACCAAATTTGTATCCGGTAAGGAAAAGAACACCGATCGAGCAAGACAAGTGTCGATCGTAGGGAACAAAAATGGACCTCAACGATAAGACATCGGCTAGGTATAATCGGATGAACCCGGTTCTTTCCGAGGAGACCACAACCAATCAGCAGAGTAGGTATCGTTGGACCATCTCGAAAGGACGATCCCCAAATGATCAGAGCTCGATCAAGTACCTAACAAGCAAGCTAAGGGTAAACCGCTAAGACCAACTATGCGAAAAGATATGAATCTTTTAATGGTAGCGATCGTACCTACCCCTACAATCGAAACCTAGAAATCTTTGACTGAGCCCCACTAGATTAAAAAAAGAAGACAAGTTTCAATGAAAAATTCCAAGTCTTCTGATTTATCCAATGCTCACACTCATAATCATACGAACCAGACTGCATATGAAGAGACGCATGACTATGTAGATGTTTATGGGAGACAGATCAAGTCTTTTGTTCTCAACAGAGGTGCCAGATATGTTTGGATCCCAAAAGGTACCTCTAACCCCCCAGGACCCGATTCTACTGGGGTACCTAAAGTCTGAATTGTTTGCAGAATCGCTTGGGACTAGTAAATAAGGGTGGAGAACAGGCAGCTATCTGGTACATAGATAGTGGATGCTCAAGACACATGACTGGAAGCCAGTTTCTCCTTAGCAACTATGTTGAAAGACCAGGCCCAAGAGTTCTCTTTGGTGACGATAACTTTGGTCATACCAGAGGAGTCGGAACCTTAGTGAACGATGACGTACAGATCACAAGAGTTTCATATGTTGATGGATTAAAGCACAACCTGTTATCTGTTTCACAATTCTGGGACAATGGTTTTAGTGTTGAGTTCTCGACAGAAAAATGCACAGTCAGAAATCGAGTTACTCAACAGATCTTGCTGATTGGTTCAAGAAAAAGAATGATATACACAGTAGATTGGAACAGTTGTTCAAGAAATGCATGCCTGATTGTTAAGAGTTCGAAGAGCTCCAGCTAACTCTGGCACAAGAGAATGAGCCATCTGAACTTTAAGACTCTTAACAAGATAGCAAGGATGTCCTTGGTAGAAGGGCTCCCGAATGAAGTATTCTCTAAGGATCAGACATGTGTCGCATGTCAGAAGGGAAAACAAGTAAAAGCTTCATTCAAAGGGATACTTTCTCCTCCATCTAGCAGAGTATTACAACTGCTCCACATGGATCTATTTGGACCAGTTACGCCTCTTAGTTTCAGTGGACACAAATACACTCTGGTGGTCGTGGATGATTATTCCAAGTTCACCTGGGTTATATTCTTGTATAAGAAGAGTGAAACTACAACCAAACTACCCGAGCTGCTCAAGAAAATTCAAAACGAAAAGGGTCTCAGCATAGTAAAAATCATATTAGATAAAGGTACTGAATTCCTTAACCAATTTATATCTGATTTTTGCTCTGAGTTTGGTATACAACATGAGACATCAGCTGCAAGAATACCACAACAGAATGGCGTAGCAGAAAGAAGGAACATAACACTCAAAGAAGCTGCACGCACTACGTTAGCTGAACATGCTACTCAAAGTCGCTTCTGGGCAGAAGCTATCAATACTGCATGTCACCCGCAGAACAGATGTTCTCTGACTAAGATCCACTTCAAAACACCCTATGAACTGTGGAAGGGCAGAAAACCTCGTGTCTCTTACTTCCATGTTTTTTGGTGCAAGTGTTTCATACACAACAATGGGGAGAGTCAGTTGAGAACCTTCGATGCCAAGTCAGATGAGGGTATATTCTTAGGATATTCCTTAACCAGCAAAGCATTTAGGGTCTTCAACAGACGAACCTTAGTTGTGGAAGAAACACCTCATGTGGTCTTTGATGAATCATCATCTGATCAAGAGAAATCTGCTGTAGAACAAGATGTGCCAGACAAACCAGATTCACTGAAAATGGATCAGCTAAGGCTCAAAGGAAAGGATTCAAAATACATCACTGTATATATTCCTAACTTTGACCTTGATGATTCACCAGGTCAGAAAGACCCCAAGGTACATACAACTGTCAGTGAAGAAGTTGGTACAGCTGAGACAGTAACAACTGAACCATCTGGTTTAGGGGGAACACCTGATGTTCCAGCAGACAGACTTCAGCACATGATGAGTCCAACATCAGCTGAGATATGTCCATGCCAAGTGGATCCTACTCAAGTACCTCTCCCAGTCTCTAGTGATGAATCTTTATCAAAAGAGGATGATGTTTTCCAAACTGATGATAATCAGGACAGAAGGACCTGGATAACCAGTCATCCAACTGATCTGATCATCGGAGACCCATCTGATAGAGTCAAAACTAGACATCATATTGGTGAAAGTGCAATGTATTGATGTTATCTGTCTTTGAAGGAACCACTCAGAGTTGAAGAAGCTCTTCAGGATGCAAGCTGGATTCTAGCCATGCAAGAAGAATTAGAACAGTTTGAGAGAAATCAAGTTTGAGAACTTGTAGACAGACCAACTCATCAAGATGTGATTGGTACTAAGTGGGTCTTCAAGAACAAGAAGGATGAGCACAATGTGATAACCAGAAATAAGGCAAGACTTGTTGCTAAGGGATATTCACAATCAGAAGGGATTGATTATGATGAAACCTTTGCACCAGTCGCCCGCCTGGAAGCCATTCGGCTGTTTCTGGCTTATGCAGCTCATAGGGGATTTACTGTATATCAGATGGATGTAAAGAGTGCATTTTTAAATGGGGTACTAGACGGGGAAGTTTATGTTGAACAACCTCCTGGCTTTGAAATGAGCAACCAAGTGTACCATTTAAGAAAAGCTCTTTATGGACTGAAACAGGCTCCTAGAGCTTGGTATGATACATTGTCCCAGTTCTTGATAGAGAATGGATTTACCAAGGGCTTGATTGATCGGACCTTGTTCAGAATAGAAGATGGAGAAGACATTCTCTTGGTTCTGATCTATGTTGACGACATTATATTTAGTTCTCCCAATCAGAAGCTATGTGAGAAATTCAGTAAGCTGATGCAAGGGAAATTTGAGATGTCCATGATGGATCAGATGAGCTACTTTGTAGGTCTTCAAGTCAAGCAAGCTCACACTGGGATATTCATCTGCCAGGCAAAATACACAAAGAATTTGTTGGCCAAGTATGGAGTTCAGAATTGCAAGGAAGCCAGAATTCCAATGGTGACTGCCTTTAAGATGGATCCAGATGAAGAAGGTAAGAAAACTAATCAGAAAGAATATAGGGCTTTGATTGGTTCATTACTATACCTGACTGCAAGCAGACCAGATATAACTTTTGCAGTAGGTGTATGTGCCAGATTTCAGGATAATCCCAAGCAAAGCCACCTAGAAGCAGCTAAGCGGATTCTTAAATATCTGAAGGGTACTGTAAATTTAGGTTTATGGTATCCAGCAGATGATAATCTAGAGCTTAGTGGGTACTCTGATTCTGATTATGGAGGATGTAGGATATATAGAAAATCTACATCAGGTACTTGCCAGTTCTTGGGAAGCAAGCTGGTCTCATGGTTTTCTAAGAAGCAAACATCTGTTGCCACATCTACTACTGAAGCGGAATATATGGCTGCAGGTAGCTGTTGCTCCCAACTGCTCTGACTTTGTCAGCAGTTGAGGGATTACAACATAACTGCTACCAATGTACCTATCTTCTGTGACAGTAATAGCGATTGCTATCACTCAGAACCCTGTTTTGCATACAAGATGCAAGCATGTGGACATCAGACACCATTTCATAAGAGACCATGCAAAAAAGAAGAACATCAGAATGGAGAAGATCCATACTGATAAACAAAGAGCTGACATCTTAACCAAGCCTCTAGCTGAAGTCAGATTTAGAGAATTATGTAATGAGCTAGGACTACTGGATTTAGGAGATGAGGCTCCAGAGTATTTTGGTGGCCTGATCTCAAACACCAGTTGGTTAAGAAACTGATAAAAGGGAGAAGATCAGATGAAGAGAGAAATTCATCTGATCAGAAAAGATCAGTTGCGTACTAACGGATCAAAAAACAGAAGATCAGTTGAAGGGGGAATTTCAACTGATGGGATGTGTGTTGAAAAGGTTAAACTGATAGAGGAACATTGTTGGGAAATGTTGGTAAGGGATAGGCAGAACTTAAGATCAACAGATCAGATGAACTGAGAACCGGCATCATGTGGTATTGACTGATTACAATATCAGTCAATCAGATACGCATTTCTATCACTTTTATCTGTTATTGTTTATCTCTGTTCCTACCTAGTTTACTATACTTAAGTACATATGACGCACGTCCTGCAACACATTAAATGCGGATGTGGGAAACATGTATTAAATGGCCTTTAGTGCGCTTTTTAAAATCCAAAAGCTGTCGGAATAAAATCCTTAACCACACGATCTTCTTTTAAAACTCACCACTTAATCTTGACCATTCATCGATTAATCGATTAATTTACCGCATCGTTTCTCGAAAAACCTCTTTCCCTCCAAAATGCCTATATATAGTAGGAACCTTTCTACAAAACCTTTCTTCGCCCTAAATTTTTCTCTCAAAGCACTATTGCAAAAATCCTATTCACTCCGGCAAAGCACGCTCTTCAAATTTTTTAAAAATTTACCAGAAAACTGCTTCAAATATTCATCACTGGTAAATAAATCATTGCTTATTGCACTTGCTTGTGTTTATTATGAACTACATCATATATGTTTGTGATTTTGTGTGTCTTTTGTGATATGCATTGCATTTAACTCACAATTCACAATCCCCTGTTCTTCATTATTCATAAATATTTATAGAATGTGCACTTTCCTTTTAGATGGCTACACACGGTTTAGGCAAAATTATGTGTAACTATGCATCCCTCGCCAAGAAGGTGGTTGAAGATAGATAAGTCGTATTTGGAGTTACACAAGATCCTGAATCTCAGGAAGTGGAACAGATCTTAATAGACAATCACCTCGACCATTTCTGCTCACTGTCCGGAAATCCGGTGATGCAGTACGAGGCTCTCGAATTCCTCAAGAATTTGGAAATCACATCTCCGGGAGATGAATTCACATCGATGGTAAACAGAGAAGAGACTAGGGTTACCAATGCTGACCTGATACACATTTTTGCCCTACCAAGAGGGAAAATATCTCGGCTCACTATCGCGAGGAAGATGATGACAAAATCCGACAGGAACTGTTCCGGGATGCTGACAAGGGACAAACATCTAGTTTCACCAAACCAATGTTAAAAAGAAAGTATAGATTGCTCTTTGACGTTCTGTCAAAGATAATTCTTGGAATCTCCTTCAGTCCGGACGGACTGACGTCTGTTAAACTGCATTGCCTAGCTGTCATGGTGGACAAAGCTTCAAATATAAACTGGCATGAGGCGCTCAAGGCTGTTCTGGTACAAGAGCACCATAAATTTGGGGTGAATGAACGCATGGAGGTCTATCCATCCAAGAGGATAGGAATCTTAATAAGGTGGCAAAGTATTCGGTAGATAAGCTACCTCAGAGAGAATGGGACAGAGAAGGCATCAAGAACTACAAGGCTCATTTAAACGATTCTGCCAAGATTTTTGGTCCATCTGATTCCGATCCTCAGATCACCATCAAGAGAAAGAGAAAAAGTACTGAGGAAGAAGAGATCGAGACGCTCACGCCCCTAAAGAAAAAAAGAAGACCAAGGTGGCACATCCGTGTCACAGATCGAAGAAACACAAAGTATCTCCAATGAATCTGCTCATAGAATCAGAATGTATGAGGAGGAAACTGATAGTGAGAAGAAGTCTTCCAAGAGCCGGACAGGCAGCAAGTCCACGGGCTCTAGCAAGAAACAAGTTGCCATTCTTGAGAAGCAAAAAATCTCAAGTCAAAGTTCTCCTCGATCACCAGTAGGGGAAGGAGATTTTGGGGCTGAACTTACACGATCTCCATCTCCCCAATCTCGGGCTCCATCTCCTACTCTTATGCATGCCCGAGATCCTAAACAATTGATAGAACCTCCTGCGGGGTTGGAAGAGCAGGGAGGTCAATAAGCCGTGAACAGAGGTCATGCAAATGCAGATGCGGTTTAACCTCCGAAAAAAAATCCCATCCTCACCAAAAAGTATAACTCCAAAGTGGATGAATCAAGCTTTCGCCACATGATCGTAACTAAAGGCTAAGACGCAGAACCGAAAGTAAATACCTGTGAGCTGCCTCGATCATTAGTTCATACTGGATGAGGTTGTGGAGATCCTGGCTTGGAGAGACTTGAGGCTGAAGAACTTCACGGATCTGATTATCATTATGGAACAATTGGGCGGAGCTGATGAATTTGTCAATTTTGACTTTGAAATGCGCAAAGATGCTGAAGTGAGCTCCCCTACTGTTTTAGTATCTGAAGTTGAAGTGAAGAAATTGATCTACCGCAAGCTGGGTAGATCAGTTGAGGAGGCAATGGAAGTCGTAGAAGCTGCAGGCGAAGAGAGGCGATTCTTAGATGAAGGTGATGTTGGTGTTTCGCACGTGACCAACCAACGGAGGCGAAGGTGTCTGTGGTAAATCATGGAACGCCTCAAGATCCAACAGTCGAATATCTTGACAATCCTCGTGGACGACATCACATCTGATCAACTTATTGAGATCAGATCATGCTTCAAGGATTTGTTGCAACAAGATGTTGAGAGTGTTCTGGCAAACATCAGTTTCAACAATTAGAGATCATCGCCAGGCCTCTAAGAAAGTCATGGAGGAGCAAAGACAGTACATGTCTTCCCAGGTCACTGAACTGAAAGAAAACTTTGCCAAGGAGATGAAGCTGATTACTGAAGATTTCTCCAAAACAGTGGAAGACAATCTGACAAAGATTTCCAACTTGGAGGTCTCTCTTATGGTGGCTTTGGACAAGCTGAAGCTGAACGAAGAAAAGCTTGATAAGCTGATTCTTACATTTTCAACCGCCATATAGAGACAAGTAAGTCCGAAAAAAACAAAATAAGTGAACTATCTGCTTTTAAGCTCAAGGCCTATCTTGCCACCAGATCTCAACAAAGCACTTTCCTTCGGCCATTTTTTGGCTCTCGACTTCCCACATTAATGCTCTTTTGATCAAACCAAAAAGGGGGAAGGACAGGTTGAGAAACCAACTGACCTGATCGGAACGACTGAAGACCTTATTCAGACTATTGAGTCACATGGTCAGAGGCTTCAAAGCTTAGACGAGATGGCAATTGAGGTACGTGCCAGGTTGGAACGAGCCAAGATGAAGGGCAAAGGAACTGGACCGTCGCATTCTGCACTTCTACCTTCCCAAACTCTACCTACTCAAAGAATTACGAGGAGTGCATCAACCGCCTGTAGGAGAAGACGTGACGGGCTACCGTGACCGATCAAGAATTGGCTGAGGAGGCCCAACGAATGAGGAAGAAAGAAGGAAGGAAAAAAGTTGGTGAAAGTCCGGCGACTAAGGTAAGATACTCTGCAAGGCTGAGAAAGGGTCAGATATGGAAAGATTTTGTTGAGCCGTTGATCCCAGGCAGAGTAGAAGACATCATCAGAAATGATGATAGAAAGGAAGCCAGATTGAAAACTTGGGGGCGTGATCAAAAAGCGGAATGACCGATGGATGCCTTTCAGATTGAACATTGTACCTTCGTAAGAGTCTCCGGATGAGGAGTTCACGAACCGGATGGAAAACAAACATCCCCGACTTTACGAAGGAGGGTACGAAAAGATGCCAAGAGCATCAATGCTAAGATCACACATCCTCCATATGATGTGTTGGACTATCAGAAAAAGGCAGATGGATTCTTTGACAGACTGGCATTTGAAAGGTTTTATTATAATCTGATTGGCAAAGCTGCCATCACTGATCCAGGCCAAGTTAATGATGTCAAATGGAAGTTGTACCAGATTTTCAATGTGCCTCAGAATCTAAGGGAGATGCCAGAAGGGTACATGCCGAAGGATTAAAAGATCAGAAGACATAGGGAATCGGTTTACATTTTTGTTTTTTCAAAATGTACAATGTAATGCTTTATCTTAATGAAAAACAAACATCGTTTCTGATCCTAAGACAATCTCTCACTGTCTTCTAATTATCTGTCCTTTACCGTTATATTCATATCAATTGATTGTTGGTTTCTCATATGTTTTGGTTTTATCAAAAAGGGGGAAATTGTTGGGAAATTTATTAAGTTTTGATAAAAGTTCCAAAACAGATGTAATAGGACCAGTCAGAAACCGTTAGCTGACTGACGTTTTATATTGAGAACTAGGCTGACCAGTTGATAACTGATGTATAGAACAACTGATGTATAAGTTAGATTAGATCACACATTGAGGGGGAACTCAATGTGTATAGCTCTTAATCTTGAAGATCAATTATAAAGATCACTTATGAAGATCAGAAGAGAAGAACTGAAGATCTGAAGATATCAAGACTGAAGACAGATAAAGTACATCAGATGAAGTCGATAAAGTAGAGCTAAGACAACTTACAACCAGAAGACTTCAAATAGGGGCGGATCGACCCCACTGATCGGGCCTTCAAGTGTTACGAAAGTTCACTATACTTTCGAAAGGTCGATCAGACAACAAGCATAAAATCTATCAAGACCAGATTGAATGGTACTTGCTAGCCTATGAGAGATCGACACGACTGTATGGAACTGATAGGACTCAGGGTTGGAGGCTCAATGTTCAACGGCTAGAAAGGACAAAGTTGCATGCTTTCGGCGTACCGTATACGTAGAAGAATCATATCAACCACCGAAACCTACGAAAATAAAACCCGAAGTTCGAATTTCTCTCAACGCTAATTCGAAATCGGACCTATAAATATGGGATCAAACCTTCAAAGTAAGACTACGAAAATTATTCTGGCGAAGCTCTTAAGATTTCCATAAAGAAGAACACAAGCTCAAGATTATCTCTTTAGTGTTCATCCCTTAGTTCTTAGCGAAATACTTATCCTCTAGCTTTAGGCTAATCGAAAGATAGAATAGTATTCCGGTTGGAACAAAACAAATCTTATACCAAAACCGTTTAGGTTAAGTTTGTTATAAAGCAGATTTCTATCTAGGGTTTCTAGATTAGATTTAAGGGATTGGTTGAGTGTGAACTCGTTAAATATCTGTTGGTTGTACTGTGTTGGACTAACACATTAAAATTAGTTCAGTTGGTAAAGTTGGTGCCCCTGCTGATAGGGAAGAGTGGACGTAGGACAAGTTGTCCAAACCACTATAAATATGTGTGCCTTTAATCTTGCTTTACACACCTGCACACACAACCTCAAGTATCTCTGCGTGCATATTATGTGCGGATCGACAACATCAAGCTTACGATCCGATCGACTTGACACTTTAGTCTTCCGATCCGAATCAAGCACGAATGTTGTTTTATTAAAACCGGGTTTTTTCACACGGTTAACATCTTTCGCACCATCGCTTAAACCGATAGACCTTGAATCGATTTACTTGACAAATCAAGAAAGTCGGATATCGATCAAACCGATTCACTTAAGCTTTCGATCGGGCATACTTGCAAAGCACACCTGATTCACGAAAAGTTTTTGAAGTCTATTCACCCTTCCCCTCTAGACTTCAAACCTCACAAAACCCGTTCGGGACCTACAACCCCTCACTTGTTGTTCTTATTGCAGTCGACCTCCTTAAACTAAATTTGTGAATTATTTATTGAGATTTGATAAATTTTATGAAATGGATATAAATTTTATTTTTTATTTATATTTTAATTGTTTTTTAGATTTTAACTTCTTTTAATTATTATTTTTTATTTTAATTTATTTTAAAAATGTGTAATATTATGTGAAATAATTTAAAAATATTATTTCATATGTATCATTTTAACTGGCAAGTATACACATGCTTCGGTGAGCCATGTCACCTTTTCACGCCCGGAGAAAAAAAAAACGTGTATCAATTTGCAACAATATCAAAGATTGGACTTTAATACAAAAATCTTGAAAGTCATGATTAAATTGATATTTAATCAAAATTTCGTGTATTTATTTAGAATTAACCCTATAATATAAGATGAACCAAAAAGAAAAATTGACCATCTTGGTAAGACCGAGGGATGGAGTACTTATTATGGAATCGTAATAAGACTGTAGGTCATGTAATTGCAAGTATACATCCACACCAAGTACAATATTTCTGTATCTTTCTCTATACATATGAATATGTATTTATATATTTTTAATAGTAAATATATTTTATTAGGCTAAGTCTGGTATACAGTGGCGGATCCAGAATACAAATTTTGAGGGGAGAGTGTAAAAAAATATGTGTTTTAAGTCTAATTAATATATATCAACACTTATATGGTGACAAAATTTTACAGATACATACATATGTAGCTAAACAATGAGAATAATTACACATATTAATATAATTATACACATATATTCATATATATACATTGGAAAAAAAAAAAATAAACCACCCCTAGCCCCCCCTTTGTATCAATCACTGCTTTGGTATGCATTAGGTGCACCGTGCACTTCATAGCGTATTTTATAAACATACAACTTGTTGTGATAAAATATGCAATTTGTTGTATAAGGCCAACAAGTCGATCGATTCATGCTCATAAATTTCGTAAAATAATTTGGGTCTTTTTTTTTATAATACCCTTTATATATATATAAATAAATATTCTTTTAGGATAGCAACTTAGGAGTATTGTGTTTTAAGGACAATAATTTTACGGACTAAAAAATAAAAACAATATATTTTGAAATATGTAAATATATGATAATATATGTTCGTATAAGGCCATCAAATCGATAGATTCATGTTCATAAATTATGTAAAAAAAAAAAGTTGGGGTCTTTTATATATATATATAAGGATCGTGCATAGATCTATATCAATAGTATCTTGTGGATCTTTTACAAACACAAATAGGAGATTACTGAGAAATTCCATAGTCCATGAGTTAACCTGAAAAAAGCTTTTACGCCCAGAAAACGCCTGCGCCTATTCATCGGCATTACGGCAACAAGGGCTAGCCCACATAGTTAACTCATGAATATCACTGGAAAGCTCAAACCTACTGGTTAAACCAACTCTACCTTTGATATATCAAATTACAGATCATTATAGGAATATAATTCCAAATGCACATGATAGTAGAGTATAATTAAGTCAGGTCATGATTCAATACAAGTATTCTAGCCGTCCATAGAGGCGGCGATCATCAGAAAAGAAATTAAAATTGCAGAATTTAAATAACAATATACCTTTAAAAAGCCACAATCATAAACCAGAAAATGTACAGGAATATTACAAGGTTTACAAGGTTGCACACAAGAGAGGGATAAAGAGAGAGAAAGAGAGGGCGAGTCTAAACTCAAGCGTGCCTCAAAAAGAAAAATACAAACCTATTTATAGATGAAAGAGCCGGGCATCAAACCCCGGATTTCAAAATAAAAAAGAAATAGTGTAGAAAAGAAAAAAAAAAACAAAAAGACAAAAAAGTTTGAATAGTAATTACTATTCATGAACAGTACTTTGTCTGTTGATGCAAGCAGTGACAAAATTTGATTTTGTCTGATCCTGTAGCCACATTTTGCTGGAATGTGCTAAGTCAATATCTTCACTAAATTGCCAATAATGAAGCTTGCTTTTTAAGGAGTTTAAGAGACTCTCTGAAACTGGCCAATTCTTGACGATGAGTTGGAAAAACATTTCTTCCTTGATTTCTTCTTAGTGAAGCTTCAAGCCATGGAATCCATACTTCCAAAACTTTAATCATTTTCTTAAGAATTTTGAGATAATTCTTATCATTAATAACATTATTCTCATTATCAATAAGAATTTGAGAAGGAATTCTCCAAATGTTATAATGCAAGACTCCTGTATTAGTCAGAAGATAGCATAATCTGGAACGAATTATTCCATGCTGAATATCCCATCCTTCCGTTGTAAAGGATGTAAAGAAACCATTAGGGTAAGAACCTTCCATAAAGACTTTGTCTTATTTTAATTTCCCTTTGAGAGAATTCTTCAAAAGATCGAAACTTTCTTGAATAGAAAATTCATGATCCTCTTCATTTGGATCCCGCGCATCTTGAAGATCATATCCAGAAATCATTGAAGCGTCTGATTATGAATCAGAAAAATCAATATCATTGAATAAATCATTCTTAATATGATCCATATAAACATCCATAATTTTTTCTTTTGAGAAAATACCAAAATACTTCTTAGAGTATTCAGAGAATGATGGAAGAGAACTAGAAGTCTCATTAACAGAAATTTTTCTGTATTTTTCCATTTTGGATTTAATCCGTGAAATATTTTCCTGTATTGGTGACTCATTAGAACCAGGGGTAATAACATTTAAGTTATTCCAAAATCGCGTTGTATGGAATCTCCATAAACAAGGTGTACCATGTTCAGTATAACCAAACTCTGGTCTCCATTTTAGAACCCATGGGATTCCAGAATCCACAAAGAACATACAAGTAGTTTTACTACTCGTATTATGAGACTTTTAAGTCCGAAGAAATAATAGTATATTCTTCTAAGAGATTTTAACCTCTTACGGCAAGATATCCGCCAAAGCCCCTAAATTTTCCCACCATGAGAAAAGCCGGGTTAGAATTTGATTCCCTTGTGTTTTCACATATTTTAATCAACCAAGTATGGGAATGCTTAGCATTACGATACAACAAATGTTTTATAAAAACTTTGAAGGTAATCCCATGGTTGTCTTTGGTAAATGGTATGTGACTTCATTAGTCATACTTCTTTCAAATAAAAGGTGAAGTTCCCCATTCTTGGATGGAAATAATCTTTTGATAATAAATTTAGAGTAATTGATAGCTTTTTACTCTTAGGAGGAAAATCTTTGGATTTCAACACTTCCGAGACCGATGAGAATATTCTCATAAAATCCTCTGGATTTGTAAGTCTCAACATTCCAATTTGAATTTGGAAAATATTTTTCCATAAGAATCCATAGGGATTCTTTGAATTTCTCATCATCATCTTCTATAATAAGAATTAATTCTTTTTTAGAAGAATCAAAAAATTATATTCTTTTTGTGCAATTGAAGAATATGATTCTCCGAACTACCTTTTGAGGAATTGTCCTCTATTGGTAAATTTTTTCCCCTTTGTCTCAGGAATTCTTGAAACTCCTTTTGTACATTGTCTCCTTTTGAAGAAGAGCCACTTCCAGAAATATTCTGGTTGAAAAGGGATTTCTTCCCATGCTTTGTATAATCGGAGGATGGCCTCTTCCTCCTCTTCCTCTATACTGAGGAATAAGGATTCCTTCCAAAGATGACTCATTTCATCCTGAAGAAATAAATTCACGAGTTAAAAAATCTGGAAGATGATTATCCTTCCCTTGCTTATAAACAATATCAAAATCAAAATAAGCAAAGATGTGATTGCCATCGGGCAAACATTTGTTTAGAAACATTATGTTCAAAATCTTTTAAGAGCATAAAAGTAGCAGCCCTGCAATCAGTTTTAATAGTAAATTTACGATTATATAAATCATCACCGAAATTTAAGGACACATTTAAGAATAGCAAGAATTTCTTTAGCGAGAGCGAATAATTTTTCCCGACTATTATTCCATTTACCGAATAAAATCTAATGATATAATCCTTTTTATTATCAGGATTAATTTGTTTAAGAATACCTCCATACCCCAAATCTGAGGCATCAGTTTCAACAATTTTTTCCCAACAGGGATTAGCCAGCATAAGACAAGGAATATTTTTTACCTTATCTTTTATCCTGATAGCAGCCTTAGTATGATCATCATTCCAAGGAGAAGGATTCTTTTTAAGTCTATCATATAAAATAAGCGGAATCTTCAACAAGATTCTCAATATAAAAGACACATAATTAAAGGCTTCCTAAGAATCTCAGAATCGAAGTTTTATCGGTTATAATATCGAAATTTATTACCAAATTCAATACTTCTTTGAATTGGAATAATATTTCCTTTATCAATAATATGACCAAGAAATTTTATTTTAGTCTGAAATAAAACCATTTTAGGTTTTGAGATGACAAGACCATTTTTAATGACCAAATTTTTAAACATATCAAGATGTTTAAAATGTATTTCAATATCTTTGGGAAATTCAAGAATGTCATCAATATAAACAATAATGAAATCACTATAAGGATTAAAAATGTCATTCATAATTTGTTGAAATTCGGAAGGAGCATTTTAAGCCCAAAAACATCTTGATCCATTCATAATGACTAAATGGTACGTTAAAAGGCGGTTTTATACCTATCGAGGTTGATTAATCAATTTGTCAAAAACCTGATTTTAAATCAAATTTAGAAAAATAAGAGCATTGACTAATCTGTCGAAAGATCCTTTTTTAGGAATAGGATGTCTAATCCATTTTAAAACCTTATTAAGAGGTTTATAATTAATAACTAAACGAGGAACTCCTCGTTCCTGCTCAGAATGTTTATTAACATAGAAAACAGTACAAGACCAAGGGAATTTAGAAGGAGTTATAAGCTTCTTTTGTAATAAGGAAGATATTTCGTTTTTACATAACTCTACGTATTCAGAGTTCATCTGACAAGGTCTAGATTTAGTAGGAATTTTATTATCTCTAAAATCATCTTCATAAGGAAGAGAAACTATATGTTTCTTTCTATCCCAAAAAGCATTAGGAAAATCATTACAAATTTCAATGGAAATTTTATTTATTAAAAATTTGATTTTATCCTGTAGTTTAGAATTATTTAATCTATTACTTATAGTAATATAATTAAGCTCATCTTTAAGAAAAATGATTTGACAATTTTTATTATTAATTTGATCTTGAATCAAATTAAGAACCTTATGAATAGGTTTGGTAATAAACTTAAAAGTAATAGGTTTACTATTATAAGTACCTGTAATACCCTTTTCTCCAACAAAAGTCAGAGGATATATTTTAAAAAGAAAAGGAAGACCAATAATCATTTGACTAGTGATGTCTTCAGCAATAAGAAAGTCACTAGGAATACAACAACCATTAACACAAACATAAGCATTTTTAAGCTTATAATTAATCTTTAAAGATCCTCCTCCTGCATGAGAAAGTGAATGAGTAGTTTTTTCGAAAAACTTAGTAGGAATTATTCTAACGTATAACACTCAAATCGGCACCACTTATCAATCATGGCAATAAAGTCTTTCTTATAAGAATTATTTATAAGAAAAGAAATCTTAAGTATACCATTTATGATATAACCATATTAATGGTAGATAAATGATTCTTCTCCATATTAAAATTATCATCAATATCTAACTATTGTGAAAGAGTATTATAAATTTGGTTTCACAATCTTCAATTTTTTTTTTATCTTTCTCCATAAAAAAAAAACGACGAATGTAAAAGATCAATATTCATTTTTTGAAGTATTTTTACATCGGTTTTGAGATTATTAATCTCATGGACTAAATCATTTAAAGTTCTGAGGATTATTTTTCATGTTTTTTAGGCGAAGAAGTCTTTCCAATTCACCCATATTATAATAATTATTATTAATCTTTTTAGAAAGACTAGTTTTATTATTTTCTTCATTCTTAAAAGAATCATGAAATTGTTCAATGATTTTATCTCTTAAACTAGAATCTTTAATATGTTTAAGAAATTCAAAAATATTATTATTAGTTAAGACACTAATATTCATATCTTGAAATTGACTCATAAGTTTATAAAACTCATTATCAATATTGTTAACATTATCAGTATTACTGATACAATTAAGACAAGGTTTTCCAAGTATACAATCATTGCATTTCTCTTTTTTCTGATTTAACATAATTATCATCATCCGAAGAGGATTCAACAGAAGAACAATCATTATAAGACTTTTCTGATTTAGTATCATTATTAGGACTCATGACAATCTTAAAAAGAGTTTCTTTTAACTCTTCATTAATATCAATATTTTTAATCTTATCATTTGCATAGCACTGATTAGCATAATGACCAGTCCTATTATATTTTTTACAAATAATTGTATCATATCTTCTCTTTTTGAAAGATTTTCTTTTACTTTTAATATTATCAAAATCTTTCTCTTTTTGTTTTGAAGAATTATGTTTTCTTCTTTTTTAATTAGATTTTTGTTTTAAATCTCTTTTATTAGTTTTATACAAACTATTTTTAGGATTAGGATTATCTAATCCAAATTGGTCACATAATTGACCTAATTGTTTTCTTTCTGTAAGATTATCTTTTTTAATTTGGTTTTTTAATTTGAGTTCATTACAAAGATTTATACATTCCTGAACACAAACACTAATGATTTGACCAAAAGTATAAGACCTATAATGGATCGAATTAGAATCCTTTCTAAGAGTTTTCTTAACTCTCTCAGCAAATAAATTAGGAAGACCATCAACAAATTTATTTTTCCAAATATCCTGATTACAATCAGGGATCTCATAGATACGAGACAAGAAAGTATCTTTGTACCATCTAAAATCAGTAAGAGTTTTACACCTCATATTTAAAAGAAGGGTTCTAGTATTTTCATATTTATTGGTATATTGACCAGTAAAATGATCCAAAATAGTAAGAATCAAAGAGTAAACCGCATTGGTTTTAGTTTCACCATTTTCAATTTTAATAAAATTAAATTTTTCCATTCTATTTTGAGGAGTCAAATAATTATCCCACCAACCTTTAAGTTGACCGATAAAACCAGAAGTAATAGCTTGTGCAGTACTAATATCACTATTACCACAAGTTTGATAAGCAGAACTATACATAAGCATGCGATGACATTGAGTGAAAATATGATTATCACTTCCACCATCAACATTCCATTCATAAATACCTTTTCCAGAATAAGAATTATTGAAAAAGTTTTTCTGTTCTTCATTAAGAACATCCATAGGAGTGAGTCTCTTATAATAATAAGTAGACATGGTAGGTCTATCAGCCCATTTCATTTTATTAATACTATCAGTATTATTAAGACTACCATTATTTGGTTGAATAACATGATTATCAGTTAAATCATCATCTAAAGCTGAAATATTAAGATTTCTAAATTTATCATTAATAATCTTTTCTAAGTCAGAAATAGAAGCTTCAGTTTTAAAATCTTTTATCTCAATAGGAGATTGAATAGAAGAAATTGTTTTAATAATAACATTATTATTATTATTATCATTTTCAAATTTATTTTGAGAATCTATTCTAGAGATAATTTTATCAACTTTATCATGTAAAGAAATAATTTCTTCTCCGATAATAGACAAATAAAGATTACAAAAATTATTTTGCTCAATCATTTGATTAACATGTTTAACAGTAATTTGTAAGACCTCATTTTCAATAATTCTGGAGAACGGAAGAAAATTAAATATCCTTTCTCCTTTTTCAATTTGAAAAGGAACATGAGGAGGATAAACCGATTTTTGTATACCACCAGAAATTATTTTATAATCTCTTTCGATGACTGAAATATAATTAATATAAAAAGTTTTAATAAACCAAGGAATATAATAAGAAATTTCATTATGCTTTTTACAGAATTTATAAAAACTGTTAACAAAGTAATCTAAATCATCTTTTGAGAATGATTTAAAATACCAAATTCTAACTTATCCCATTTAGGATTATTAAACTCATCATTAATATGGGCTCTAGTAGAAGAACCTTTAGAAAAATCTAAAAAGTTTGTAAAATCCATAAAATTAAATTTTAAAATTACAATCCGAAATTATTTCGGGATCAAATTCATCTTTGTGAATAATATTATTTTCATTAATAATAATTTTCTCATTGTTATAATTATCATTTTTACAATGAGTATTATCTCTATAAGAGGAAATAGAAGCTCTAGATTCTGAGGGAATTCTACTTCATAATCCAAAGGAGATATAAAAGAATGACTAGACATAGATCTAGTATGAGAATTTGGATGTCTTCTTTGATTATTTTGAAAACCAATATTAATAATACCATCATTACTTTGAGTAATATGTTTAAAATCACTATTTATAATAGGATTTTTTAGAAGCAGTTGTTCTATTATCCAATTTTTCGGAAAAATAATTTCTTCCCACTTAATGGATCTTCCGGTAGTAATATTTGATTTACCAAAATTAGTTTCTATAAGAATAGTCTCATTATTATCTTTCTCAATTTTTTTTTTACATAGGATTAAGAGTAAATAAAGGCTTATAATAAATACGATAATGATACACATAACCTCTGCATGACAGTATGTAATTATAACCATGAGTTTTAACATTTAATGTTAAAGCTTCAAGAATATTACTATCGAGATAAAGATAAAGATAAATTAGGATATCGTCCAAAATAGACGGTCCTAGAGCCAAACTAGACTCTATAATTCCCATTAAGGATTGTGTCCAATTAAGATTTCTACCATCCCCAAGAGAAGCTAGAAAGCTTTACGGTAAACCATTTAAGGTAAGTGGTCTAAAAAGCGACTTAACACAACCAATATGTAAGAACCTATGAGTTCTTTTTTGTAAGGTAAAATATCATTTTTTACTAAGCAATTTAATAACCATCTCTTCTTCTTCATGAAGAGGTATAGAGGATTCGATGGTTTTAACAATTTGTTTAAAACCTATTTTTTCAAAAGCTCCTAATTTATAAACCATTTTAGGCTCAATTTTAGGAATAGTCTATTTATTCAATAGATCAAGATTTTCAGGAATATCATATTCCTGAGCCATACTATTCTTAACAGTATCCTTTAATCGGAACAGATTCATAAGAATCAAGATGTATTGAATCATGAAACCATATAACTTATATTATTTATAATATTCTTTTAGGATAGCAACTTAAGAGTGTTGTGTTTTAAGAACTATAATTTTACGGACTAAAAAATGTAGGACAATATATTTTGGAAATATATAAATATAAGATAATATATTTTAAATTTTATAAATGTAAGACAATCGAGTTCAAATAAGTCCAACTGAAATGTCGTGTGAGATTTGTGCATATTCGGGCTTGATTGTCCTGTACTCACATATTTTAAAATAACATTATTTTATATATATATATACACACATGCTTATATACATAAATTAAATATAAACAAAGATTGTAATATAATTTATTGGTTAATTCTTACTTAGTGTATTTCACTTATTAAGGTTCGAACATAATTAGTTACAAAAATTTTATTAAGAAAAAGGAACTCTATTAGTTACAAAAACCTGATTAAAAAAGTCTAATAAAAACAGTCACTAATAATAATTGATATTGATGTTGCTATTACTATATTTTACAAAGGGTTTGTTTCATTGCTTGAATAATATAGAGAAATTAGTTTTGAAGGCCATGATTGAATCTAAAAGAATGGCAATTTACATGAGCATTGAGGCACTATCCAGAGAAAAACATAGTGTTTGAAGAATGAAGCAATTTGATGAAATCAACCGTCAAGAAGTATCACGGTTAGAGCCGTCAAAATGGGTTGGGCCTGTTGGGCTAGCCCGCCCCGCCGTGTTAAAAAGGTAGGTTGGGTTAAGAAAATTTTAGCCTGTTTGGAGGTGGGCTTATATGGGTCGAACCGTTTGGGCTGCGGGTTTTGGTGGGTTGGGCGGCCCGCCTCCTAAATTTTTTTTTTTTTTTTTTATATATTTGAGAACTTATAATGTTATTTTTTGTGATATTTTGTAAATTAATGTTTGTAGATGATAAATTTAATATGTAGAAGATTATGTTTATAAATTATTTTGATTGATTGGTGGTAAATTTCAATTTATACTAAGTTATATTTATGAGTAATGAATGATTAATTTTATTTATGAGAAATATTTTGTTTTAATTTTATTGTAGTGATAATAATCAACATAATTTTTTTTTTACGGAAATCAACATAAATTATTTGATTTCATTTGATTTTGATGAATTTAATGTGTTTAGAGTTTTTAAATTACATATTTATAATATTTTAAAATATAAAATAATATTAAAAATTTAATAGTGGGCTGACCCGCTTAAACCCGCAACCCGTCAATTAGTGGGTTGGGATTTTGCAGCCCGCCCCGCCCCGCCTCGCCCCGCCAAAAGGCGGGCTTTTGCGGGTTTTGACCCGCCCCGCCCCGCCCCGCCGGCCCGTCTTGACAACTCTAATCACGGTTAATTGAGAAATTAATCTTTTAGTAAATAATTATTTTCTTTTTAAGATCTTGTTAACTATACTAGTTACAATAGTATGTGTAGAAATAAATTTCTCAAAGTTAAAACTTGCTTGTATTCTATTGTGTCACAAGAAAAATTGAATGAGTTAGCTATGTCATTTATTGAGAAAGGAACTATTGAGAAACTTGATTATTCTTACTAGATTAACATTTTTAGTGCTAAAATTGTTAGACAGAGTTGTGTTTGTGTAATTACTTGAGACATAATTGTTATATTAATTTAAGTGTAATAAAATAATTATGCATTATCTTTAAATTCGTAAAATTAAAATTTAAAATAAGGAGAAAGGGGCTGTAATTTAATGTTCAATTCAAATTCAAATATCATTAGACCGACTCTGAGTATAAATAACTAATGATATCTTTACCAATTATTTTGCTCTACTAAATATATATCTTACCAAAGAATAAAGAGTGGGTGGACAATGGACTACATATAGTATATAGTATAATATAATCCCAATCAACCATCATTGAACCAACATAACAATATAATTTATTACAAAATGAAACAGGGGAAATTGTTTTCTTAGATTAATAATTTGGTAAGATTTTTGTTTTAAGGATAATAATTTTTCGAGTTTGAAAATATTATCTTTTTTCTGCTTCTCATTTTACCATTTGAATTTTGTTTAAAGACTAAAATGAGATCAGAAAAAAAAAGGTGAAAAAAGAAAAGGAGAGCAAATGCCTTTTGTGGGTTAGACTTGAGATTGAAAACGGGCTTGAAAATAAAACAAGGCCCATGTAAATTGCTGCTTTTTCCTTATTAAAAAAATACTCCTATTTATTGATCCATATTCGTCGTTCCAGATTAAGGTACAAAACTCAATACACAACGTACAATTTACAAACCCGCTGCCGAATCGTGTTGTTTATCTATTGTACTGTATCGCCCACCAACAACCATTCAGCTGCGTCCACAATCAATTGCAACAATGGCGGATCATAAGGCCATCGTAATCGACGGCAAAGCCGTAGCCCAAACAATCCGATCGGAAATTGCCGCCGAAGTCCGCCGCCTCTCCGAAAAATACAAACAGGTTTTGCTCTAACTTCTGGGTGCGCGTGTGTTTGAAGTTCATTATTAATCATTTCTATGCAATTAAATGATCATCTAAGATTGAAACAGTAAATAGTGGAATATGCTTCCCTGTATATAGAAAATTTACATGAATTGGTTTCAGACACCGCATAATTTTAGCACTTCTAGATCCTGCTTTGAGTATTGTGCGTCTAGCTGCTGAATTTACGAAGTAGTATGCTATGAGTTATTGATGATTTTTTTTTTGTCAAAATCAATTGTAGGATTTTCGATTTTATACGTCCAGTTGCTTAACAATAGTAATAATGGCAGGAGTCCTTTACTTACAGTAATTGAGTAGGTTTTCTGAGCTGTAGTTAGGGTTGATTTCAGGTACCAGGTCTAGCTGTTGTAATTGTGGGGAAAAGAAAGGATTCACAGAGCTATGTAAGTATGAAAAGGAAGGCCTGTGCAGAAGTTGGAATCAAGTCGTTCGATTTGGACCTGCACGAGGAAGTATCTGAACCTGAGTTGATTTCCAAAGTCCATGAATTGAATGCCAATCCTGATGTTCATGGTTGGTGAGCTAATGAACCTAATTCCATTGAATTTTCTGTGCGTCACTTTTTGTTCAATTGATTTGTTCCCATTGCACGTATGTTTGTTCATGTTCACGTTTCCTAATTGTTCAGTTGCAATCAATGCATCTCGAGTAGTTACCTCAATTTCATAAACACTATCATACAAGTTTGTTATATTTTTTCTCTTAGAACTTAGAAGTTGAATATTTTGTTTTTTTACAAACACAGTCTACGATTAGCTCAAATCCCTATGCCTACATTCCATCATATGTGATGATTCTCCACACTCTCATTTGGAGAAGTTTATACCCATATAGATAATCAGAATGGAACCTTATATTATATATCTACGATGTTTAAAGTTGCAAAATTGTAAATGGGGAATATTCATGTTTGGTTGTTACAGGTATATTGGTACAACTTCCGTTGCCTAAGCATATAAATGAAGAGAAGATTCTGAGCGAAATATCCCTTGGGAAGGATGTCGATGGATTTCATCCTCTAAACATTGGTAAATTATCAATGAAAGGCAGAGATCCTCTGTTTGTCCCTTGCACCCCAAAGGTAATTTATGCAACCACGTCCTTGCGTGCAGTACATACAATATATTCTGTTTAACTTCTTTTGATACGTTTCACTATCCTCGAAATATTTTCAAATACTCGGGTGCACTTGTTAAACAGTGAAGCTTTAATTACTGTTAAGGACAAAAGTCGTACACCAGTGCTTCTGCACTATGTCAACATATAAGAGTAAATTCTTATTTTTTGAGTAACACTTCGGTGCTCTAGTTGCATGATATTCAATGAAAACAATTAATAATGTTTAGTGAAATCAGCTAATACTGACCAACTAATATTTTTTAATAGAATAACTACTACCATTAAAAAATGTACTTTAGTTGTACAATGCAAGTGGTGCATAGAAGTATTTGCCTTGTTTTGATGGTTTTTCAGTTTTACTTAATAGGGTTGCCTCGAGCTTCTATCGCGAAACGGCATTAGTATTTAGGGAAAGAATGCCGTTGTTGTTGGCAGAAGTAACAAAGTTGGTTTACCTGTTTCCATGCTGCTTTTGAAGGAAGATGCTACAGTTACTATAGTCCATTCGCGTACCAAGGATCCTGAAAACATCATACGCAACGCTGACATTATCATCGCCGCTGCAGGCCAAGCAGCAATGGTAATAAGATGCATATAATAATTGCCTTCCCCTTATTACATCATTGTGTCTGTCAATTGATCTGTCTATGGATAACTCTGTTTTGACTTTCATGTTGCAATTTTTTCTGCTTTTTCATATCAGCAATCTTATAAATTCTTTAAAAGACAGCCCCAGTAGATGATTTTAGATTATTTGGACACGTATATAGGAGGCCTTAAGATGTTGAAAATAGAAAATCAGCAAATTAGATGGGGAATGAAAAGAGGAAAGCCTAAAAAACTTGGGAAATTATAAATTGTATACTACATCAAAATTAAGGGTAGATTACCGAAAGAACCCCATAATATAATTGTGATACGTATGTTCGTTTCGGGCTTACAGTGGACGTGGGAAATCCGGACTTTGAAGTCCTAGGATTTCAAAATCTTGATGAATAGTTAAGATGTATGTTTGTTATGGGATTTATAGGGTGGGATGATGGAAAAGATGATTGATGTGATATTATTATATTATTTTGAGTGTATTAGGAGAATAAAAAAGTAGATGATGTGAGTGTATTGAGAGAATAAAAGGTAGAGTAGTAGTAGGTTATGAGGTAGAGTAGGATTAATAGTATTTCAAAATCCTTACTTTAATTCTCGAAACAAATGGGGGTTTGAGATTGTAAAGTCCAAAGTTCGCCGAGATAGTCGCGAAACGAACATACCCTTGGACACCAAAACAATTATTTGATTGATCAAGAAATGCAAAATCATTTCTCTTATTGTGTTTCCATCATACTTTCATCGATTAGTTGTTTCGTAGTCTTGCATTATTAGTCTCTTAAACGATTTTTTTAGTCAATTTAGGGGGTATTTGATATAAAACCACAGGGTTCTTTTGTATAATGTGGACAAACTGTTTTGGTACTTCACCCAAAAATTAATGAGGAATGTATCCTGACAAAACACGATGGTAAGATATGATCCAAATGGCTATAGTTTCTTCCTATTGCTGTTTCTTACGAGTAACATTATCCAACTTACAGATCAAGGGGAGCTGGATTAAGCCCGGTGATGCAGTAATTGATGTGGGAACGAACGCGGTAGAGGATCCAAGTAAGAA
Organism: Stenogyne calaminthoides; assembly: GCA_037126765.1. Classification (NCBI taxonomy): domain Eukaryota; kingdom Viridiplantae; phylum Streptophyta; class Magnoliopsida; order Lamiales; family Lamiaceae; genus Stenogyne; species Stenogyne calaminthoides. Next base: position 4,386,118 of record JBBCBC010000022.1, on the reverse strand, counting down.
ATCAGGTTATAGGCTAGTTGGTGACGTGGACTTTGAGGAAGCGTGCAAAGTAGCCGGATGGATCACTCCAGTTCCCGGTGGTGTGGGACCCATGACCGTCACGATGCTACTGAAGAACACCTTGGATGGAGCTATGAGAGTAATAGAGCGTTAGTGTTTCTTTGTTACTGTTACTATTACTATTATCATGGTGTTGTAGATGATATAGCCGATCAAATATACAGGTACAAATACAATATTAAGTATGTTTATGCAGACATGTTAATCTAGATGTGCTTAAATGGATGGTGATTATTTCATCGGATTTAGCATGGGTATTGATCACTTTTTGTTTCTTCATGTTTATGTGCATCAATAATAACACTCTTTTAGGCTTGAATTATTTTGCGTGAGATTCTGTTATCCCAAAAGGGACGCTGCGTGTAATAATTGGGATAATTGTTTTTTGACATTTTTACAAATTCAGTCATAATTTTATGAATTTAATAGTATTATGCATTATGTTCTTGGTAATTCTGTCATATGCTATTGTATGGCAATCTCTTGCTCATATATTGTTACTAGTATGTATCCTCGTTTACTACGTGGGTTCGAAAGAAAAAAAATATTTTTTTATTATTTTTTATTGAATATTTCTAAAGGTTATTTAGTTCTGTAAGGAGATTTAGAAAATCACCATTGAATTGGTGATGGGGAAAACTGAGATTAATAATAGAGAGATTACAGATTACAACATAACTTGCCCAAGATATTTGGGTGATGTACATGGAAAATATAAATTACACGGTCAAACGAATAATGCCTAATTATTATCTCTATTACCCCCCGTCAAGCGTTGCGTGAGATGAAGGCACACAGAGCTTGGAACGTAGAAATTCAAAGGCAGGACGAGGTAAACTCTTTGTGAAGATGTCTGCTAGCTGCAGATGTGAAGGAACAAAGCTGGTAGATAACTTTCTAGAAACGAGCTCACGAACAAAGTGGTAATCCAAATCCATATGCTTAGCTCACTTCTGAGCCACTGGATTTTGACTCAAAATTGTCACAAAGAAGAGTGGGCTGAGAGGAGAAGGATGACCGCAGTTCCTTCAAAAGATTAGTGACCCATACCAACTCGGATGTTGCATTCGCCATTGCCCAGTACTCGGACTCACAACTTGAGCGGGCTACCGTAGGTTGTTTCTTGGCACTCCAAGAAACCAGATTTCCCCCAATGAAGATCGAGTATCCATAAGTCGAACGACGTGTCTCAGTACAACGCGCCCATTCGACATCAGAATAACCTACGACAGAAGTATCAGGTCGCTTACTGAAAGAGAGACCGCTGTGTAATCTCCCCTTAACATATCGAAGAATACGTTTCACTGCCAAAAAATGATCCTCGGTCGGAGATTGAAGAAATTGACTGACCGAGCTGACTGCATACGAAAGATCAGGACGTGTGATGGTCAGATACTGAAGGGCTCCAACAAGAGACCTGTATAGAGTAGGATCACAGAATGAGGCACCGTCACTAACGAGAGACTCCCCAGCTGCCAAAGGGGTGGAAACCGGCTTAGAATCCAATAGTTCAGCTCGTTCAAGAATATCGTGTGCATACTTGGCTTGACCAACAAACAAGCCAACAGAGGTGTAGGAAACCTCAAGCCCAAGAAAATAATTCAATCGCCCAAGGTCTTTGATAGCAAACTCACGATGAGTACGAGAAATAAATTTTTGCAACAACGAGCTGTCATTCCCTGTAACAATGATATCATCAACATATAGTAGCAAATAAATGACAGATGTACCTCGATGGAAATGAAATAATGAGGAATCACAGCGACTTTGAAGAAAGCCAAGACCGGTGAGATATGTGCTGAATCTTTGAAACCAGGCTAAAGGTGCCTGACAAAGTCCATAGAGAGCCTTCTTAAGGCGACAAACATGATCGGGAAATCGGGGGTCCACAAATCCCGGGGGTTGAGCCATAAATACTGGTTTGTCAAGAACGCCATTGAGGAAAGCGTTCTTAACATCAAGCTGATGAAGAGGCCAACTATGCTGAACAGAAATAGCCAGGATGATACGAACAGTTGCAACCTTGACAACTGGACTAAAGGTGTGATGAAAATATGTACCTGGAATTGTTGGGATTATACTAGAAAGTATGCTTTTTACTTTGTATAATCGAAACTGAATTTTCAGACTTATTTACTGAAATAAATTGTTTATCACTGATGCTTTAAATATTATCGAATGTTACATATATTTACTGCATAACTTTTCAATAAGTCGTACGTGTTACATTGTAGTTAATTTAGTGATACCAGATCACAGAAGATTAAATTAACAGTCTCTTGTAACTAAAAGTACGCCATTCACGACCTAGATGGAAATGAACAACCCATCGCGAAAGGTTGAAGTGTAAGGCTCAGATTGGCTTTTCTTGACCAAGAGATTACACTAGTGCATGACTAATGCACTGAATAGGACCTACAGGAGGATAAATTCTTCAGAACTGAACAATGAAGAATTAGACCTCAGTGGTTCGTTATTTCTTAATCTTCGTTCCTTAAATAGGATCACGTGGGATTGATAACTATTGCTTTGACTTATCATGGGTAGAGAGTCAACGAGATTCAATATTTTTTATCTTGGACAATATTATTAGTCACATGTGATTTTTAAGATTTAATACGAAGAATCGTGTGCAAGTACGCTTGTTTGATTTGCCCCCTTGGGAGGTTCATAAGCTTTATCATACTAAATCTTGCAAGTGGAATTAGTTTCCGGTATGAATAATAATGTTGAACCGTTCCTTGACCAAGGACAAGAGATATTAATTAACGGAAAGCTATTTCAGTGGCTTGAATTAATTAATGGGCTAGATAATCTTAAACACGGGAAAAAATGACCGGGAGCCATATTGACTGTAATGTGGGTTAAGATGGATAGTGCAATATTAATTATGTAGTTGGATTAATTAATATTTATGGGCTTGAATAATATTGTGGCTCAATATTAGATATTCAAGGTCAATTAGAAGGTCCAATCTTAATTCTCTTAAAGGCCCCCTAAGTAGCCCAACATATAGTCCAATAACTGAAAAATGTGATTAAAATAAAATAAATATTGTTGCTTATTTTTCCAATAAATTTCGAAAATTATGGATGAGTTGGGAGAAAGATTTTCTTTGAATTTTGTTATGGAATGAAGATATGTATTCTTGGAATACAAGATTATCTCATTAAATTCAAGAAATCTCGCACTTGGTTAATTCATAAGTGTTTTTCGAAAATTTGAAAATAGAGGGCAAGAACGATTTTCTTGATTTTCTTGAAAAGATATTATGGAAGATATGTATTTTTGAAATACAAGAATATCTCATAAATTCAAGAAGATCCAAATCTTGGTTTCTTGAAACCCCATATTTTCGAAAATCCATAGCAAATAGAGTAGGTGGGATTTTTGTGGAATATTATAATTATGGGAAAAATAATATAGGAGATATATTCAAGATTTCTTGGAGATCAAGAAAAGTTTTTTCCCACATTGTTTTTTCCTTTTGTTAAATCGTTCACAAGAATCCTTCCACCGGATAGTCGAACGAGGGCTAAGGGAATACTTGGGAAGTCCTTTCGGTTAGTCTAATCAGCCACACTGTTGCCATCCCAAGAGGTACGTTCACGTAAACTCGTAGTATTCCGCATGCGTAAGTTTTACGTGAATTATTATATGCATGATATGTTGTTGGATTATTATTTGAATTAATATAGGATTAATTCATGCTAGTAATAATTAAAGAATTAAATTTGTATTTAAATATTCACCCCGAATAGATCTGTGCAACTTATTCCCCAACAGGAATCTGTGTGAAGCCTTGAGCAATAAGACGAGCCTTGTGGCGCTCTATAGGACCATCGGCATGAAATTTCGTGCGGAACACCCACTTGGAGCCAACAATATTTGTACCAGGGGGACGTGGTACCAAGTTCCATGTTTGATTCGAGCGAAGGGAGTCAATCTCTTCTTGCATTGCAGCAAGCCACTCAGGACGCTTGGCAGCAGACTTAAAGCCACGAGGCCCAATGGTGGCAACGAGAGCGGACATCAAGGCTATAGATGCCAAATCAAGTGGATACCGAGGCTTAAAAATACCGCACGGACCCGTGTGAGCATCGGATGAAGCTGAAGCCCGGGCGGTGGGAGTTCGGGGGCACCAGCTGCTGGATGGGGCTCGGCAGCATCGGGCGCGACCTGTGGATGCACCTAGATAGGGACCGCAGTAGGGGGTAGCTCCAGGTGAGGAGCAGGAGCTGGCTCCGGGTTGGGAGCAGGATACTGGACGAGAGGGTCCACAGGCACGAGCTCGAGCTGATCATCAAGAACAATCGGCAATTTGCGCAAAGCAGATGCAGGGGGTGTGGGCGCAGGTGGCGTTGACGGGCTGGTCGAGGTGTGTGGGCCATCTGAAGCATCTAAGAAAGTGGTAATATCCAGATCGGAAACCGGAGTTGCAGATGGCTCTCTAGAAAATGGAAAACAATGTTCATCAAACTGGGCATGGCGTGTAGTGAAAGTACGAGAAGAAATGGGATCAAAACAATGGAATCCCTTGTAAATGCTATTGTACCCCAAGAAAATACACGATCGACTACGAGGCTTTAGTTTATTCGCAGCATAATCCCAAAGATAGGGAAAAACACGACACCCAAAAGGCTTGAAGTTTGCATAATTAGGAGCATAACCAAATAGCAACTGAAACGGAGACGAATTATGCAAAACAGAGGAAGGAAGCCTGTTGATCACAAATACAACGGTAGCAAATGCATCAAACCAGAGAGAAGCAGGTGCATGAGCATGAAATAACATGGACAAACCGGTTTCAGAGATGTGACGATGCTTACGTTCAACCCTACCATTTTGTTGTTGAGTGTAAGGGCAGGACAAGCGATGAAGTATACCATTAATATTTATAAAATTACGGACCTTAGAGTTGACTAATTCAGTTCCCCCATCACTTTGAAAGACCTTGATCTTACGATCAAATTGAGTGCAAACAAAGGTATGAAACAGAACCAGTATATTATAGAATTTAGATTTGGCATGCAACGGATAAACCCAGCAAAAACGAGAATAATCATCAATGAAGGCAACATAATAACGAAACCCATCAGCAATAGATACTGGTGCAGGACCCCACAAATCACAGTGAATTAAATCCAAAACACAATCAACACGTTTCTCATTCAACTGAAAAGATAATCTCTTGCTCTTAGCCAACTGGCAAGAGGAGCAGACACTTGGACTAGGTAAAACCGAAGTAACAGACAGATGACCAAGTTTATTTAATAATGAAATAACAGGAAACATGACATGCCCCATGCGTAAATGCCATAAATCAAAACTAGCCTTCAACTTTTTTTTCCAGGTTGCAGCCACCAAAGCCGGAACACCTCTGTCAAGCAAGTATAATCCTTTATCACACCTTCCCTGAGCTAGGATTTGCTTTGTCACTCGGTTCTGAATTGGAAAGAACTTATCAGAAAAGATCACATCAACAGGAAAATCAGACGTTAATTTACTGATAGATAATAAATTTTTAGTGATATGGGGAACCACTAAAACATCCAACAATTGAACATCTGCAGATAATTTACTAGAGCCAATGTGAGAAATATTCAGGGCATTGCCATTACCAACAATGACCAAACCGTTACCAGAATAAGGCTCGTAAGAGTCCAAAGCAGTGGGTTGATTTGTCATGTGAGCAGAAGAACCAGAATCGAGATACCAGTCTGGAGAAGAATCCGAGACGTTACAAGAAGATGTAAATGCCCGAGCTAGGTTTGCAGAAGATATGTCTTGACAAGCTGTGAGAAATTGGGGACATTTATCCGCATAATGTTCCCCATGGCATATTTGACAATGAGGAATATATGTTCTACGCCCCCCATTAGTAGAACCATTGTTAAAACCCCCCACGATTACCGGAATTATGCCCACGAGTGCCAGAATTCTGCCCAAAGCTAGAGCCACCATGTTGTCCACGGGAGTTGGTGTGTATAGAGCTACTGTTACCCGAAGAACCACCATGCTGGCAACTGAATTGGTTACGACCTCCAGATGTCGAACCGCGACCAGAAGCCCTATCTGTTGTAAACGCGGCTTGCGGAGAGGAGCTCTCCATGGCACGTAACATTGAATCATACTGCTTGGCCTGTCTCAACAAGTCCCGAAATGCCGGAATTGGATTGAAAGCCATACGAGTATCTGCAAAACTTGCGAATTGAACACCCAAACCGCACAAAAACCAGTAACTCTTATCTGACTCATCAACAGGACGACCAATGGCATGTAATTGATCACACAATAGTTTAAATTTCTTACCATACTCTTCTACCTGTTGGGGAATTTAATTGCACGGATCTATTCGGGATGAATATTTAAATACAAATTTAATTCTAACAATTATTACTAGCATGAATTAATCCTATATTAATTCAAATAATAATTCAACAACAAATCATGCATATAAACAGTTCACATAAATCCTACGCATGCGGAATTGCTACGGGTTTACGTGAACTAACCTCTTGGAGTGGCAATGGTCTCGTCGATTAAACACACCGAAAAGCTTTCCCAAGTATTCCCTAGTCCTTGCTCGACAATCCGGTGGAAGGATACTAGCGAACAATTAACAAAAGGAAAAATAAACTTTGTTGCACCACCTTTGTGGATTTACTAATTTTTCCAGCACATGGAATTGTATTTGGGAATGAAAGAATCATCCCCTATTTATAGATGGGGTGGTGGTCGAAAATTTGGGAAAAAACAATGTGGGAAAATCTTTGCTTCATCTCCAAGAAATCTTGAATATATCTCATATATTCTTTTCTCCATAATTAAAATATTCCAGAAAAATCCCACCTCATCTTGTTATGGAATTTTCGAAAAATTAAGAGGAAAGAATCCAAGATTTGGATCTTCTTGAATTTATGAGATATACTTGTATTTCAAGAAATACATATCTTCCATAATATCTTTTCAAGAAAATCAAGAAAATCTTTATTTCCTTTAATTATTTAAAATTTTCAAAATTTACTATATGAATAACCAAGTGGGAGATTTCATGAATTTAATGAGATAATCTTGTATTCCAAGAATACATATCTTCATTCCATAACAAAATTCAAAGAAAATCTTTCTCCCCTTTTATCCATAATTTTCGAAAAATATGAGGAAAAAATAAGCAACAAATTTATTTTATTTTTAAACATCTTTTTCAGTTATTGAACTTTATGTTGGGCTACTTAGAGGGGCTTTAGTAGAATTAAAATTTGACATTCCAATGGATCTTGAATTATCAATATTGAGCCACAATATTATTCAAGCCCATAAATATTAATTAATCCCATTACATAATTAATATTGCACTATCCATCTTAACCCATATTACAGTCAATATGGCTCCCGGTTATTATTTCCCGTGTTTAAGATTATCTAGCCCATTAATTAATTCAAGCCACTGAAATAACTTTCCATTAATTAATATATTTTATCCTTGGTTAAGGAACGGTTCAACATTATTATCCATACCGGATACTAGTTCCACTTGCAAGATTTGGTATGATAAAACTTATGAACCTCCCAAGGGGGCAAATCAAACAAGCGTACTTGCACACGATTCTCCGTATTAAATCTTAGCAATCGCATGTGACCAATAATATTGCCCAAGATATAAAGTATTGAATCTCGTTGATTCTCTACCCGTGATAAGTCAAAGCAATAGTTACCAACCACACGTGATTCTATTTAAGGGACAAAGATTAAGAAATAACGAACCACTGAGGTCTAATTCTTCCTTGTTCAGTTCTGAAGAATTTGTCCTCCTGTAGGTCCTATTATGTGTATCAGTCATGCACTAGTGTAATTTCTTTGTCTAGACAAGCCAATCTGAGCCTTACACTTCAACCTTTCACGATGGATTGTTCATTTTCATCTAGGTCGTGAATGATGTACTTTTTTTGGTTACAAAAGGGATTTATTAATTTAATCTTCGTGATCCGGTATCACTAAATTAACTACAATGTAACACGTACTTATTTATTGAAACAGTTATCAAAGAAATATATGTAACATTCGATGATATTTAAAGCATCGATGATAAACAATTTATTTCAAGAAATAAGTCCGAAATTCGGTTTTGATTATACAAAGTAAAAACATACTTTCGAAATAATCCCAACAATCTCCCCACTTATACTCAAAGTCCGCTTTTAAGTATACTACAACATTTCTCGTATAGTTCCTAATCGTGACATCTAATGTCACCTACACCTAACCTAATAATTTCTCCCACTTATACTCAAAGCGGTTAGCAACGATCTTGACACCCATTCCTTCCACATGTCTCTCGAATGTATTCGAGGCGCACTTTGTGAATTGATCTCGCTAGGTTGTCTTATGACGCCGATCTTTGCCACCTCTATATCTCTTCTCTTAACGATTTCTCGATAAGATGGTATTTCCTTTCAATGTGTTTCTTTGGCCTTGTGGGCTCTTGGTTCCTTTGAATTCAAGAATCGCTCCGATTGTCACAATAAAAAGTGATTGTCTTTGGAAAAATTAACTACGTCCAAGTCCACTAGGAAGTTCTTGAGCTAAACCGCTTTTTTTTCACGCCTCGCAAGCCTACTACATATTCGCTTCCATGGTAGAATCTCGATGCATTTACGCTTAACGCTTCCATGTCATGGCTCCTCCCCATGCAAAACACACTACCGGTGGTAAATTTTCTGGAATCTAAGTTTGATTGGAAATCCGAGTCCGTGTAGCAGATGGGGATTAGACTATCTGACTGTTAAATTAACATTCTATCTCGAGTTCTTTTCAGATACTTCATAATGTTTTTAATCGCCATCGATGTTCTTTTCCCGGTTACTTTGATATCTTGCCACCATGCCAACGACAAAAAGCGGATATTCGGTCTCGTACATAAAGCATTGCATACATAAAGCTTCCGACGGTAGAAGCATATGGAATGCCTTTCATGTCATCTATCTCCTTTTGTGTCTTAGGGCACATTTCTTTGGATAGATGGATTCCATGTCTGAAAGGTACGAAGCCTTTCTTGGAATCCTGCATGCTTAATCGTTTCAAGACAATGTCTATGTATGAAGCTTGCGATAAGCCTATCATCCTTTTCTTGCGATCTCTAGTGATCTTGATCCCAAGGATGTCTTGGCTTCCCTAAGTCCTTCATATCAAACCTGTTTTTTTGCCCATGTCCTTACGCCCGATAACACCTTTACATCATTCCCGATGATCAGAATGTCGTCTATGTATAGTACTAAGAATACCAATGCAGTTCCGACACGCTTTTTGTACACACAACTTTCGAACTCGTTTTGATCAAACCCATAAGACTTTATAACATGATCAAAACATTGGTTCCAAGCTCTAGATGCCTGTTTGAGTCCGTAAATGGACTTCATGAGCTTACAAACTAGGTGTTCTTGGCCTTTTTCAATGAAGCCTTGGGGTTGTTGCATATAGATTTCTTCATCAAGACTTCCGTTAAGGAAAAGCCGTCTTGACATCCATTTGCCGATTTCAAAGTCGAGATCTTGCAATGAGAATCGATAAGAGAATTCGGATGGACTTGAGCATTGCTACGGGCGAAAAAGTTTCCTCATAGTCGATTCCTTCTTTCTGAGTATAACCTTTCGCCACAAGCCTTGCCTTGAAGGTTTCCACCTTCCCGTCCGGTCCTTTTTTTCTCTTGTTCACCCACTTGCAACCAATGGGTTTGACTCCATTAAGTGGTTCGACTAGATCCCACACTCTGTTATGATCCATAGAACCCATTTAAACTTTCATTCTTTGTTTGCCAAGAACCCCGCATCCTTGTCTTGGATTGCCTCGTCATATGTCCATGGGTCTGATTCGTCTTGTCCGGGAATCAAGTCCGAGGACTCTCCTATCCCCATGAATCTCTCGGGCTGTCTCACAACCCTCCCACTACGACGAGGTTCTGGTTGTGTAAGTGTGTCGTTTGGTATGTCATCTTGTACAGTTGGCATTGAGGTTAACCCTCTTAGCTCATTTAAGGTAATCTCACTTCTGGGTCTTCTTTTATTCATATAGTCTTCTTCCAAAAATCTAAAGTGGGTGCTTATTACCACCTTTTGATCTTCGGGACCATAGAACATACACCCTTTTGTTCCCTCGGGGTATCCTACAAACAACCTTAATTCTGATCGAGGATCCAATTTTCCGGCTTCCTTGTCCAACACGTAGGCCGGACACCCCCAAATATTCATGTGTCTCAAACTGGGCTTGCGCCCGGTCCACAATTCTTTGGGAGTTTTGGGAACCGATTTGGATGGCACCAAGTTCAGAATGTAGGCCGCTGTTTCTAAGGCATGACCCCAGAACGACTTGGGAAGATCCGCATAACTCATCATGGATCTAACCATTTCCAAAAGAGTTCTGTTTCTTCGCTCTGCAACCCCGTTTTGTTGAGGGTTCCGGTGCGATTAGTCGATGCAATCCTTTATCGAACAAGTAGTTCAAAAACTCATCGCCGAGGTACTCCCCTCCACGATCGGATCGTAGAGACTTGATACGTTTTTCCCTATGATTCTCTGCTTGAGCCTTAAATTCTTTGAATTTCTCAAAGGTCTCGATTTATGCTTCATAAGGAAAATATAACCGTACCTTGAGTAGTCATCAATAAAAGTGACGAAATACTCATAACCTCCTCTTGATTTGGTTGACATTGGACCACATACGTCTATGTGAACGATTTCTAAAACTTCTTTGGCTCTATTCCCCTTGGCTCCTGAATGCCCTCTTGGTCATTTTACCCTCCAAACATGATTCGCAGGTTGGAATTGGTTCAACTTGGAGAAACTCCAGTGAACCGTCTTTCACCAACCTTTGGATCCTCTTTGGATTAATATGTCCCAATCTTAGATGCCATAGAAGTGTCTCGTTCACGTCTGATGAACATTTTCTTTTCTCGGAAATAGTTGATGTGTTATAGGATGCATTTCGTGAGTGGTGTGCACAGTTAAATGTATAGAGATTATTCGACAATGTTCCATGACAGATAAATTTATCATAAAGAGAAATGGTAACAACTTTATTAAAAGTAACCGAATATCCATCAAGGTAAAGTTTAGAAACTGAAATTAAATTCTTTCTAAAATTCAGAACATAAATAATATCTCTTAAAATTAAAACTTTGTCTTCAAAAGACAGGTGCACTTCTCCCACTGCTTCAGCTGCCACTCTCGTAGCATTGCCCAGTGTGATGAGGATCTCACTCTCACTAAGTTGTCGGGTCCGCTTGAACCCCTGTAAAGTGAAACAAACATGATCAGTGGATCTCGTATCCACTACCCATAAATGGGAGGCATACACCGCTAAGCAAGTTTCAACAACTAGTGCGTGAGAATTACCTTTCTTTCCATTCCTTTTGGGTTTGGAACAGGCTGACCTCCTATGTCCCTTTTCACCGCAGTTAAAACATTTTCCTTTTGGTACTTTCTTGACACCCAAACAGCTAGCTGTCTTTTTCTCACTTTTCTTAGTGATGAGATTGCTTTGGTTCTGACCACTTTCCTTTTCTTGAGACTTGCCTTCCATTGGCCTAGATCTTGAGAAAAGACTTTTGGTCACCAATGCTTCGTCTTTCTTTCCTAAATGCTTCTCTATTTTCTCCAAGGCTTCTTGTAGAATGTCCATAGTAAACATGTGATCACTCATCACAAAACTACAGTAAAACCCATCGAAGCACCTTGGAAGAGTTAACAAAAGAAATTCGATTTGGGCCTCATCACAATACTTAGTACCGAGATAAGCTAGTTTTTCAAAATGGCGTTTAATTCTGAGAACATGCTCCCTTACGGGTGTTCCCTCAGCCATCTTTAGCCTGACCACGTCGTCATTTTTAAACTGATTGATCATGCGGTCTTTTGTTAAAAACATTTCTTCAAGACTTTGCATAATTTCTGCAGCAGACTCAACACCTTCATGAATGTGTTTCAAATCATCGACAAAGAAGTCAAGATTACACGCTTCATGGGTTCATTTACTCGCTTCCCAAATATTATACAAGTGTCTTTCCGCATTAGGCGATTCATCAAGAGGCTTTTACGGGGGCTTGGGTACATCAAGAACCCAATGATGTTCTTGTGCAGGTAGGACAAAACTCATATTTCGTTTCCAAACATTATAGTTGTCACCAGTTAATTGGTGTTCTTTGAGTGTATATAACAGTGGATTAAAAGGTTGCGACATGATGAACTGAAATAAACAATAATATGCATAAGCACAAATATATCACAAAATTCGATCACATGTTTCATATTAAAATCTCAAAAAAATATGAACATGCATCAGCCAACATCTCAAAACAGTTTAAATAAGCCACGTGGGGTGGGTCATTATTTAAACACATTCAAGCATGTTATGAACAAGAACGATTTACAAACCTTTAATATCCAGATTAATAGTTGGCTCCCACTTGACCAATATAAAATTGAGCGGGACTTGAGGAAGTATATGCATATCAATTTTATACCTAAGTAATAACCATGATTAAATATGAAATTATTATTTCGCTTTGAACGAGCCTCGTGGGGAGGATCATCGCCAAAGACCGGTAATAATCCACAATCATCCATCCGGAATTTATTCATGTGAAAGCTATCTTTTGACCGCCCCCAGTGGGAATTTCTCCAAAAGAATTCATAAATAAATAAATCATGGAGGTCAAAATTAATTCAATTTTATTATCCAGAATAAAATTGTCAATTAATTATTTAAACATATTTAGTAATTTTTGAAGGTGAGATTTTTCATTGGGCAATTCTCATGCAAACACATTTAAACAAATTAAATAAAGCACAAGAAATCACAACAATAAATCAAGCAAAGCGGAAAAATAAACATATTGGACACAAATTATCCAATTGTCATGGTTTGATTTTTCTTGGCTTGATTTTGAAGAAACGCCGTCTTGAATTTCTCCCACTCGATCGCCAAAAAGAACTCCATCTCGAACGCCGCCACGCCAAGAAGCTCGCGGTATGGATGCACGCATCCATCCGGCCCGCTTTGTGATCGAATCAGCCTCACTCCACCTCGGCGAACGCCGCTTTGCGTTTTCGGTGCGCCTTGGCGGCACCTTCGTTCGCGACTTCGGCGATAAGCGCATCCATCGCGCATCCGGCTTCTCGTTACTCCTGCCGCCTCGCCGCGGATCTCCTGGCGCCCGGCGTGTCTCATAGCGCGCCTTTTTGCCCGTCCTCCTCCCTCGCCGATGCGTGGTCCCTACGCGCCCCGTGCGAGCGCCGACGCGACGCCGTCTGCTCAGCAGCGTCGGGCCCGATCCTTGCCCGATGCCTAGCGTCGTACCCATCCGCATGGCAATGTCCGCATCGTGTGCGTGCCTCCCTTGGCACGTTTCGCGTGATGCACGTCGTCTGCGTACGGTTCTGGATCTATCCTTTAATTCTTCGTCTCCGCCTCCGTTTCCGATCCGGTTACAATTTATTTAAAATAAATAAATAAACCTAGATCTATAATAGTCTATTACATTTGATCAAATCAAACAAATCATAATCTACTAGTGAATTTTCTCACGAGGCAAAACAAATTCGAACGAATCGAATTAAAAACCACAATTTATATGCATGCATAAATAAACACATTAAATTCCATGACAATTGGATACCTGCAAAAAAGATCTAGCAATTCTACTATCCAATTTCAAATTTAATGAAAACGAATTAAATTACAATCTAAAATTCAGAGCCCGAAACCGAGGCTCTGATACCAGTTGTTGGGGAATTTAATTGCACGGATCTATTCAGGATGAATATTTAAATACAAATTTAATTCTAACAATTATTACTAGCATGAATTAATCCTATATTAATTCAAATAATAATTCAACAACAAATCATGCATATAAACAGTTCACATAAATCCTACGCATGCAGAATTGCTACGGGTTTACGTGAATTAACCTCTTGGAGTGGCAATGGTCTCGTCGATTAAACACACCGAAAAGCCTTCCCAAGTATTCCATAGTCCTTGCTCGACAATCTGGTGGAAGGATACTCGCGAACAATTAACAAAAGGAAAAATAAACTTTGTTGCACCACCTTTGTGGATTTACTAATTTTTCCAGCACATGAAATTGTACTTGGGAATGAAAGAATCATCCCCTATTTATAGATGGGGTGGTGGTCGAAAATTTGGGAAAAAACAATGTGGGAAAATCTTTTCTTGATCTCCAAGAAATCTTGAATATATCTCATATATTCTTTTCTCCATAATTAAAATATTCCACAAAAATCCCACCTCATCTTGTTATGGAATTTTCGAAAAATTAAGAGGAAAGAATCCAAGATTTGGATCTTCTTGAATTTATGAGATATACTTGTATTTCAAGAAATACATATCTTCCATAATATCTTTTCAAGAAAATCAAGAAAATATTTCTTTCCTTTAATTATTTAAAAATTTCAAAATTTACTATATGAATAACCAAGTGAGAGATTTCATGAATTTAATGAGATAATCTTGTATTCCAAGAATACATATCTTCATTCCATAACAAAATTCAAAGAAAATATTTCTCCCCTATTATCCATAATTTTCGAAAAATATGAGGAAAAAATAAGCAACAAATTTATTTTATTTTTAAACACCTTTTTCAGTTATTGGACTTTATGTTGTTGAAATTACTTGGGGGGCCTTTAGGAGAATTAAGATTGGACCTTCCAATGGATCTTGAATTATCAATATTGAGCCACAATATTATTCAAGCCCATAAATATTAATTAATCCCACTACATAATTAATATTGCACTATCCATCTTAACCCATATTACAGTCAATATGGCTCCCGGTTATTATTTCCGTGTTTAAGATTTTTCTAGCCCATTAATTAATTCAAGCCAATTGAAATAGCTTTCCATTAATTAATATCTTTTATCCTTGGTTAAGGAACGGTTCAACATTATTATCCATACCGGAAACTAGTTCCACTTGCAAGATTTGGTATGATAAAACTTATGAACCTCCCAAGGGGGCAAATCGAACAAGCGTACTTGCACACGATTCTCCGTATTAAATCTTAGCAATCGCATGTGACCAATAATATTGCCCAAGATATAAAGTATTGAATCTCATTGATTCTCTACCCGTGATAAGTCAAAGCAATAGTTACCAACCACACGTGATCCTATTTAAGGGACGAAGATTAAGAAATAACGAACCACTGATGTCTAATTCTTCCTTGTTCAGTTCTGAAGAATTTGTGCTTCTGTAGGTCCTATTCAGTGCATCAGTCATGTACTAGTGTAATCTCTTGGTCAAGACAAGTCAACCTGAGCCTTACACTTCAACCTTTCACGATGGATTGTTCATTTCCATCTAGGTCGTGAATGGTGTACTTTTGGTTACAAGGGACTGTTAATTTAATCTTCGTGATCCGTATCACTAAATTAACTACAATGTAACACGTCTTATTTATTGAACAGTTATGCAAAGAAATATATGTAACATTCGATGATATTTAAAGCATCAGTGATAAACAATTTATTTCAGTAAATAAGTCCGAAATTCAGTTTTGATTATACAAAGTAAAATCATACTTTCCAGTATAATCCCAACACTACCGTAGAATCACCCCGACGAAGAGAGAGGAGCTCCTCCCGGAGTTGATGTTGGCGAGAGGTCGATGAGTATACACTCTCCAATGTTAACCATGTGTTGCGTGATGTCGTTGAGTCCAACACTTCGGATGCAGCGTCCTCGGACAGCGAAGTATACATCACACTCAATAGTTTACGGTCTTTGGTTTTCCACGCTGAGTACGCAGGGTTCGGTGACGCAACGCCGGTGTCAGAGAGAACAGTGGTGGGCGGAGCGACGAGGGAGCCATCCAGATAACCCATCAAATCAAAACACTCATCCATGTGTTCAATTTGGCGACGCCAAGGCAAGTAATTCGAAGCACTGAGTTTGATTCCAGACACCATGTTAATCATGGCTGTAACGGGAAAGGGATCGGTGGGAGCGACTGCCATAACGATGGAGAAGAAGGGTTGAACGACGAAAAGAGAAGAACTGGACGCTAGAGTTGCGTCAATTGAAGATGAGCGGAAGAGAGGATAGAGATCGCGACACCAGAGGGGACCTATCCGGTGTGGCACACGATGGAGGGGACCGTCCGACGTGAGAAAAATAGCAGAAGGCGGCGACGGCCGTTCAAGGAAATTAGGGTTAGGATCGAGAAGCTGATACCATGTAAGGAGATTTAGAAAATCACCGTTGAATTGGTGATGGGGAAAACTGAGATTAATAATAGAGAGATTACAGATTACAACAACTTGCCCAAGATATTTGGGTGATGTACATGGAAAATATAAATTACACTAATTACACGGTCAAACGAATAATGCCTAATTATTATCTCTATTAAGTTCAACTAATAAGTTAACACTTGTTCTAAAATAAATTATACCAAGAATTAATTAAGTGGTCAATTTGATCAAAAATGATTTACATTCATTGTGAGAGACCTTCATCCTATCTCAAAAACTGCATGAACACAGAATGAATAAATGTTTTTGTGAACTTTGAAACTGCATTAACAAGAATGAATATATATTTCTGTGAATCTTGATGCTTATTATCACTCAACTCACTTGATGAATCAATTCTATCTATAAATGATTTGTGAAGTCTGATATATCAAGTTATAGGTTGTGTAAAGATCTAGCCATAACCACCGTTGTAACCACCTGATAATGCACTCCAAACAATGCACCAGATATACAAATTATGTCGGCTCAACAACTTAACCGATTTTTGATTCAACAAACTTTCCACCGAGTTGAAACTCATTTGTACCAAAATTGACTATGATAATTTATTTTAGGCTATTCCACTAATCGAGTTTGCGTTTCATGTGTTAAAAAAAATCTTGTATGCACCAGATGTACTGTGCAAAATATATGATTTTTGTGCGATTGTTTTCACTTAAACTTTTCAATCTAAAGTAAAACAAATGCACTTTCTAAAAATACATATAAGTTGCACGGTGCACCCGGTGCACAAAAAACCTACTCTATGTGTAATAAAACTCGTCTCTTTAACAAATAATATTCGCCAAAATCGAACTAATGTTCTTAATTGTAGCCATCCAATTGTTTTTGGCATGGCGCAAACTAGAAAATATAACTCATCATAGTTTCCAAATAAAACAACCCCCATTAACAATTTAATCATGTTAGCTTTATTTTGTGGTTTTTGCCATCTGGAAAACTCATTTGATGATCATATATATATATTAATATTGATATTTTATATGTTAAAAAACAAGAGATCGTGTTATAAAGCTAAGTAGGGCCTCAATTAATTAGGGCACTACTAGAAGGATCTAAACAAAGTGAAACATTTGATTCACAAAAACAAGATTGATTCGGCCATCTGTGCAATTTTCATGCAAGAGATGTTTCTCCATTGATTTAACATTTCATGCAAAAGGTATACATTATTAAGTTACGTATGCTTTTTGCCAGATTGTTAGTAAAAGTCGATGACTTGCATGTTAAGCAACAAAAGATAATCATGTGGGAGAATGAGGGGTTTATCCAAATTTGGACCTCTAATAAATTTCTCCAAATTAATTAACCAGGTTAGATAAGTTTTTTTGTGCTCGCAAAAAAATACATTTTAAATCGCTTAACGTAATTTGGAGTTTTATACTTATTTGTGTTTTATAACTCTTATTACCTTTCATACATGACATGTGTCATAAAATAGAACTTTTTTTTAATTCAAATTTAACCCCTCCATTTAGCCATCCCACTCCATCCTAAAAATAGAAACTTTACCCCACTTTTTTAAAAGTGAAATTGCTCAAATGGTTATATGATTGATATGAGATAATGTTTTATTACTTATTTATCATATACCCTAAAATTAAAATTATGAATCCGTCCTGCAACATCAATGTCCATGAGTCCAAATCTGGCTCTTTGTCCACACTTTATTGATTGAGTTAGTCACACACAACTAACATCACGAATAATTTGAATTACAAAGATTTATCTTGATCAGATCGAAATCAAAATTTGAACATATATAATCATCTTGAACCTAAAAAAGAGACAAAATCACATGGATATATAGGGGCAAAGTGATATTAGTAGTATAAGGCTCAATTGGATCTTGTCTGGCCTTTTCTACATCGATCCAACTCCGAATAATTAATTACACTACTGGTGATTATAATTTATTAAGGTTACTAGTTACTACTCTTTCATTCACTTTGGTCACATTTAGTATTAACTATTAGTTGGACTATTTATTGAAGTTGGTTAACAGACCAATATTATTAGTTTAAAGTTTAAACTATTCAAAATGAAATGGGCTATACAATGAAATTAATCTCTTGAAAAAACTTGGGTAAGTTGTGATTAAGATAACTAATACAGTGTGATTCTTTTCTTTTAAATTTATTGATTATTTGTTATCATCTCATGACATCTCCTAAGTAATATCTACACTTTTCTTTATTGAGAGTATATATGATATTGTATTGGGGATTAGACAGTATTTTATTACTACTAATCAATAAATGAAAAGCAAATGAGTAGTAAGTGGGATCACAACCCACCTGGTCATTGGGCTCCTCAATTGTTTGGGAGACTCAGGTTCGATTCCCTTTAGGAACGAATTGGAGTTATGAGAGTTATAAGGTGGATTGGTGAATTTGTGGAGTGTTTGGGTGCTTAATGTACTAGTTACTAACAACCTAACAACTAATTTTGTCCGATTAAAAAAAAAGTAAGTGGGATCACATCAATTATAAATTAAGGATAAGCCTCCCATTTTCTTAAGTTTCTACAACCAAACAAAGACCATTTTCAATCCTTATCTTAGAAGCCAATAGGAAATCAATAATAATTGTCATTTGCTATATGATCGATGTTGATGGGAATAAACGATGGTTTCCTTGTCCAAACGCACTTCGACCCTCCAATTTACTTGTATTCTATATTATAATTATGTTTAAATCGAATTTTTTATTATTATATATTATCTTTGAAATACCAACATGGTAACAAACAGAATATTAAAAATAATATTAAAGTTCGATAAATAATAAAAAGTTTATGTATTATTTTGCATTTTATGTATCACAATCTCTCCCAAAAAACTTGTTCATATATAGTATGAAACCGATATCATTATACCTATAAACTGATATCACTATTCTTATAAATTAATATCAGTGGGAAAGTATAGGGTGAACAAGTTTCACAAGAAACTGTGTAACTGGTTAAGGGGTATGACTTATATTACTAAAATGTATTAGTTGTGATAACTGAAGGGTATGTTATTTTACTGCATAAAAGGAATGTAACTTATATTACAACATGGGTATTAGTAGTGATAGCTGAAGGGTGTGATCTATATTACAAAATATATTAATCGTGATAACCAGATGCAGAACTATCTTGGGGCCAAGGGGGTCATTGGACCCCTGCCCCTCTGAAAGTTTAATATATATAAATAGTATAGTATAAATTATTAACTTATTTTGTGGTCAAGTGGTGTGAGGGCGGAATTAAAAAGCAAATGTGTTATTGTTTGAGTCCCAAGCATTGCATTTTTTTTTATTTAAACTTCAAAATGTGCATTTTTCTCAATTTTTTACATTTAAACTTCAAGGTGTGCATTCTTTTTATGTATAAATTTTCTTATTTTTTTATATATTTTGTTGTTCAATCTAAGACGATAATTTTCTTATTTTCTGACGATAATTTTAGATCGATCAAAATGTCAATGCATTGACAATTACATGATTGGCCGAAACTCACACAATGGCTTTCCAAAATAACGTCGACATATAAAAAATTCTTTACTCACAGCAACAGCAAGTCAGACCATAATACCATATGTAGAAAGTTAAAGGAAAAATCAGTCACAAAAATAATAATATTAAACAAATAATAAAAGGGACAAATAAGACATGCTGCTTTTTATCTTGGCAAACTAATCAGATTCCAATAAGTCATCTTCCAAAAGTTGAAATATTTGATTGAAATGTAATGCCCCTAATCGATCGGCTTTATGTGTACGTTTATTTCATGTATTTTCAGAAAAAAAGTCATAATGTCTTTTCTCATTATTTTACATGCATCACAGCCAATGATGTCTCTTCTACAAGGCCCCACTTTTGTAATGCATCCTATGTGCATTTACACACTATAATCAAATTCAACTTATTTTATATATGGGCTACTTAAATGGAATATTGAAATGAATTATGAAACCCGAAAAGTACGATCAAAATTTTAAAATGTGTTACTCCATCCGTTCTGATTTTGATTATTAGCTTTTTTTATAAATAAATAAGCTCTAATTTTGTTTATTATTTTTTCAAAAAAAAAAATAAAGCAATATTAAATACTATTTAATATTATTATTTATCTCCACCAAACCCACTTTACACCATTTAATACTATTATTTCCCTCCACCAAACTCACTTTACCCACTTTACACCATTTAATACTATTATCTCCTATTTTTTCTTAATCTCCGTGTCTACAGTAAATGGATAATAAAAAATAGGATGGAGGGAGTAGTTCATATAAAGCTTTGTTCTGATTTGGTGTGTGTCCTCGCCAATAGAGTGGTGAGTTCTGGTCCCTCGAATTAGTCGATTAATTGATCGATATTGAGTTATAAAAAAATTCAAGTTATACATACATATATAATACTTATTTGCTCACCAAACAATTATGAATTTTTCTTAAATTGATTAATATATCTTATATGAGAAATTTCACAAGAATATATGCAGCTACGATTGTCACACATTATAACCCCATAAATAAATTATTCAAATTGAAGTCCATGTATGCTCATTATTGGAACCAATTCTGATTGATAGACTTTTTTTTTATATAACTCAATATTCAATCCAAAAATCGATTAATTAGGGAATCATAACCCACGATTACTAGTAGGATCTCATTTTAAGTCAAAACAAAACTTTGTATATGATGATGTAAATGCAATATCTATGGAATAAAGCCATATTAATACTATTCAGGATCAAAGCTAACACTGCGGAGATACTCTTCAGCACTGACGGGTTCAGGAGAGTGTTCAGGTCCACTGAGTTCTTCAGGATGGACAAATGTTACTGAGTTCTTCAGGTCTACTGAATACTTCAGGATGGTAAAAGTCTGCTGAGTGGTTCAGGGTGGTGAAACTTGCTGAATGGTTCAGGACGGGAATGTCTACTGAGTTTCTCAGGATGGAAAGAAGCTCTGAGTTTGTTAGTGACTGTTATTAAAAGCGGGCGACGGAGAGATACAAAGCAATTAGACGCGCTGGATTCTGTTACAGGTTGTTAGGAGGTTTGGGTTCTATATATAGTGGTGTTTAGTCATTAATTCACACACAAGAGAGAGCTGATATACTTGTAATCTTTATAACGATAGATTAGAGAGAGAAATCATTTGGGAATCATTGATAGAGCATAGTTCGATTAGAGATTCAAAGTTCATAATCACATCGATTAGAACTTGGTGAATACTCTAGAGTTGAGCGGATTGTATCTTGTATTTTTGATTGAGTGATAGTGAAATCGTCCCTGATCCTCCGTGGGTGTAGATCATATTGATCGAACCACGTAAATCGTTGTTGTGTTCTTATTCGTTTATGTTATTATTTTTCTGGTAATATGTGCTAAGTGTATTAGTTGCAGATAGAAAAGGTATTAGTTGATTCGACTCTTGGACTAACAAGTGGCTTCGTCTGTGGGAAGAGAATTCAACTATGACAACATCAATGAAGCTGGACGTGGAAAAGTTTACAGGGAAGAACGACTTCGGGTTGTGGAAGATAAAGATGAGAGCTCTTCTCATTCAACATGGATTAGTGGATGCTTTCAACACAGAAACCGAATGGGCTTCTTCAAGCAACTAGGCAAAGAAGAATTAGATCCTCATGAAGGCACATAGTGCGATTATTCTGTGTTTAGGGGACAAACCACTCAGAGAAGTAGCTAAGGCAAAATCTGCCATAGAGGTTCTTCAAAGATTGGAGGAATTGTACCAAACGAAGTCAATTACAAACAAGCTCTATGTTAAGCAGAAACTGTATGCCTTCAAGATGACAGAGGATAAGAATCTTGGTGATCAACTGGATGAATTCAACCGGTTGGCAGATGATCTGGAGAATCTTGAAGTAAAGCTTGAAGATGATGACAAGGCCTTGACGCTCTTGAATTCTCTGCCAAAATCCATGGAGAATTTCAAAGATGCATTGTTGTTTGGAAGACAGGGTCAAGTCAGTTATGATGACATTCAAACTGCACTAAAGACCAAGTTCCTGCAGATTCATGTTGACAAGAAACAAACTCAAGGCACAACTGAAGGCTTGAATGTGAAATTCAAGAAAGGAAAGAAACCATTTCAGAAGAAGAAGAATCAAGAGGGAAAGGGGCAAAACAATACTCAGAAGACTCCTACAGATTGGGTTGAGAAGATGAAGTGCTTCTCATGTCATAAATCTGGACACCTGAAGAAAGATTGTCCTGAAAAGAAAGGGAAAATAGATGAGAAACCTACCGATGCAAATGTGGCAAATGAATGTTATGAGTGTGCTGAAGCTATGATAGTTACTGATGGGAGAATTAGTAATGAGTGGGTTATGGATTCAACCTGTTCATTTCATATGTGTCAAAATGAGCATTTATTCAGAAATTTGAGAAAATTTGATGGGGGTTCTGTTCTGCTGGGGAATGATCAGGCATGTCAGGTTAAGGGGAGTGACTCTATCAAACTAAAGATGTTTGATGGAGTAATGAGGATTCTCACAAATGTGAGGTTTGTTCCAGAATTGAAAAGAAAATTGATTTCTCTTGGATCTTTGAATCTACTGGGGTATGACTTCAATACCAAAGATGGTTTCATTCATGTTACAAAAGAAAGAAGGATTGTCATGAGAGGCAAGAAGGAGAATGGGCTTTACATTCTTCTGGGAAACTCTGTTTCAGGATCTGCAGATGTGACTATGTCAAATCTTGATGCTAACCTATAGCACAAGAGGCTTGGACATATTGGGGAAAGAGGGCTGAATGAGCTAGCCAAGAGAGAGGCATTTGGAGAAAGCAAGACAGTGAAACTAGAATTCTGTGATCACTGTGTGTTGGGAAAAGCAAAGAAACCAGCCTTCAGGAAAGGTGTTTACAACACACAACAGCCTATAGATTACATACATTCTGACATTTGGGGGCCATCAAGAGTTGAAACTCACAGTGGAGGTAAATACTTCATGACTATGATTGATGATTATAGTAGGAAAGTGTGGGTGATTATCTTAAAGCACAAGTCAGATGCACTTCTGAAATTCAAAGAATGGCTGACATCATAAGAAAATAAGAAAGGGAAAACACTGAAACATCTGAGAACAGACAGTGGTTTGGAGTATGTTTCTGAAGAATTTCAAAAGTATTGCACTGGGAAGGGTATCACTAGGCATAAAATTGTTCCAGCCAATCCACAACAAAATGGATTAGATGAGAGGATGAATATAACTATTCTGGAGAGAGTTAGATGCATGCTTGTTGATGCTCAGATGCCTAAGATTTTATGGGGGGAAGCTGTGTCTACTGCATGTTTTCTGATTAACAAGTCACCCTCATCTGCTATAGAGTGCAAGACCCCAGATGAATTGTGGTATGGGAAACTTTCTGATTATCACAGTCTGAAAGTGTTTGGATGTTTGGATTTTGCTCATGTCAGACAAGATAAGCTTGAACCAAGGGCATTGAGATGTGTATTTGTTGGGTATCCAAGAGGTGTGAAGGCGTACAGATTGTGGTGCATTGAACCTGGTCAGAGGAAATGCATCATCAGTAGAGATGTGACATTCAATGAGAATGTTATGGGATATAAGCACATTGGACCAGCACATGATGTTGATGGAAACTTAACTGATAATAGTCATTCAGTTGAGGTGGAGCCTGTATCTGAACAGACAGAAATTAGGGACCCAGAACAAGCTGAAGAAGATGATCTGATGAATCTGGATCAGAATGAAGACAATCAGAATGCTGGTGCAGAAGGTTTTGATCTCAGAAATTATAGCCTTGCCAGAGACAAACTCAGAAGGCAGATACACCCTCCCACCAAATTTGGACATGCAGATATGGTGTCTTATGCTCTTGTCATTGCAGAAGAAATAGAGTATCAAGAGTCACAAAGCTATAAAGAGGTTATTTCAAGTGATGATAGTGATAAATGGATTTTTTATATGGTGAAGAACTTGATCCTTTGGAGAAGAAGAATAACACATGGGTTCTGGTGGATAAGCCAAAACAACAGAAGACAATTAGCTGTAAATGGATCTTCAAAAGGAAAGTTGAAGTAAGCACTTCTAAAAGTGTGAGATTTAAAGCTAGACTGGTTGCAAGGGGTTTTACTCAGAGGGAAGGAATTGATTTCAATGAAGTGTTTTCTCCAGTTGTGAAGCATTGTTCAATCATATTGTTTCTATCAATGGTGAATCAGGAAGATCTAGAGCTTCAAAGAATAGATGTAAAGACCGCATTTCTACATGGAGACTTAGTAGAGACTATCTACATGCAACAGCCTGAGGGCTTCATTACTTCAGAAAATGAGAACAAAGTGTTTTTGCTGAAGAAGTTCTTGTATGGGTTGAAGCAAAGCCCAAGGCAATGGTACAAGAAGTTTGATGACTTTATGTTATCGATGGGTTTTCGTAGATGTAGTTATGACGGTTTGTGTGTATCTAGAAAGCGGGGTGATCGTTATTACATATCTCTTACTATATGTTGATGATATGCTCATTGCCCATAAAAAGCATGAGTAAAATCAGCAGTTTGAAGGCTAAGTTGAGTGGTAAATTTGACATGAAGGACTTGGGGAATGCCAAGAGGATTACGGGCATGGATATCATAAGAGATGCGAAAAGTTTGAAAACTATTTTTAACTTTCGGAAAGACTATCTTGAAAAGGTCCCGAGGAGGTTTGAGATGCATCAGTCAAAGGCTGTGAGTATACCCTTAAGTCAGCAGTTCAAGTTAACCAAGGCTCAATCACCTAAAACTGAGTTGGAAAAGATACAGATGAGTAAGGTTCCTTATGCCAATGCAGTGGGAAGCATCATGTATTCTATGGTTTGTAGTAGGCCTGACCTGGCACATGCTATCAGTTTAGTAAGTAGGTTCATGGCCAACCCTGGAAGACCTCATTGGGAAGCACTGAAGTGGATCATGAGATATCTGAATGGATCAACTGATTTAGGTCTCATGTTTGAAAAGTCAGAAGATGTAGGAAATCCACTTCAGGGGTTTGTTGACTCAGATTGTGTTGGTAGTGTGGACACAAAAAAATCTCTCAGTGGATATGTGTTTACTTTGTATGGGACTGCTATCAGTTGAAAAGTTGTTCTTCAGTCAGTAGTGGCACTCTCCACAACTGAAGCAGAACAAATGGCTATGACAGAGGCAGTCAAGGAGGCAATGTGGTTGAAAGGGATTGTAAAGGAATTTGGGATTCTGCAAAAGGCTGTTACTATTAAGTGTGACAATCAAAGTACTCTTCACTTGGTAAAACATCAGGTTTTTCATGAAAGGTCTAAACATGTTGATGTAAGACTTCATTTTGTTAGAGATGTGGTGGAGAAGAACATTGTTGTTGTGAGCAAAGTCTCTACTGAAGACAATGCTGCTGATATGTTTACAAAGGCCCTGCCTAGTTCAAAGTTCCAACACTGTCAGAGTTTGATCCAACTCAGGACAGTGGATACCCTCCGAGGTCAGATAGAGAGCTTGAGGAAAGGATGGGATGATGATTGCATTGAGGTGGAGAATTGATGATGTAAATGCAATATCTATGGAATAAAGTCATATTCACACTATTCAGGATCAAAGCTAACACTGCGGAGATACTCTTCAGCACTGAGGGGTTCAGGAGAGTGTTCAGGTCCACTGAGTTCTTCAGGATGGACAAATGTTACTGAGTTCTTCAGGTCTACTGAATAATTCAAGATGGTAAAAGTATGTTGAGTGGTTCAAGGTGGTGAAACTTGCTGAATGGTTCAGGACGGGAATGTCTACTGAGTTTCTCAGGATGGAAAGAAGCTCTGAGTTTGTTAGTGGCTGTTAGTAAAAGCAGCCGACAGAGAGATACAAAGCAGTTGCACGCACCGAATTCTGTTACAGGTTGTTAGGGGGTTTGGGTTCTATATATAGTGGTGTTTAGTCATTAATTCACACACAAGAGAGAGCTTATATACTTGTAATATTTATAACGAGAGATTAGAGAGATAAATCATCCGGGAATCATTGAGAGAG
This sequence comes from Stenogyne calaminthoides, assembly GCA_037126765.1. Classification (NCBI taxonomy): domain Eukaryota; kingdom Viridiplantae; phylum Streptophyta; class Magnoliopsida; order Lamiales; family Lamiaceae; genus Stenogyne; species Stenogyne calaminthoides. The sequence goes on along the minus strand of JBBCBC010000022.1, from coordinate 4,359,704 downwards.
CATAGTTCGATTAGTGATTCAAAGTTCATAATCACATCGATTAGAACTTGGTGAATACTCTGGAGTTGAACGAATTGTATCTTGTATTCTTTGATTGAGTGATAGTGAAATCGTCCCTGATCCTCCGTGGATGTAGATCATATTGATCGAACCACGTAAATCGTTGTTGTGTTCTTGTTCGTTTATGTTGTTATTTTTTTGGTAATGTGCTAAAGTGTATTAGTTGCGGATAGAAAAGGTATTAGTTGATTCGACTCTAGGACTAATAGTATAAATTTCTAATAGATATTAATACTGAACGATATTGTATAAGAGTAAAATGTAATATTTTATGGGTGATGTTTGTATTTTTATTAAGTAAATGGTGACTCGAATTCATAATTCGATATTTATAAGATCAAACGTGATCGATTGCCTAAGAATATGAACATAATTTTGAGGTTTAATGTTTGTGCGATCGAAATTATTACACATGACTCAACTAAGCCATTAATCGACTGTCCATATGCTAATCAATCACATCTAAATACATAGCTTCATTTTTCATTTGATGTTTATTAAAAAAAACATCAACTTCACGCTCAATCAAACTATCAATAATTTAACTCTTATATGAAACTTAGTATATATGAAACTCATACCATTACACTTATAAAATAATATATCATTATTTTTATAAATTAGTACCTATAACATTTAATACTATAAAATTTCAATATCGTAGTATAAATTTTATATTATGAACAAGTTTTCCCGAAAATTTACTCTTTACATATTTTGTAGTTGGTAGACAAGTTCAACATATTTTAAAAATTAATATTTTAATTTACACTATAAAGAAATAGTGTATTGCCCACAAAAATTTTCAATATTTTTCCAACACGCCTACGAAATTTTGAATGAAAATAATTTCGTACTTAAATAATAAGACTTGCTTACGACTTGCCTACAAATTTTTTTTATTATATAGACTATTTTTAAACTACAAATATAATTGTCTACGAAAATTTAAATTGCCTAGGAAATTATTTGTGTTGATAAGTTTGCCTATGGAAATTACAAATGTGTAGGTAGATTGCTTGTAGGTAATTTGTTTGTCTAGGGAATTAGTTTTATAGGTATTTTTTCAAATATTATGCTAAAAATTGGTAGAGAAATCTTAGGCGCACTTTTTAAGAACCAAATTATTTTTGTAGGAAAATTTTATAGCCATTTAAAAATTTCGTATGCAATTTTTTATTTTCTTGTAGTGTAAGTAGATGTAGGGTGTTTGCAAACTCTAGTGGAAAGAGTAGAAACACTTATTTTATAAGTTGTCTGTTAGAGTATTAGTTTAATTTCCTAAAAGTATCAGTTCGGCTGTCATCAAGTATCAGTTCTGGAAGCAACTTTCAATCGTTTTCTTTCTCATGCATGGCAATCAACATGTCATGCCTTGCGTACATATTCGCATACACTTAGCATAGATCACAGAAATGTATAGAGATATGTTTTTTATAGTCTTTACAAGTTGGTTACAAGTTTGTTAGGGTTGTTAAGGGTTCTAGATCATTCCTTTCTCATATCTTGTAATCTATATATACTTGTAATCTCATTAGTTAATGTATGGGAAAATATACTTTTTTAACATGGTATCTAGAGCTTGCTTCTCTATGATTCTGTGATCGAGCTTTCTATTTTTTTTTCAATTCATAACTGTTTCTAGTTCGACGGTTATCTTCAAATCTGCTTTGAATCTTCAAAGATCTTTCTCTGTTCATCTTCATATCTTCTTCATATCTTCAAACTCCTTCGGTTCACATCTTCAACCGAATCTTCATATATATATATATATATATATATATCTTCTCTGTTCATCTTCATATCTTCAAACTCCTCTTCATACTCGGTTTACATCTTCAACCGAATCTTCATATCTTCTACATATTCTTTCTTCACATATCAATCGATCCAATTCTTCCGCTGATTCAATCATGTCTCTTCCGAAGCTACCTACTTTCATCACTCTGCATATTCGCCTTGATCGTCAAAACTTCTCTTATTGGCGCTCTCAAGTGCTTGCTACTGTTCGAGATCATGGTTTTGATGATGTGCTATTATGCACATATGTTCCATAACTTGATCTTGAGTCCACTAGCTCTGATTCTTCACACTTGCTTTGGCTTCGTAAGGATCAGTTTCTCCTTAGCTGGATTCTCAGTTCTATCTCTGAATCCATGCTTGGTCATGTGGGTCATGCTTTTCAAGTTTGGATTATTTTGGATGTGTTGTTTCACTCTCAGTCCAAAGTTCGGGTTATGAACTTGCAGTTTCAACTACAAACTCTGAAGAAACGATCAATGTTTGTTGATGACTACTTACTTCAGATGAGATCTATCTCTGATGGTCTCTTAGCAGAAGGTCACACACTTGCTGATGAAGATCTGGTGTTGTATATTCTTGGTGGATTGGGGAGTGAGTTTGATGTTGTTGTTGTCAATCTGATGTTGGGGTTATACTAAAAAGTATGATTTTTACTATGTATAACCAAACTAAATTTCTTATTTATTTACTGAAATAAATTATTAATCATTGTTACATTAAATATGAATGAATGTTATATATATTTGTTACAAACCTGTTCAATAAGTAAGTACGTATTACGTTGTAGTTAATTTGGTGATACCAGATCACAGAAGATCAAATTAACAATTCCTCGTGACTAAGTACAAATTCACAACCCAGATGGAAATGAAAAATCCATCATGAAAGGTTGAAGTGTAAGGCTCAGATTGACTTGTCTTGACCAAGAAATTACACTAGTGCATTATGATGCGCTGAATAGGACCTATAGGAGGATAGATTCTTCAGTACTGAATATACAAGAATTAGACCTCAGTGGTTCGTTATTTCTTAATCTCCGTCCCTTAAATAGAATCGTGTGAAATTAATAATTATTGCTTTGACTTATGATGGGAGGAGAATCAATGCGATTCGATACCTTATATCTTGGGCAATATTATTAATTACATGACAATTGCTAAGATTTAATACGGAGAATCGTGTATTGCAAGTCGGCTTTTGCTTTGATTTGTCCCCTTGGTGGGCTCGATATCTTTATCATACCAAATCTTGCAAGTGGAAATTTATTTCCGTGAGGATAACAATGTTGAGTTGTCTTTACTCTAAGACAAAGATATTAATTAATATAAAAGCACATCGTTGGCCTAATTAATTAGTAGACTAAGATAATCTTAAACACGAGAAATAATAACCGGGAGCCATATTATTGTGAAGTCGTAATATGGGTTAAGATGGATAGTTCAATATTAATTTTATAGTGGAATAAATTAATATTAATGGGTTTGAATAATATTTTGGCTAAATATTAAAGTTTCATAACCCATTGGAGGTCCAATCTTAATTCTCCTAAAGGCCCCCCAAATAGCCCAAATTAAAGTCCAATTAATGAAAATGAGAAGAAAATATTATTGCCTAATTTTCCCCAATATTTTTGAAAATATTAAGAGGAGAGAGAAAAAAAAATTCTTGATTTTCTTGGAATGATTTTTATGGAATAAGTATTCTTGAGATACAAGTTTATCCCATAAATTCAAGATAAGTCAACGATCTTTTTCCTTCCCCATTAATAGGTAATTTTTGAAAAAACATGCAAGGCAAAAGGAGGAGAAGATTTTGTTGGGAGATATTTTGGGAAATAGAATATATTGAATATATTCAAGATTGTATTTTAGAAAGAAGTAAGAAAATTTTCCAATAGTCCTATGAGCCCAAAATTTCCGTCCAGCCCTTTGTTATAAATAGGGGATGAATTTTTCATCCCCAATGAAATTCCAAGTGTTGGAAATATTAGAAATCCACAAAGTTGGTGGCAAAATATTTTATTTTTCTCCTTTATTAAAATCATTCGTGTGAATCCTTCCACTGGATTACGTTCGTGGATGTGGGACATATTTGGGAAGGCTATTTGGGTTGATCAATCGTCTCAACGGTTGTCCTACAAGAGGTACGTAATCTCGTAACTCCTAGATTCCGCATGCTTAAGATTTACGTGGATTACGTGTAAGCATGTTGCTTATTTGCTTGTTTAATTATTATGTTGAATTGATTTAGGATTAATTCATGTTAGTAATTAATTGATTAATTTTAATATGTATTTAAATTCATCTCGAATAGATCCGAGAAAACCTAATTTCCCAACAACTGGTATCACAGCTTCGGTTTCGAGCTCTGACTTTTAAATTGTTATTTAAATTATGATGGCCATTAAATATAAAATTGGATAGTAGAATTGCTAGATCTGTTTTGCAGGTATCCAATTGTCATGATATTTAATGTATTTATTTTTCATGCGTATGAATGGTTTTAATTCGACTCGTTCGAATTTATTTTTCTCGTGAGAAAATCAACGAGTAGATTAGGCTATTTGATTTGTTCAATGTAATAGACTAGTCTAGGTTTAAGGTGTATTTATTTTCTCGTTAAATAAATTGTAACTTGGTCGAAGATGAAGACGGAAACTAGGAGTTGAGACAGACCCACAACCGTACGCGGGCGACGTGCATCGCACGAAACGTGCCAAGGGAGGCACACGCTCGACGCGAGCGTTGCCAGGCGCACGGTGTGGCACACGGCGCCAGGCGGGATCGAGCCTGGATGCCTGTGGGTGCGGACTAGCGGTGCGCACGGGCGCGTGCATGTGCGTGCGTGACACCATGCACAGGCAGACGGGGCGAGGCCGAGTGACGGGCGGAAGCGCGCGCGCGCATGGGCGCATGCATGGGCACGACCTGCCCATCACCTGCCGAGGCTGTCGAGAAATCCAAGGGCGACGTGTGTTGTGCCTAGGCGCACGGGCGCGGTTGCTCGGCCAAGTGGCCGGCCGGATGCGGGTGTGCATCCCGACTGCGAGCTGCTTGACATGGTGCTTAGAGATGAATTTTTTTTCGAGACGAACGAGTGGGAGAAATTCAAGACGACGTTTCTTCAAAATCAAGCCTAGAAAAATCAAACCATGACAGTTGGATAATTTGTGCCCAATATGTTTATTTTCTGCTTTGCTTGATTTATTGTTGTATTTTCTTATGCTTTATTTAATTTGTTTAAATGTGTTTGCATGAGAATTGCCCAACAAAAAATATCAAATTAAAAAATTACTAAGTATATTTTAAACAATTAATTTGGTTTTGAATCGAATTAATTTTGACCTCCATGATTTATTTATTTGTGAAATCTTTTGGAGAAATTCCCCTAAGGGACGGCCAAAAGAAAGCTTTCACATGAATAAATTCTCAAAAGGATGATTGTGAATTATTATTAGTGGCGACAATGACCCTCCCAAGAGGCTCGATCAAAACGAAGTATTAATTCTGTATTTAATCATGGTTATTACTTAGGTATAAAATTGATATGCATATACTTCGCCGAAGTCCTTGTCAATTTTGTATTGGTCAAGTGGGAGCCAACTATTAATTTTCTTTCAAAATTAAAGGTTTTTAACTATTCTTGTTTGTAACCTACTTGAATGTGATTTAAATAATGATCCTCCCAAGAGGCTCATTTAAAACTGTTTTGAGATGTTGGCTGATGCATGTTCATATTTTTTTGAGATTTCAATATGAATCATGTGATCGAATTATGTGATTTTTTTGTGTTGATCCGGACATTGACACAAGATGTATGTTTATTTTCAGTATCATCATGTCGCAACCTTTTAATCCATTGAAATATATGCTCAAAGAACACCAACTTACTGGTGAAAACTATGTGATTTGGAAAAGAAATATGACATTTGTCCTCATTGCACAACAACATCATTGGGTTCTTGGCGGATCCATACTTGAAAAACTTACTGAAAGGTAATCAAATAAGGAGAGATGTTTGTACAAAATCTGGGAGCAAGCCAACGAATCAATGAAATGTATAATCTTGACTTCATTGTCTGATGATTTAAGACACATTCATGAGGGGGTTGAATCATCTGTTGAAATTGTACAAAGTCTTGAGGAAATGTTTTCCACAGAAAACCGCATGACTAAAGAGTTTCATCAAAATGACGTGGAAAAGCTAAAGATGGCCGAGGGAACACCTGTGAGGGATCATGTTCTTAGGGTCAGGCGCCATTTTGAAAAACTTGTTTACCTCGGTACTAAGTATTGTGATGAGGCTCAAATCGAATTCTTGTTCCTAACTCTTCCAAGGTGCTTTGATGAGTTCTATTGTAATTTTTTGATGAATGATCACATGTTTACTATGGATACTCTACAAGAGATCTTGGAGACGATAGAGAAACATTTGGGACAAGAAGACAAGGCTTTGGTGACTAAGAAACTTCTCTCGAGATCTAGGCCAATGGATGGTAAGATTATAGAGAAGGCAAAAAAGTCAGATCCAAAGCAAAGCCCCTACGAAGAAAGGTAAGGCAGTCAGTTGGTTAGGTGTTCAGAAGAAACCAAAAGGAAAATGTTTCAAGTGCGGTAAAAAGGGACATTGGAAGTCAGACTGTTACAATCCCAAGAGGAAAAAGGAAAGAAAAGGTAATTCTCACGCACTAGTTTTTTTAAACTTATTTAGCGGCGTATGCTACCCATTAGTAGGTAATAGATACGGGGTCTAATGATCATGTTTGTTCCACATTACAGGGGTTCAAATGGACCCGGCAACTTAGTGGAAGTGAGATCCTCATCACGTTGGGCGATGCTACGAGAGTGGCAGCTGAAGCAGTGGGAGACGTGCATCTGTCTTTTGAAGAGAAGAGTTTAATTTTAAGATTGTTCTTTATGTTCCTGTTTTTCGCAAAAACCTTATTTCTGTTTCCAAACTATTTGCTGATGGATATTATGTTCGTTTTAATAAACATGTTGCTGTTTTTCGTAACGATGTGGTTATCTGTTATGGAACTTTACGGAACAATCTCTATATTATTGACTGTGCACATCACTCACAGAATGCATCCTATAACACGTCTACTATTTCAAGTAATAAAAGAAAACGTTCAACTGACGTGAACGAGACACTTCTTTGGCACCTAAGATTAGGTCATATTAACCCGAAAAAGATCCAAAGGTTGGTCCAAGATGGTTCATTGGAGTCCCTCCGGATTGAACCATTTTCAACTTGTGAATCATGCTTGGAAGGTAAAATGACCAAGAGGGCATTTGGAGGCAAGGGGCTTAGAGCTAAAGAAGTGTTGGAGATCGTTCACATCGATGTGTGTGGTCCAATGCAAATCAAAGCTAGAGGTAGCTACGAGTATTTTGTTACGTTTATCGATGATTACTCACACTATGGGTACATTTTCCTAATGAAGCATAAATATGAGACATTTGATAAATTCAAAGAATTTAAGGCTCAAGCATAGAATCATAAGGAAAAGAGTATCAAGTTTCTACGATATGATCGTGGATGCGAATACCTCAGTGATGAATTTTTGAACTACCTATCGGATGAAGAGATTGCATCCCAGTTGACTGCACCCGGTACCCCTCAACAAAATGGGGTTGCAGAACGAAGAAATAGAACGCTTTTAGAAATTGTAAGGTCAATGATGAGTTATACGGATTTACCAAAATCATTCTGGGGCTATGCCTTGCAAACGGCATCTTATATTCTAAATTTAGTGCCATCCAAATTGGTTCCCAAAACCCCTAGAGAATTGTGGATGGGGCGCAAGCCCAGCTTAGGACACATGAGGATCTGGGGGTGTCCGGCATACGTGTTGGAAAAGGAAGCTGGTAAATTGGACGCACGTTCGGAATTAAGGTTGTTTATAGGGTACCCCGAGGGAACAAAGGGATGCATGTTCTATGGTCCCGAAGATCAAAAGGTCGTAATTAGTATGCACTTTAGATTTTTGGAAGAAGACTATATGAACGATAAAAAAGCCTAGAAGTGAGATTACCTTAGAAGAACTTAAGGGGCCGACTCTGTTGCCAACTGTACAAGACGACATACCAAGCGTCACACCTACACAACTAGAACCTCATCGTAGTGGGAGGGTTATAAGACAACCCGAACGATTCTTGGGGATAGGAGAGTCCTCGGACTTAATCTCAGGAGAAGAATCAGATCCATGGTCCTATAACGAGGCGATCCAAGACAAGGATGTAATTTCTTGGCAAACCGCCATGGAAGTCGAGATGGGTTCAATGGATCACAATAAGGTGTGGGAGCTAGTCGAACCACTTAATGGGGTAAAACCCATTGGATGCAAGTGGGTATACAAAAGAAAAAGGGACCGGACGGATAGGTTGAAACCTTTAAGGCAAGACTCGTGGCGAAAGGGCACACTCAGAAAGAAGGGATCGATTATGAAGAAACCTTTTCGCCCGTAGCCATGCTCAAGTCCATCCGCATTCTCTTGTCGATTACTGCCCACCTAGACTTTGAGATCTGGCAAATGGATGTTAAGACCGCTTTCCTTAATGGAAGTCTTGATGAAGAAATCTATATGCAACAACCCGAAGGCTTCATTGAAAAAGGCCAAGAGCATCTGGTTTGCAAGCTAAAGAAGTTCATTTATGGGCTAAAGAAAGCATCCCGTGCTTGAAATCAGTTTTTTGATCAAGTTATAAAATCCTACGGTTTTGATCAAAACAATTTTGAAAGTTGTGTTTATAAAAAGCGTTTAGGAACGCTTTGGTATTCTTGGTACTATACGTAGACGACATTCTGCTCATCGGGAACGATGTAAAGGTGTTGTTAGACGTAAGGGCATGGCTGTCAAAATAGCTTGATATGAAGGACTTAGGAGAAGCCGGTCACGTCCTAGGGATCAAGATCACTCGAGATCGCAGGAAAAGAATGATCGGGCTCTCGCAGGCCTCATATAAAGACACCGTTTTGAAGTGATTCAGCATGCAAGATTCCAAGAAAGGCTTTGTGCCTTTTAGATATGGAATCCATCTATCCAAGGAGATGTGTCCCAAGACACAAAAGGAAATAGATGACATGAAGGGCATTCCTTATGCTTCGGCTGTAGGAAGCCTCATGTATGCAATGTTGTGCACGAGACCGGATATCTACTTTGTCGTGGGCATGGTGACAAGATATCAAAGCAACCCTGGGAAAGAGCATTGGAGTACAGTCAAGAACATTCTGAAGTATCTGAAGAGGACACGAGATAAAATGTTAGTTTATTACTCAGACAGTCGAATCCCCATCGGTTACACGGACACAGATTTCCAATCAGAAATGGATTCCAGAAAGTCAACCTCGGGTAGTGTGTTTTGCATGGGGGGAGGAGCCATGACATGGAGAAGCATTAAGCAGAAATGTATCGCAGATTCTATCATGGAGGCTGAATACGTAGCCGCTTGTGAAGCAACAAAAGAAGCGGTTTGACTCAAGAACCTCCTAGTGGACTTGGACGTTATTCCGGATTTGCCCAGCACGATCACGGTTTACTGTGATAACGCCGGTGCAGTTGCAAATTCTAGGGAACCGAGAGCCCACAAGGCCAGCAAACACATAGAAAGAAAATACCATCTTATACGAGAAATCGTTAAGAGAGGAGACATATAGGAGGTAAAGATTGCGTCGGAAGACAACCTAGCAGATCCATTGATAAAGGGTCTGCCTCAGAGTACATTCGAGAGACATGTGGAAGGAATGAGTGTCAAGAGCGTTGCCAATCTTCTTTGAGTATAAGTGGGAGAAATATTATTAGGTTCGTGTAGGTGACATTAGATGTCACATAGAACACGAGACATGTTGTAGTATACTTAAAAGCAGACTTTGAGTATAAGTGGGAGATTGTTGGGGTTATACTAAAAAGTATATTTTTTACTTTGTATAACCAAACTGAATTTCTTATTTATTTACTGAAATAAATTATTAATCACTGTTGCATTAAATATGAATGAATGTTATATATATATTTGTTGCAAACATGTTCAATAAGTAAGTATGTATTACGTTGTAGTTAATTTGGTGATACCAGATCACAGAAGATCAAATTAACAATTCCTCATGACTAAGTACAAATTCACAACCCAGATGGAAATGAACAATCCATCATGAAAGGTTGAAGTGTAAGGCTCAGATTGACTTGTCTTGACTAAGAGATTACACTAGTGCATTATGATGCGTTGAATAGGACCTACAGGAGGATAAATTCTTCGGTACTGAATATACAAGAATTACACCTCAGTGGTTTGTTATTTCTTATTCTCCGTCCCTTAAATAGAATCGTGTGAAATTAATAACTATTGCTTTGACTTATGATGGGAAGAGAATCAATGCAATTCGATACCTTATATCTTGGACAATATTATTAATTACATGACGATTGCTAAGATTTAATACGGAGAATCGTGTGCAAGTATGGCTTGCTTGATTTGTCCCCCTTGGTGGGGTCGAATCTTTATCATACCAAATCTTGCAAGTGAAATTTTATTTCCGGTATGGATAACAATGTTGAGTTGTCTTTACTCCAAAGACAAATATATTAATTAATTTAATTAGTGAACTAAGATAATATTAAATACGCGAAATAATAACCAGGAGCCATATTATTGTGAAGTCGTAATATGGTTAAGATGGATAGTTCAATATTAATTTTATAGTGGAATAAATTAATATTAATGGGAACTGAATAATATTTTGGCTAAATATTAATATTTCATAGCCCATTGGAGGTCCAATCTTAATTCTCCTAAAGGCCCCCAAATAGCTCAAATTAAAGTCCAATTAATGAAAATGAGAAGAAAATATTATTGCCTAATTTTCCCCATTATTTTCGAAAATATTAATAGGAGAGAGAAAAATATTTTCTTGGAAAGATTTTTATGGAATAAGTATTCTTGAGATTCAAGTTTATCCCATAAATTTAAGATAAGTCAAAGATCTTTTTTCCTTCCTCATTAATAGGTAATTTTCGAAAAACATGCAAGGCAAAAGGAGGAGAAGATTTTGTTGGGAGATATTTTGGGAAATAGAATATATTGGATATATTCAAGATTGTATCTTGAGGAAGAAGCAAGAAAATTTCTCAATAGTTCCATGAGCCCAAAATTTTTGTCCAACCCTTTGTTATAAATAGTGGATGAATTTTTCATCCCCAATGTAATTTCATGTGTTGGAAATATTAGAAATCCACAAAGGTGGTGACAAAATATTTTATTTTTCTCCTTTATTAAAATCGTTCGTGTGAATCCTTCCACCGGATTACGTTCGTGGACGTGAGACATATTTAGGAAGACTCTTTGGGTTGATCCATCGTCTCAACGGTTGTCTCTACAAGAGGTATGTATCTCATAACTTCTAGATTCCACATGCTTAAGATTTAAGTGGATTACATGTACGCATGTTGCTTATTTGTTTGTTTAATTATTATGTTGAATTGATTTAGGATTAATTCATGTTAGTAATTAATTGATTAATTTAAATATGTATTTAAATTCATCTCCGAATGATCCCAAGACTCTAATTTCCCAACATCTGACCACCAGAGGATCTCTGTCTTCTCTTGCTGAGGTCCAATCTATTCTCCACACTCATGAGATGAGACTTTTGCAGTATTCCACTGTGAGTACAGTTGCACCTGCTTAGAATCCATCCGCAAGCTATGCTTCTAAGTATTCCAAACCTTCTTCAGGTTTCAATCCTGGAAAATCTAGAGGTAAACCTAAGTTTCAATCCAAGAACAAAGTTCTCTGTCAACTTTGTGGCATACCAAATCATGTGGCTATCAAGTGCTTTAAGAGATTTGATGTCAATTTTCATGGCTTAGAGCCAAATTCAGGAGTTCCTTCATCTGTTCAAGCAAATATGGTGCAACAGCAGGCTGGTTTGCTTCCAACTCCTACTAATTTTCATACTAATAATTATAATTTTGCGTCTGGTCCACAGAATACAGGCAATGCTTGGTACATTGATAGTGGTGCCACTCATCATGTCACTAATCAGAGCTCACATCTCACGAATTCTACTCCATATCAAGGTACTTCTTCTCTCACCGTTGGAAATGGATCTTCTGTTCCTATTAAGAGTACTGATTCTCTCATCCTTTCTGATATTCATGGTTCCACTTCCCTGCAATTACATAATATATTGTTGTTCCTGATATCACTAAGAATTTGTTGAGCATTTCACAATTTCTTAAGGACAACAATGCCATTATTGAGTTTTTTTTCACTCATTGTGTTGTTAAGGATTTGAGTACCCAAAATGTCCTGCTGAAGGGAGTACTTGAGAATGGACTGGGTCACTCTTGTTCTGTAGAGTCTAAGACAAATACATATATGTTGTGGCATCATAGACTGGGTCACTCTTGTTCTGCTATTGTTTCTCATGTATTGAAGAATTTACGCATACCTGTTACTGCTTATGAGATTGAATTTTGTGACTCTTGTAAAATGGGAAAATTACATCAAAGAACTTTTCCTACTGTCAAGCATTCTTCTGTAGCAGCTTTTGATGTTATACATATTGATGTGTGGGGTCCCTCTTCTACTGTGTCCATTGAGGGTTTTAAGTGTTACTTACTGAGTGTAGATAAGTTTACCAGATACTCTTGGATTTTTCCACTACAATTAAAGTCTGATGTCAAAACTACAGTCACTCAGTTCTTACAGATGGTTGAGACTCTGTTTGGTACTAGAGTGAAGGTTGTGCAGTGTGACAATGGGGATGAGTTTTTGGCTTTAAAGGCATAACTAGCTGATCTGGGAATCGCTATGAGGTTGTCTTGTCCTCATACTCATCAACAAAATGGTCTTGTGGAGAGAAAACAACAACATGTGGTTGAGTTAGGTCTCTCAATGCTTGCTTTGAGTCATCTTCCTATGGAATTTTGGTGGTGCTCATTTCACTCTGCTACTTATATCATCAACCTTCTTCCAACTCCTACTCATAATCAGTTGTCTCCATTTCAGCTACTATTTCATAAAAATCCCGATTACTCATTTCTGAGAGTGTTTGGTTGCTCAGGCTTTCCATTTATCAGGACTTATAACACTTCCAAAATGCAATTCAGATCTGAGAAGTGTGTTTCTTGGATACAACACTTCTCACAAAGGGTACCGATGTCTCCATGTCTCTTCAGGTAGAATTTATATATCCAGTACAGTCCAAATGAAACTGGATTTCCATATCCATCTCTCTCAAAATGCAACTCACACTCATCAGTCCATCAGTACTGCTCATGTTCTCTCTTTCTCAGATATCACTCCTCCCACAGATACATCTTCTCATGAATCTAATCACTCATCTCCTCCCAGATTCCCTTCCACATACTCTCCCCTCCATCCTTCTGATAGAGATACATCTTCTATTTCAGACCAAAATTCTCCAGTGCCTTCTCATCAATCCACTCAGCATGTTCCCACTCTCTTTCCTTCAAACACTCACAATATGACCACCAGGGACAAATCTGGGGTACTGAAACCTAAAGTCTATCATACACTTGTCAAGATTCCTGAACCAGCTACAATTTCTAATGCACTACAATCTTCTGAGTGGCAACAGGCCATGTCTGATGAGTACCCAACCTTGATGAAGAATGAAACTTGGACTTTGGTGCCTTATTCTTCTGATATGAACTTAATCTCTACAAAGTGGATTTTTAGAGTAAAGTATACTAAAGATGGGAGTGTGGACAGATACAAGGCTAGGCTTGTTGCTAGGGGTTTTCAGCAAAATGCAGGCATTGACGTCTTTCACACTTACAGTCCAGTGGTGAAGCCTGTAACCCTAAGACTTATTTTCAGTCTAGCTGTCACTTTTGAATGGGGCATTCAACAAGTTGACATCAACAATACTTTTCTTAATGGCCAACTCAAAGAAACTGTGTATATTTCTCAGCCTGAAGGCTTTGTGGATGAATCTAGTCTGCAAACTTTCCAAGGTTCTATATGGTCTCAAGTAAGCCCCAAAAGCCTGGTATGATACATTCAAAAGCTTTCTCATCCAAACTGGCTTCAAGAATTCTGACGCTGATCACTGCTTATTCTTCAAAAGATATCAGAATAAGCTCATTCTTCTTCTTGTTTATGTGGATGACATTCTGATCACTGGAGATGATCAATGTCTCATCTCTGATCTAATCACCACTCTTCATAACATTTTCTCTCTTAAGCATCTTGGGGAAGTGAACTACTTCTTGGGCTTGGAATCTCATTCCTCTTCTTCTCACTCCATCACACTTACTCAGTCCAAATATGCCAAAGAAATCCTTCTCAAGGCCAATCTTGCATCTTGCAAACCGTGCTCCACTCCTCTCCATCCTAGTGACAAACTTTCTGCCACTGATAGCCCTGCTTTTGAACATCCTTCTCTATATCGAAGCATCATTGGTGTTCTTCAATATCTCACACTCACTCGCCCTGATATTTCTTTTTCTGTAAACAAACTTTCTCAATTTCTTCAAACTTCCACACAGAATCATTGGAGAGCTTGCAAAAGGGTACTCAAGTACATTCATGGGACTATTCTTTTGGTTTATCATTTTCACCCATATCTGATTTCAGGTTACACGGGTACGTTGATGCGGATTATGCTTCTAGCATTGATGATCGCCGCAGCACTTCCATTTTTTGCATTATGCTTGGCTACAATCTCCTCTCATGGAGCTCCAGAAAGTAGTCTGTAGTAGCCAGAAGCAGAACTAAAGCTGAGTATAGGGCTCTTGCTTCTGCTGCAACTGGTCTGCTTTGGCTTCAATCGTTGATCAAAGAACTTCAGGTCTCTTCCATCACTCCATCTATCCTATGGTGTGACAATCAAGGGGCTATCCCGCTTGCTTTCAATCCAGCATTCCATTCTCGAACCAAACACATTGAGGTGGACTTTTCACTTCATCAGAGAAAAGGTTCAAAATCAGTTGTTTGATGTTCGTTACATTCCTAGTGAAGATCAATCAGCTGATATTTTCACCAAGGCTCTCTCATCTACACGTTTTGCATGCTTCATGATAAGATTTCCTTATTCAAGACCCGAAGTCCACTTTCTTCGGGAGCATGTTAGAGTATTAGTTTAATTGCCTAAAAGTATCAGTTCGGCTGCCATCAAGTATCAGTTCTGGAAGCAGCTTTCAATCGTTTTCTTTCTCATGCATGACAATCAACATGTCATGCCTTGCGTACATATTCTCATACACTTAGCATAGATCACAGAAATGTATAGAGATATGTTTTGTATAGTCTTTACAAGTTTGTTAGGGTTGTTAAGGGTTCTAGATCCTTCCTTTCTCATATCTTGTAATCTATATATACTTGTAATCTCATTAGTTATGTATGAGAAAATATACTTTTTTAACATTGTCCTCTCATAATTTTAGCTTTTAAAAAGTATTTTTAAACTGTGAATAGAATTTGCAAATATATATTTTGAATCAAAAATTAGATTGACCATCTGTTTTACATAACTCCATCTCAGACTAAAATTGTTATTCTAACTAGGTTTTCAATTGATTTCCTTGAATTTGAACGTATGTGGGTGAAGGGTGATGAACATAAAAAGTCATTTCATTCACCTTAATCAATGGGCATAAACTTTTGTTGTGCATCACATCCGTCGTGATGTAATTTTAACTCACACTACCTTGACAACGATTTTTTAAAATTAATTTCATTTTTAAATAATGAGAATTATACGATCTGCCTATAAATTTTTCTAATCCAGTAAATATCTTCATTCCTCAAATCCCCAAAAAACATATGGCCTATAGAAATTATCTTCAAACAAATTTATCTATAAATTATATTTTTAGATGGTATATTCTAGTTGATTTTGGAATGAAGATATCTATATAATTAGAAAATTTTATACACACATACAATCCTTACTATTTAAAGACGAAATTATTTTTAAAAATTATGTAGTCATGCATGTTAGAAAGTTACATAGCCAATTTTTTTTTCTTATAATGTATATACTCCTAATTAAATAGAAGCCCATTATATTAATTAGTAATATATATATATATATATATATATATATATATACTCTCTCCATCCCAATATTATTTGAACATTTGTCTTATTTAGATGTTCTAACATTACTTGAACATTCCCAAAATGGAAACAAACATTATATTAATACACCCACAACACCCTTATTTTATTCCACTCAAATCCACTAAAACTCATTTTACTTGATTTGGTGATCATTTTCGATGCTTCAATTTCTCATGACGGAGGAAGTATTACTTTTCAAGTAGGTCAAGTTTAGGTATAAAATTTGGATAGATTTTATATGCACTTGGTGTATCATACACTTCCCTAATGTAGTTTTTACATATATAATTTATTGCATTGAAACATACAATGTTTACATTGAACGTGTAATTATATTTTACTTAAAAACAAATTGCACGTATTAGTATAATAAATTATATATTTCAATACAACAAGTTATATATTTTTAAAAACACACTATAAAATCTACACTTAATTTAATACAATCAAGCTCACTCATAAAATTTTATACAACTATAGTTGCGAGTTCACTGATTTTGGACGTACTAGGAAAATCTCAAAGAGATGCACCGTGATGCTTTTAGGCACCCAAAAGTGTTAGCATGATACCAAAGTAGTATATAATTAACTAATGGACTACCTTTGCAGGTATCAACTATTATGTTATGATTGCTACACGAACTTTTTACTAAAATATCTATTCTTCTTATTCTTCAATAAATTCAAGATAAGTTCAATAAAGAAAGAGTCTATAAGATGTTTTATAAGCAGTCTTTTCCTGGATTGATTGCATAATTGAAATGTACACACACATTGTCTTTGGCTACCAAAAGCACCCACCACATTCCTTACTTAACGCTCCATCACACAAAAAAGTGTCATAGATTTGATAGTAAATAATACCATTATGCTTGATCAAAAATAATACCATTGTGCTTCTTTTTAACGGTATGTTATATAATAAAAGAGTAAATCTTCCATGTACTCGAGTGCTTCATGGTGAATTTTATCACTATATTCATAAATGTTATTGCTCTTTTTTTTATATACAATCGTTATTTAAAAAAATAAGTTACATAAACATTATAAATATGAATAGTGTATGGATATAATAGTGATATGTGAAGAAATACAGTTCAACGTGAATTCAATTCACACAAATTTTTGTTATGGTTGTATTACCTAACCCGACTAATTTTTCCAAATATTGTAATTTTTGAAATAATTATACTAAAATGTAGTGAGTTTTTGAATGTTTATGAAATTTAGCTTATTCGCATATGAAAGTTCTTGAATCCAATTTGGTCCCTGAGTTCGAAAGAAATAGACGGGAGGCGGATGGAGATTTACAATACCAGATTTTATGAGTAATATATAAAGATGGCAATGGGCGAAGTTCAAATTGGACTCAGATTGAGTCCGCCTGCCTGGTCGGGTTTGGACCAGTCAAATCTGATCCGGGGTAGGTCATGGTTTAGTAGAATCCAATTTATGATCCTTCATTAAGACCCGCCTCATTAAAATTGAGTATTATTTATAATATTTTATATATTTATTTGAGACGAATTGAGTATTATTTATAATATTTTTAAGCTTTATTATTGTTTTTTTATAAAAAAAATTAATGATAATTTCTATTATCAACAATTTTAATTAAACAAATCATCCTCTATTGTAATGCATTCATATATACTAATCAAGCAACTTAATAAAATAAAACATGATAATATGCAAAAGTCGGTCTAGGGTTGACGTCACTATATAGAAAATAAAGAATTACTTATAGAATTTTTTAATATGTCTACAAGATTTTTAACGAAAATAATTTAATTTATAAATAATTTTATTGCCTACGATTTGCCTACAAAATTTTACAATCATATAAACATTTTCATTCATAGGTAAATTCGCCTCTAAAAAATATAAATTGCTTAGGAAATTATTTGTGTAGGTAATTTATTTACCTTCTAAATTACAAATTTGTAAAGTGCCATTTTCATAGATAATTTATTTGTTTGGTGAAATTATTTATGTAGGTAATTTTTCATAGATTATTCTTAAAAATGGTAGGCAAGTTGTAGTCAATCCTCCCCTTTTAAGGACAAAATTATTTTTATAGAAAAAATTCGTAGCCATTTGAAAATTTTCGTAGTCAATTCTTCATTTTCTTGCAGTGCGTCACTCAATTCGATTTTGTGAAAAATGTAATTTTAGGCGCTTTTTGCATTAGATGGCCGAGTCGTTATGCAAGAAAGTCGGGTGAGCTAGACAAAATGTCTTAACTTTTTTGAGTGCCACTAAACAAACACCAAAATCCCTCTAAACACACCCCATAATTTTTTAAAACAAAAATAGATATATATATAAAATGACTAAGTCACCCCTACATAAATATGAGATACTATTTTATCTTTATTTTAAGTTTTATTTATTTTGATTTTAGTCCTCTAAGTTTTTTTCACTTTGAAATTGATTCTTTATTTTTTGTAAGTTTAATTTTTAAAATTATTATACGTGAAAAAATAATTAAAAAAATTTGAAAAAAATAATAAAACACTAACTATATCTTTAAAATGAACTAAATAAAAAAATCAAATAAGAAAAAATTGAAAAAAAAAATCTAAAAAAAAAATTAAATTAAATTTTATAAAATATTATTAAATCTTCAAAATAAGTAAATTAAGAAAAAAAAAACCAATTAAAACTAAATAAAATATTTAAAAACAATCTTCAAAATTAATTTAATTAAAATGGTTTTTCAGATTTTGTTTAGTTTTACTGATTTTTTAATCTTAATTATTTTATAGATTTTTTTTTTAATATTTTACAGATTTCATTTAATTTTTTCAGTTTTTTTAATTTAAATATTTTAAAAAAAAATTATTTTACTTTTTAAATGTTTTTATTTTGTATTTAGCTTTTTTATGATTTTGAAGATTTTTTTTTCTAATTAAGTTTTTGAATTTATTTATGTTTGAAATAATTTAGTTGATATTTTTGTAATATATTTCTGATTTTATATAAAGTTTTAAGAATGTTTTCATAAAAAAATAATGAATACAAAAGAATTAAATAATTTTTTTAGGAGAATGTTCATGAGAAAATGAAAGGTAGGAAAATATTATTTTATAATTTGATAGAAGAATGATATAATAGAAAAAAAATGGGGTGTGTTTAGTAATGCATGTTAATTTTTAAATTTTATTGGGGTGTGTTTAGAGTATTTTTGGGTGTGTTTAGTGGCACTTTTAATTTTTTTATTTGTTTTCACCTAGAGAGAAGTTGTTTCAATTATTAATTTTTTTTTTAAAAAATGTCTATATAAAAAAACTCATCCAAATTCAAATTGAGAGAAGGGTATGCTCACCCTGCGTCATCGCTATTTGCTCTTTGTCCACCCGGCCCAACCACCCAACAAAAGTATTATTTGATAATGATATGCTTGTTCTTTGAATAAATTGGTAATAAAACAAAGATTGATAATTTTCACTGTACTAAAATTTCAAAGTATGAATTTGTTTAGTTAATTTTTTATGTTAAATTAATCTTTTGTATTTTGTAATGAATAATGATTTAAGAAAAAAATGTTTGAATTGTTATCTTGATGTAGGTGGTTGTATAATGAGTTTTTAATTAATTTTGAAGTGCATTTTATTATAAAATATTGATAATTAGTAGATAAAATTCATCTAGATTAAAAGAAAAAATACCATAAATATGCCCGACTATCGACCAACTTCTGCAGCCTTTAGTTATTATCGTTCCCCCACAGTCAAAACTCATTAATCATTATTATTCTCTTTTTATTATAAGCTAAACACACCTTATGTTTATACCAAAAAAGATTAACAACTAAATTAGAATATATTTCCTTCAATTCAAAAATACTTATCATTTTTTATTTAATGTACATATATAAAGAAAATTATTGATTCAATTATCTGCATAGAAAATTTTACAAGACACTTTGAAAATTAACACTTCCGCTCCACAACACATATTGCATATTTTTTTTTATCGGTATATCCCATAATACTTTGCATACCTTTAAAAACGAAATTTACCGTAAACCCAATTCTCACAATATTCACATATTTACACAAAATGTTATTATTTTTTGATCCACTCATACACTAATCAAACTTTTTATTTACTTTGTATAAAAGTATACAAAATTACTCTCCAACACACAATTTATTATAATTTTCTTAAAATACATGCTCAAAAGTTAGGCAATATGTTATCGGATGGAGGAAGTATTGTTTAAGATATTTTAAATAATTAAGGGTAAATTAGGATGAAATATAATTAGTTAAACATTAAATGCAAAACATCATTTAAATAGTACTCTACCTATCAATTTTCTTTTGTAGTTTAAATATATTTCACAATTAAAAAAAATTATTAAATAGCAATAAACAGTATGTGGAATTTAACTATTAATAATTATTCTATTTATATACTTGGTCATTAATACATGCACTATCAATATTAAGTTGAAAGAAAAAAAATTAGAATATGATACTCTCTCTTCCATTCTGAAATTAGATATCATTCTAGTCTTTTACAATATTTATATAATATATATTATTTTGACATTTCTCTCCCCACCCCTAGTTTAATTAGTAGCCATTTAAATTTTCCCAGCAAACATGCGGGTGTATATTATTTTCCCAACTAATTAATACTTTTCCTCCATCTATTTTTAATTACTCAAAATTCATAAATTAATGTTCTTATTAATTTTCACATTCCATAAATGATAAAAAAAATAAATTTAACCCTCTCAAACACACTCTTTACAAATATCTTTTTAAATTCCATCTCATGTCACAAATAGTTAGAGAAATATCATTTTTAGTCCTTAACTTTAACGATTCCATTTTTAAATTCGTAATTTTTTACTTTTTCAATTTTAGTCATAAATGTGTCAATTTTAATCATTTTCATTTAAAATTTTAAAATACCAAGCGGAATAAGTATGTACACCTAACGTGACACTTTAATTTTTTTTTTTACATGACAACCACTTGTTGAATTATTAAAATTAAAAAAAAATCTCAATTTTTGAAGTGTCACGGAGTGCATACTATTCCACGAGATTTTGTAATATTTTCAATAAAAAAAGACTAAATCGAGATTGACAAAATCGAAAAATGCTTCTGTTGAAAATGAAATCGTCTCAAATCAGCGGACTAAAAATGACATTTTTCCTAATAAAGGATATACAAAAGTATCTATTTTTGTCCTACCTCGTAAAGGACCGTCCCCTCAACAAAATCGATTTCTTCTTAATACTACTACCTCCGTCTTTATTTTTGTTTGGCCCGCTACTTGTAGATCCTTCCGATTTTTGAAAAGTGAGTAAATATTGGTATTAAATGGTGTAAAAGAAAGTTTGGTGGAGGAGTGGTATGAATCAATTCAACTTTAAAAAAATGTTGTTTATTACTATTAAAATGGTATAAAGTGGATTTAGTGTGTGTAGTATATTTATTACACAGATATAATTAAGTGTTGTTTTGGCGGGTATTGTTTTGTAAAAATTGTTTTATTTTTATAAATGATCAATCTAAATTGGGATCTTGCTATTTACGAAAAGTGGTCGATAAATTAGGACGGAGTCGATTAAGCGGGAGCGAGGAAATTCTCGTCGATGGGGCCAAAGGTCTCATACCCAGACACTAGTTGTTAATTGCACTCATAGATAAATTTTAAATTATCTGTTTGTTATGCGTTAAAAATCACCGATTTATTTCTATTTGAGCGAATCGCGAATTATTTTTCCATAATAATAGTTGCGATTCGATTATAAATAAATTATATTTTTTCAATAAAAAGTCCGCAAATCATTCTGAGTTCACTTGGCAATGAAAAAAAAGCGCACACTTTGAAATTTAAATAAAAAAATGGTGTTTTATGACTTGGACACTAACACATTTCACGCTTTTTAAAAGTACGCCATACCACTCTCGACACACAAAATAAATTAATGATTTATACTATATATTACTAATATATATATTAAAGTTTCTATACGTCGGTGACTTCCAAGGACCCTCGTCTATGGTATTCCATTTATAATTAAACTAATAATAACAACTATCTCATTAAAATTTAAAACTTGTGTCAATTTAGCTTGGCAATCGAAAAATATGATAGATGGAATAATAATTATTTTTAAAATATATAATTATTCTTAGTTAAAGTTAATTGTCAAAAAAATAATTAATTTATTCGGTACAATTTGAATAACATCTAAAAAGAATGAGATGAAACATTTAATTTTCTAAATTAAGATAAAAATAATGGTACAGGTATTTTATGGTAACCGGAATTTTGTAGAGTGCTTCATACACCGTCAAGACTGCACTGAAAAATGTATCAGATATACTTAATACATAACTGTCAAGGTAATTATTTCGAGGACCCTTTGTCGCATCCTATTGGTGAGATAATTAATTGAGTCCTGTTAACAAAATCAACACTTCAATTATTTTTTTTGCCTATAATTTCTGTTTTTTCTGCATTAAATATTTATGATGGACCACCGCCTATAAACTGTGAAATTTAATACTTACATTTTATAATTTTCCTACTTGACTATTGGATATGGTTGCCATTAAGTCTTTTGTCCACTATGATAATTTGTATTTTTATATTAATTTATTTTATCTGTATTAACTGAGAATGTTTTATTAATCTTATATGATAATTATGATAAATGATACGACTATTGATTAAACTATGTAAAAGGAGTAACACTCCATGTATCAGATATATAAATAAATTTTATCATCATATCGATCAAGAAAATTATCAATATTATATATAAAAAATTTATTATTTAAAAAAATATAAAATATTTTTTATAGTAA
Organism: Stenogyne calaminthoides; assembly: GCA_037126765.1. Lineage (NCBI taxonomy): Eukaryota > Viridiplantae > Streptophyta > Magnoliopsida > Lamiales > Lamiaceae > Stenogyne > Stenogyne calaminthoides. The sequence goes on along the minus strand of JBBCBC010000022.1, from coordinate 4,336,909 downwards.
TAAAATTTTATATATAATAATAATAATTTTATATTAATATTAAAAATAATTAAATTAATGATAAACTCAGATTCACAAAAACTTTATATAAAAAGATTTATGCGTTGGTTCTTTTTATGAATTTTTTATTGTATTATCCCATACTTCATTCGCCGTATTTCACCTGACCTATTAGAGCAGTCCAGAAAATTATCCCAAATTATTTTATTTTTAGCATTTTAGAATAGAAAGAATAAATATGTATAATCTTCTAAGTGAAAAGAAGTTTATTTCTTCAAATAATTGAAAATTTTATTAAGGATTATACTGTTTTTTATGCTATTTTTTTTAGAAATTCATTGGCTTGTGTTTTGGGGGTTCAAAAAAAATGATCACCTTTCTCTTTGTGAAAAAAATATGCTAGGCGCTACCAATTGGGTGAAATTTTGAATTAGATGTGGCGACTTTGAAATCCCATGGTATTTTTCGTAGCTTTTTTTTTTTGGGATGTTTTTTGCTTGAAATTTTGCATTTAGATTAAAGTCTCATATAAATGGTTCTTGGAGGGGGTTTTTCGCCTATCTCAATAAAGTCTATGATCAGAATCCAATCTTACTTGTGTAAGCGGAAGCCCCAAAAAAAGTTTTCAAAAAAATGGGTGATCAAAAATATTGGCTTACTATTATTCTCTTAATTAATTGATTTAAAATTTAACTTAAAACTTTAAAAGTTATAAATAATTCAATTCTAAATTTGAAAAAACATAATTAATTAATTTTAACAAAATGCAAAACGTCATTTAAAATGGAAAATATATGAAATTTCACAACTTCATCTAAAAAATTGAGAGAGTATCATCTGTTAGGGTTAAAACAAAAACAAAAAAAAAACTGAGTCTTTTAATCATAGATAATTAGGGTATATCGATCTAAACTATGTACTGTATTAGAGTACTTTTGTACTCCAAATTGGTTTTTGAATTTAAATATGATGATGTTGTATTTGAATTGTTTAATTATTTAAATCTTCTTTAAATGCATAATCTAATTTTCAAATATAAAACTTAATACAGTATTTGAATTTGAATATCGGACAGAATAAAAAAGAATTCGTTTAAATATTATTATTTTGTTTATCTCCAGCTAGTGGGAGTTAATTTCATCTCCCATCAATCTGTTTTTGGAGTGTTTTCCCATTTTCCTTTTTAAGTGATTATAATTTTGTGCATGATCAGACTATACAGTTCTAAATTAATTTTTTGATTTTTTGATCTTCTATTTCCTGCGACAGGATGTAAACAGACATTTGATGATTTATATTTGATCAGTACAAATCTATTGTCGTTACAGATTTATTTAGCTCAATTAAGTAAATAATTCAAGATATCTTAAGAAAAAAATGTTGTTTTGGCAAATGAAGAAGCTTCATGCTCCCTTGGTTCAATTGAGTTGTCAATATCACATTCCATTATACTGCTGTACTAACCCTGGTAAACTTTATAGTTCTATTTTGTTTCATCTTCAATTTTGGCTTTAATGTCATTTTCAGATATTGTGTTTAAAATATGGAATTACATGAAATGTGAAAAAAATATATTTATAAATGGTAGGAATATTCATTTTTAAAGGTCATCGACTTATTCTGGTACCGAAAGTATATTATTTAGTACATGACTGATACATGAAGTTTACTGATTCCTTTTAATCTATATGTACCTAATCTTTATGATTAATGTTTAAAAAAAAAATCTTTCCTGACAATTAATGTTAACATAACGTATGAATATGATAAATGAATATGTTGTCTATTAAATAATCTTTCGCTGTAGCGTCTTTTACTTTAACAAAACATCAGGTACCAAGAAAACAAAAAAGTCTTGCATTAGCCACATTGACAAGTGCTTTCTGAGTTGGATACACATCAGCTCTTCCATACATGCTCGCTTGAAACCTTGATTTAAGCGACCGAAGGGTGTTGAAAAGGCGCCCGAAGCATCATCTTGCAAAAATTATGCTCTCAAACGGCTTAATGACCCTTTCATAAGATAAGACAACCGAGGTAGTGGTGACGAGCTTGAGCGAACAAAAAAAGGAAAAGCAGTCGAGATGACAGAGAAGGAAGAATGAGCAGGGCGAACTGAAGAAGGAAAAGTGAAGCAGGACAGACGAAGAGGAGAGCGAAATTAGGAGCGAGCAGAGGAGAGAGGATACGCTTCGCCTCAAGAAAGCGTAGGGCAACAGAACAAAGCATTTGGTTTACAACAACCCGTTTTCGAGCAAACAAAGCAACCTATACGGGGAGGCGAAACGCGTACATAGCTATGAAGGTCCGGGGAGAGTGGAAGCGAAGAGTGTGCTGCCATTGGCTACCTGAGAAATCAAATCGTGGTGTTTGGTTTCTTGACGCTTACTCCGCGACCACAAGGTCGGGCCTGGCAGTCTGACGGACCACAATAGCGAGCACTAGGTCAGGTCGCAGACACCACCATCGCCCACGGATGACAAGTCGAATGCTGCCACCGAGGCGAGTAAAGATAAGTATCAGCAAAGAAGCCTGAAAGCGAGCAGTAGCAGCACCGCATAGATTACGTGCATGTTAAGAAATGAATCATCTCGTCGCCCAGCAGAGGCGCACCAGCTCGAAGCCTTGGCATCTGTTTCGTCAAGCTTTATAATGACCCCGAAATATGAAAGGTTAAAAATTTTCTAAGGCAGCTAACATATCAACTCTCCGCCCGCATAACCATTGTGCTGGAAATCCTTTAACTATTATATTGACAGCACTCCCAGGCTCATAAATAATATAATCTGGCTTGGTATGCCCCAGGCGTAGTCGACTTTAATGGCCAGGTCATCGAATCCTTCTTATCATCACCAACATCTGAATGTTAACAAATCATACCTACGCCCGCAGTGTATTACATCAATATTTTGTTGTTAAGTCGTCCCCGCCATACATCATATTATCACGAAATACGACTTTGCGACAATTAGGCGCTAGAGGAGGATGGAAAAAAACCAACTCGTACCGCGATCACAAAAATGAGAAATGGAAAAAGAAAATATAATATGTCTCGATGCAGGAATACTTTCGATTAGGAGGAATTAGGGACGGCCGGGCCTCACGCTCGAAAGAGGCTCGACATCGGCCTCGAAAATGGGGCAAAATGGAAACCATCGATTACGAAGATATAAGCAATGATCCAGAGTAAAAAGCGCGGCAAAGAGCGTCCCCTTTAACTTTATTCGCGACACAAAAAGAGAGAGATGGAATGACGGTTAGGAAAAGAAAAATTAGGCGAGCACTTGGGGTCTCCATGAGCAACTCAATCTACGGTAGTCGGCACCTGACCCGCGGGTTTATTA